>JACEVL010000188.1:527500-650000 GCA_020284085.1 Aporrectodea caliginosa
GTGTGTGTGTGTGTGTGTGTGAGAGAGATAGAGAGAGAGAGAGAGAGAGAGAGAGAGAGAGAGAGAGAGAGAGAGAGAGAGAGAGAGAGAGAGAGAGAGAGAGAGAGAGAGAGAGAGAGAGAGAGAGAGAGAGAGAGAGAGAGAGAGAGAGAGAGAGAGAGACAGACAGACAGACAGACAGGCAGAGAGAGACAGAGAGAGACAGAGAGAGACAGACAGAGAGAGAGTAACTTTTTCTTGTTTTCCTTTTGTGTTGAGCAGGGCTGGCGAAGATGAGACGAAGACAAGTTGATGGAGGAGATGGAGGGAAAACCAGAGTTACTTACCTCGACAAATACATAACAAATGCAGACGCATCCTGCTGGGCGTTCTGTTGGGGTAAATGAGCAGGAGGAGCAGAACGATGCCGGATCAGAGTGATCCGCATTTCACGTTCTTATGTTATCATTTAGTTAGGCTTTTGATTTTTGACATTCAGGCCCTGCTTAGATTAACGCTAATAACTTTAAAGTGTAGCTTAACAGTGAACCTAAACGGAATCAGAATAATTGGAAAGTAAGTATCGGTATAGCCAACATTTAAAGACAATATTTTTCACAATTTTGCCAGGAGTCATTTGAAAAAAAATCACGATGGCGTTCAATATTTAACGACTCTACATGTTAATGAACATTTTTCGAAATCGTTAAAAGTTAAAACCGATTTTTGGGATTTGTTCACGAATAATATCTTTTGTACTGCTTATTTGCTGCAACTTAGGTCTACTTCAATTGTTTGGAAAGACATGCTTTTCAAAAACAGATGATCATAACTTTATTTTGATTATAGGCCTATTGTTAACCTATTTTTAATATATTAAATAATTGTGTACTGCAGCTGTCTGTTCTAGCTGTTAGTAGCCTAGTTAAGATTTATGTCTTCTGTCATAATTTGCGTTCTTGTGAATTGTTTCAATTGCATAACTGTACACTGTAACCAGTGTGATTCTCGTTAACGATAACGATAACGAAAATGTTCGTTAACGAAAATAAAATGATTTCGTTAACGATAACTATAACTATAACTGAAAAATATCATTAACTATAACTATAACTATAACGAAAATAACAATAACGAAAATTCATCTTTATTTTCGTTAATACAAAAATAAAAATAGGAAGTGCAATATGGATGATTCGACATAAATGAGAACGAAAAATGCGATATTTTTATTATACAATTTGTCAGTTACTTTGGAAACTCGTGTATTCATGAAGCTTAATGCACCCATGCATCAAAGGCTTTCAAAGATCTGAGCAAATTGTGAAACAGCGTGTTAATACGCACAATTTTACTTACAGCCTTAATTATTGTAACTAAGTAGTAACTAAAATTAACTAAAATAAAATCCATTAACTATAACTATAACTATAACTAAAAATAATACTAACTATAACTATAACTATAACTAAAATAAAAAAAAAACCATTAACTATAACTATAACTATAACTAAAATAAAATCTGTAAGGAGAATCACACTGACTGTAACCGGTTGCGATTTGTCAACCGGATTGTTTCAATAGGCTAGAGAGAATATTATTATTATTATTATTATTATTATTATTATTATTATTATTATTATTATTATTATTATTATTATTATTATTAATGACATGGTTAACAAGTTTATAGACATAGCCTAGAGCAGAGGTTCTTAACCGGTGTGTCGCGACACACTAGTGTGTCGCGAATCGACCGGCGGTGTGTCGCGTAAACATGGTGTGTCGTTGGTGTGTCGCGAAGAATTGGTGTGTCGCTAATTCTCACAGCATGCGTCAGTCACTCTTGCATTACATTGACTTACTTACTTTAGCAGTTTAGTGGATGTAGGCTGTGACAATTCGTAGCACTCTCTTTATATATTTTATTTGATCGAAATCTGAGGCGGCCATGCAGTGTTTACCTTATACATATATAGGCTACAATTATTGTACATAGTATAGGCCTAATGCTGTTACACAAACCCATGCACTGCAGTCTGCAGTACACACGTTTCAGACCGCGCTGATGAAAACATTTAGGCCTACCCGTTACCATGACAATCGAAATGGACAAATTTATCATAAGAAAACGAAAATTTAGCGAATCTAAAACTGATTACGCAGAATCAGATTTTGGTAGCTGTAGCCCTAATGTGAATTAGTTGATAATTTGATAAGTTATATTTCGCAATGAAATGGAACAAACTGGTCGGAGGTGCCTCCTCAGTCAGCTTACATATTGCACTTATACAAACTGTGGATCCTCGTTTTAATATGATCCAAAGAAAAATATCCAGGAGCAAAAATCCCATTAACTGTTAGGCCTACTAAGACCTAAGTTAACATAGAGTCGTAGGAACGACGTAAAATCGAAGAATTAGATCAGTGGAATTAGAATTTTAGAAACATTAGAAACTAGAAAGCATTCAGAGTCAATATTATCATTCATTAAAAATGTTAACAATTACAATTTTTAAATAAATGAATTGGTTTAACTTTAAAAATTTTTATTTTAGCGATATTCACATATTATTATTGCATGGTGTGTCGCCAAATTTATTTGCAAGTTTAGGTGTGTCGTGAGCCAAAAAAGGTTAAGAACCTCTGGCCTAGAGCTGTTTAACATAAAAGTATCGTTGATGACTGTGTCACCGTTGAGCGCTTCACTAGAATAATATTATAATAGGCCTACGGTACTGCTATAATCTCCACCTTAGGTGGTGGTCAATGAGAATGAACGTTCGTATATTTCACATAGTTTTTAAATAGCTTGTTAAATCTAAATTGTTTTAAAGGAGTTCTGTTGTATCGTTAATTGTACAAGTGTGACTTTATATGATACGGTTATAGTTAATTTTAAAATGTATGTAATCGTTGTATGCAATGTAATGCATGTGCGCTTGTTAGATGCGAATAAAAGCTACTTTCTTACTTACTTAACATATCGTTTTAGACAGAATAAATTGTTTTACACAAGGCAAGTTTCTTTGAGTAAATAGATGATGTATTACAGACATTCAATGAATTGAAGGAGGTGCAAAAAAGAAAGCCAATTAGCATAGACTTATCATAATTTCTTCACGATATTCAATTATTATTACGCCTATAAAGAGACAAGTCCACGATGCCGTGTGGTAGCAGCAGGGCCAATTGCTAACAAACCAGGGGCGCAACCACGGTCCAGAAGTTGGGGGACCTACTATAGAATGTGAGTGGGGGGGGGTGGTAATTGCGAGCGCCGAAGGCTGAAGCTGTGATTGCCGAAGGCAAGAAGCCCCTAACGACTAGGGGGTATGGGGGCGTCGTAAGCTCCCCCATCGGGGTCTGGGGCGGAGCCCCAGAAGCCGACGCAATTTTGAGCATTTGATGCCAAATTGAGTACATTTTGGGCTCTGATTTACCTCAAATTTTTCGCCTATGATTTCGATATAAAAGTACCTAAACCATCTACATCTGTGAAAAAATATAATATTATTATATGAATAAACTGGACGTGACAAGGGTTTAAGAGAATTGAACGGAAAAGAGTAGAATAGTCTAAGTTCTAGAACAGTGTTTGTCAAAACTAGGAAAATCGGCAGGGAGTAAGCCTGAACGGGTCAATTTTCTCAGAATACCGTTAAGGCGTTTATGTTTCCCAACAGTGGCAAATCTCCACAAAACAGAGGAGGCATAAAGTAGCCGTGCGGGGGTAGTATCCCTAACAACGTCAAAGAGACGTTGACCGTGGTGACCGTGGGCGACCAAAACACGTAGCGGAACATGGATTTTCGGGCGTTGCAGCATATTTTGTCCATGTGTGCCCCAAAGCCAATCCCATCAGAGATGGTGACACCCAAAATAACAATCTCCTGGACCCGCTCGATGCCAGGGATGAGAGAAGGGAGGGCAATAGGTTTGGACCTCGGTCGTTTGACAACCATTTCTCAGGTATTAGCATGGTTTAATTAAAGATTCCTAATGGATGCCCACTTAGAGATATGGTCAAGTTCAGAAATAGTGCTGTCAATGCAGAAAGCAGGGACCAGCAAGTAGCTATCGTCGGCATATTTAGTGAGACGGTTTTCAACTTTTCACTGTAGTTATATTAGGTTTAAGACTAGAAATAGCTATGACAAAATCAGTAGGTGCAAGGTCAGAGCCTCGTAATATTCTGGCATTAATGGTACAGAGGGGAGAAATCGCGGAAGGCAAGAAGCTCCTAACGACTATAGAGGGTACGGGCCCTATGGGGAGCGTCGTAAGTTCCCCCATCGGGATCTGGGCGACGCAATTTTGAGCATTTGATACCAAATGGAGTGCAGTTTGGGCTCTTGTTTGCCTCACAATTTTCAAAAGTTGGGGGGGACGGTCCCAAGCTGTTCGAAAGTTGGGGGGGGCGCGTCACACGGGTCCCATAGGGTGGTTGCGCCTATGTAACAAACCAGTTTCTTTCCAACCCTTTTAGCATCAGTTGATCAAAGCCAGGTGCCTCGTTGAGATTTGAACCATATGCAACCAGCAAAAAAGTTTTTATGTATTGTGATAATTATTTGCTCGTTAATTTGTAAAACCTGGAGTTATATTTTTTAGGTCTAGTCCACAAGTTTGTTACCCGTCCTTCTGCGTGGGTTCGTAAATCGTAAACTCGAGATTTCTAGAGCGCCCACAAAAGCGAAGTCGCGGGAACCATGCAGCTTATTAACGGGCGCTTTATCAAAACAAAATCGGGGCGTTGGTGGCTTAGAAAATAACTAGAACCAATAATTATTATAGGACATGGAAGTGTCGCTGGACACATTTCAACAGTAGGATGAGAATATTTTAAGCATTAATCCCTGTGCGATCATTTACCAACGCGAAGGGGTTTTTACCCTTAACTTATGTTGCTAATTATTAATTACATGTTTTAAATCACGTACTTTACACTGCTAAGCATTTATAATATCGTTAACAACTGCCCAGTTTAAAGGTTTACCCATAGGCCTATATAGTTGTCACATTCCATAATATATTTGTGCTAAATAAGCCCAAAACACCTGAATGAAACTAAACTAAGAACAAAATATAAAACAAAGTAGGCTATCGCATCCTATCTATAGATTTATATAGCGCCTCTCTTTAAGAATAACTATTCCGAGGCGCTCTCCGTACGAAAACCCCGGGGAA
Organism: Aporrectodea caliginosa; assembly: GCA_020284085.1. Lineage (NCBI taxonomy): Eukaryota > Metazoa > Annelida > Clitellata > Crassiclitellata > Lumbricidae > Aporrectodea > Aporrectodea caliginosa. The sequence continues at coordinate 532,670 of JACEVL010000188.1, forward strand.
AAGAAACGTCTTTAAGGAACGAGAGACCAAAGAGGAAAAACCAGTCATTATAATATAGTTTAGCCCTTAGTGAGGAGAAGGTCATTCCAGCCATAGCAAAGCGTAGGCCCTAATTATATTATAAGCTCTTACTTAAGCAATGTAGCCTACCTAAGCGACCATTTAACGAAAACCGGATGTGAAGCGGCTACTAGCCTAATGGCTAAACTAAACAACAATTATATTCAGACCTTATGAGCTACATACAAACTATGCAAATATGCACCCTTGGAACACGCCGCTCTGTCGTGCGCATAATTAATTACCATACGTAGGCCTACGTCTCTTAGGCATGGCCTAACTGTTTTCAAGGAACATCTAAAAACCTAACTTTCACACAGGCCCATCTTGAGTGATCTCTCCCTGCTCCTCAAAGTGCTTCTGAATCGTTATTTCGAGTCATCGACTGCTTATAATAAGGACTTACTGCTTAGGACGTCACTGAAATTTCTATTATAATCTCTCAATAATTCATTAATTAAGAATTAATTAATAAATCAGTCAAATAATTAATTAATCAATCAGTTAATTAATTAATTAACTATTTAATTAATCACCGCTAGAGGTCGGAAGATTCATTTTTGTTCATCAGCATAAATAATATCATTCACCAGAGGTGTGGATGTCGACCTATTGGATTTCGACCTATCGCATTTAATCCTAACGGATTTCGACCTATTTGATTACTTACCAAAAGCAGTAGGTAGCGGGAACGCTTTTCGTACCCTCTCAAAGTAGATGTAGCTGTAGGACGTGATGGGCCCTTGCATGGCTGCCGTTACAGTTAAATTCGACTCCTGTAATAACTTGTGAATCCGTTCGGTTCCGCGACAACTCGTCTACCGACACGTCTAACGACATTTCGTCTACGACATCATTTCGTCTACGTATCTGTATCCATTACGGCTGATCAACAGAGGCCGCGTTCTTATAGTTTCGCTAAAACGTGCTACATATTCTCAGAATGCTTCTAATTACTGACAAGATTATTTTCATCAACAGCTTCTATTGGGCGAAACCTATTTTCATCCATGCATCAGGTTGATTTCCAGCTTCTATTTACGGGGAAAATTATTTCGATCAATTCAGCTTCTATTTCAATTTTCAACACAGGAATGTTTTCATCAATCCCACTTCCATTTCGGGAAACAGTTTTTCATCGATCCAGCTTCCATTTTAAACTGACAATATCAAATAACTTTGTAGACGAAATGTCGTTCGACGAAATGTCTGTAGACGAAGTGTCGTAGACGAAATGTCGTTCGACGAGTTGTCGTGACACCCATCCGTTCATGCTGATTTGTAATCATACTGCGTAATTGTCATTTTGAAAATAGTAAACGCAGAGTAATAATTATTTATTTAGCAAATACCTACTTACTGATCTACCTACTGATCTCCCAACATGACAAAACGTCAATTGCCATGGCTGCCATTATCCACGCTAAATCCCCTAACATCGTTACACCTCGGCCGCTAATTATTATAACATAACAAATTAATTTAAACCGATAGATTTTAGCCATTTAATCCATCCAAAATTTAATGCTAAGAAGGTTGACTCGATTGACTGTTGTGCCACCTATTTTAGCCGAATCTCTGACCGATCTAAACGCGTGTAAAGTCGTTTATAGATTAGGAAACGTAATAAACTGTTCCGATAAATCGCCGAAGACGACGACGTTTATAAGGAATCTGGGGAAGACTTTCGGGAGTTTTCTCGCAGCTTCGGCGAAAATGGAGAACGGTTCAATCCCGGTTCAATCGCCAAATGACCCGAGACAATACCGGTAACTGTCGCCATTTGGCTAGAGGACGGTTTCACGTGGCCCGTAACTTTACAGGCAAGCTTATAGTATCGGGGGCTGAAGGATATAGTGTGTAAGTTTACTGGCGTCCTGAGGGTCGTTTATGGTCAGGTTAGGAGTCGTGATGGGTCGGTTATGGTCAGGGTTAGGGTTAGTGTCGTCATTAGAAAACCTAGGAACGTCCGGCGTCCACGCAGCATGCCCAAAGATACTGTATAATGCTTCAGCCCACGATACTATAAGTTTACCCTTTGCTGTAGGGCAGCACTATTTCCAAAGTCTGATTGTTATTTACGTAGATTATAGTAATTGGAAAGTGGAGAGTAGGTATAAAAATACAAAGTGGACGAATTTTGTCTGTGGTACACTAGGGATCGTCTTATTGATTCCTTAGTTATGATGCAGAGGTTACTAATTAATTAATTAATTTCATATACTGTGCTGTATTGAGGTCGTATCGTAAACGAAGCGATCTGAAATCAATTTCCACAGGTGCTTTTGGATCTACATTTAAAACCATAAAAATTCCAAAAATGCAATTCACATTATAGTGATGCATGTTATACAAAGATATGGCTGTATTTGTTATTTGTTTATTAATTATAATTATTAATGTTTCACATTTATTAAGCATCACTACCTAATGACGAAGCTTCAATCGATGTTGCTGAAGACTTGCTCAAGGTCCCTACACAGTAACCGTCTCGGGGAGGAAGATCGAACCCGTACTCTCCAGGTTAATGGCAGAGCGCTCTAACCAAATGGCCACTGTTGATCTCATTGTAAGCGGTTTTCCTTTGTATTTCGTAGAGTCATTAAGCTGGAGAACGGTCTGAGGGCGATGCTTATATGCGATACGCTACGTGTGGAGGAAGTTTCGGACAACTGCGACAAGCCGCTGGTCAACGGTTTCGTCAACGAGGGCGACTCGGTTGACGTTTTGTGCGACGCCTCCAGCGCCAACGACGGCAGCAGCCTCGGCACAGAGTCGGGAGAAAGTGAAAGCGAAAGTGGAAGTGAAAGTGGAAGTGAAGGTGGAAGTGGAAGCTCGGGCATGAGCGGTTCAGCTGGGGAGGTCGACGACCGTCGTGGATCAAGAGCCAGTGGCAAGAACGCCGATGTCAACAAAGCGGTTTGTTCTTGTAGATTGCAAACTAGTTCTAAATAAGGATATTGTAATTAATAGTAATTGTTATCGAAGTTAGTAGTAGCAATTATTATATGATAATTGTTACGGTATTCATAAAATTAAATGTTATCATAATTTGTAGTCATCATTGTTATAAACGTTATATTTTAATTGTTATCGTAATTAGGATCCTAGTTATAATCATAGTTATTGTTATGATATTTGTGATCATTATCATGATTATTATTTTTTCGTCACTATGGTGAAATTTTGTAATCTTTGGTATACTTGTTATTATGATTTTTATAATTATTATAGTTATCATTATCATAATTCATATAATTATTTCTAGTCATCATTGTTCTAATTCTGATCATAATTATTACACTATAAATTTTAATTATAAATCATGATCATCATATGTGTTATGACTATGGTTATCATAACTTTTAGTCATTTTGTGTAATAGTTGCGCTCGTTAATGTAGTGGTTAGTGTGCTGGACTGTCAGTCGAAAGGTCGGAGTTCAAATCCGTACCAGGTGTTGAGATTTCTGCACCACCTAGCCAACTCAGCTATAACGAGTACACTGACCGTACACTGTCGATGGAAAGATGAGACGGCGAGGGAGAGGACTGGCAATCCGCCCTCATATCATATCTCCTCTGTTTATCAGAGATTAATTTCTCGGATCTTTACTGCGGGTGGCTCGGTCGCATTATAAACGTGGAGTACAATACAACACACAATACAACACATCACAATACAACTGGGGCGTGGTGGTGTAGGGGTATGTTCGGAACCTTGCAGCTGGAGGGTTGCGGGTTCGGATCCACCTCAAAGTCGCCGCGTAGGGACCCTGGGCAAGTCCTTCACTCGCAATTGCTCATGCGCTTCGGCGTGAAACTCCGATTCAGCGTTCGCGCAGTAGTCGGGAGCGCCTCTGAATGGGAAATCTGGTTGGGGCGCTATAACAAGTGTTCAAATACAATACAATACAATACAAAATACAATATGCCGAGGCTAAGAAAATGGAGTCGCTGACACTTCATACCTGTGGCTGCCTCAGGGCTAGCTTAAGCGACTGCTATTCTTCTCTTCTTTGTGTAATTAGTTTAATTATTTTAATTGTTTTGTAGTCTGCCGTTAGTCTTTGTGTTGGGGTCGGCAGCTTCTCCGATCCGCAGGACATTCCCGGTTTGGCTCACTTCCTCGAGCACAGTGAGTACGAAGTTACGAACTCATCTCTTCTTGTACCTGCCATATAAACTAATTCACCATAATCCGCAAATCAGAGATGGGCACGATTAGAAATTTGCTAATCAATTAGAATTTAGAATTAGCTTGTTTGTGTAATCGATAATCTAATCGATTAGAATCTAATCGATTAGTTACCCATCTCTGCAACCAATTGCCTGGCTTCCAAAATTTTAAAAATAAATCACATCATTATTTGATACAACAAAGTAATTGAATGAGTATTATTCTCTGTTATGGGTGTTTAGTTAAGTTCTGTTAGTTTGGTTAATTCTCGATTTATGTTTAATTCTTGTCTCTGAATGTGAACCGGCTGTCACGTGTTATCACAGTTTTTCTTCTTCATTAACGCTATAAGCTACTATGTACATTACCTTGATTGTCAAATCTATGATAATTACACCTGTATGTTGGTTACAGGAAAATAAAATTGAATTGAAATAATCTAGTCTAATCCAATCTAATCCCTGTGAGTTACCTCAATAGTGCTATACGAGTGCAGTGATACATACATCCACCTTAATCCGGTGTGATTTAATTTAATCCTGCGTAAGTTATTTGATTGATCCATTGCTTGTTTGATTGAATGATTGATTGATTGGTGTGCTCTACAGTGGTCTTTATGGGGAGCAAAAAGTACCCGAAGGAGAGCGGCATGGATGGTTATCTCGGGGGACGCGGAGGAGCGTGCGACGCCTTCACTGACAGCGAGCACGTACGTGTGTGTGTGTGTGTCTGTCAGTCGTCACGGCGATGCAACTGTTTCTTATTGATTGATTGATTGATTGAGTGAATGAGTGTGTGAGTAATTTATTGTGTGAGTGATTTATTGAGTGATTGGGTGGGTGGGTGAGTGAGTGAGTGAGTGAGTGAGTGAGTGAGTGAGTGAGTGAGTGAGTGAGTGAGTGAGAGTGAGTGAGTGAGTGAGTGAGTGAGTGAGTGAGTGAGTGAGAGAGAGAGAGAGAGTCAGTCAGTCAGTCAGTCAGTGATTGATTGATTGATTGATTGATTGAATCATTGATTGACTGAATGGTTGATTAATTTATCAGATTGTTGCCCTTCTTATACGCTTTTTATTATTCTTAAGCGATAAATTTCATGAAACTTCTCATTCATTATTGGTAATTTGGCTTAAATAATATACTGCTAATTACAAATTTCTCATCTGAGGTTAATAATTTTCTACTCATAATTTCTAATTATTACCTTTCGATGACCAGGACAGGTTGAGTTAATTAAAATTGAATTTTAAGGATTAGTATATTTGTTTCGTCGGTTTCTTCAGACGATCTTCAGTCTCGATGTTGAGCAGAAGTACTTTGAAGGAGCGCTCGACCGATTTGCTCAGTTCTTTGTTGAGCCGCTCCTCAGGAAAGAGGCCGTCGACCGAGAAACGGAGGCAGTGGACAGCGGTAACTTGGCATCTGATGAATATTCAATGGCTGTGCATGAATATTCAATGGCTATGCATGTATATTCAGTGGCTATGCATGAATATTTTGTGGCTGTGCATGCATATTCAGTGGCTATACATGAATATTCAGTGGCTATACATGAATATTCAGTGGCTATACATGAATATTCAGTGGCTATACATGAATATTCAGTGGCTATACATGAATATTCAGTGGCTATACATGAATATTCAGTGGCTATACATGAATATTCAGTGGCTATACATGAATATTCAGTGCCTATGCATGAATATTCAGTGGTTACGCATTTGATGGATATTGATGCTACTGCTAATTATTCATATCTGGAATAGTCATCTTGCTAATGATAATTTATTTATATATGAATATTCACCTGGCTATATTTAGAATTTCCGTCATGGATATTCATGAGCACTGATCTCTTGAATATTCAGTAACATTTTATGTCATGATTATTCACGTTGCTAGTAATAATTTTTAGGATTAATGAATAATCATATTGCAAATAACAATTATTCATATGATTATATTAATCTAAATCGTTTGACTTCTATGGTGCCATGTTATGTGATTCTGTTTCATTTGATTGTTGTTCAGAATTTGAGATTGGTCTTCCGAGCGACCAGAACCGCGTCGAACAATTGTTTGCAAACATCGCCAGAAAGACGCATCCTATGTCCAAGTTTCTTTGGGGTAAATGACTGTATTTCTATTGTTATTATTGTTATTGTTATTAGTATTATTATTGTTATTGTTATTGTTAATGGTAATGTTATTACTGTCTGAAGTGTTGTCTCAGCAGAGCTTAAAATTGTTATTATTATTAATATTATTTCCCGGAGGACATATCATCCCTTAGGATTAAAGAAATTAGTGGAGCACTGTTCTGACCTAATTACTTGTTCTGACCTAATTACATGTTCTCACCTAATTACATGTTCTGACCCAATTACATGTTCTCACCTAATTGCTTGTTCTGACCTAATTATTTGTTCTGACCTAATTACATGTTCTGACCTAAATACATGCTTTGACCTAGTTAAGTGGATTGTGATGCCATCTGGTGTTTGGTTTCGTCCGCAGGTAACGCCGAGACCCTTCGCACGAAGCCGAAAGAGGCCGGAATCGACGTCTACGCTCGCCTGCACGAATTCCGCAAGAAGTACTATGTGGCGCAGAATATGACGCTCGTTGTTCAGGCCAGAGGTATGTCGAAGTCATTGTATTCTTACCATACCTTATGTTACCATACCTAGTTACCATAACTTATGGCCCCATAATTTTTTATAGTATGTTATGTTACCATACCTAGTTACCCTACCTTTTGTTACCATACTTTGTTACCGTACCTAATTACCATACTGTATGTTGCCATACCTAGTTACCATACCTTATGTTACCATACCGTATGTTACCGTATGTTACTGACTACCAATGAGTTCGCCATTCTTCAAACAGTATAGCATCACTACACGTGGCGTCTAACAGGCAGGTTTCAATCTTGCTATTTAGCATGGATTTATTTAATTATAGGGAAGCACTGTCCTTGATTCTTCCAGTTTATAGGATACTTGGTTGAAATTGAGGTTGGCCTCCACTAACATTTAAATATCTCAGTTTCCTTATAATTGTACCTGGTTGCAGTTTGTAAAAATTTTGTCAATAAATGAACATTATATTATTTTTGCAGATTGTCTCGATGTTCTGGAGAAATGGGTTCGCAACATCTTTTCTGTCATCCCGTCTTCGTAAGTTTTGTCATTCATTCATTCATTCATTCATTCCCTCATTCATTCCGTGTCCATTCATCCATTCATTGGTGCACTCGTTCTTTCTTTCAGTTGTCCGTTCACTCCTTCATTCTTCCATTCATACATTCATTCTTCATTGAATCCCACATTCATTCATTCATGCATTCATTTGCTCACTCATTCATCATTAATTCATTCATTGATGCAGTCTTTCATTCATTCAGTCATTCATTCAGTCATTCATTCATTCATTCATTCATTTACTCACTCATTCATTCATTCATGGGTTGATAAGGATTTGTTTTGCATTTTTTCTGTTCTTCATCTTCTCTAGTTCTGATCCGAAGCCGATCTTCAGTCACCTGAATGTGAGTCAAATCTTAAGCTATTTGTTTTAAATTAGGTCAGAACGCTTCAGTAGGTCAAAATATGTAATTAGGTCAACACATGTAGGTAGGTCAAAACGTATTCCTGGCACAATTTAATTAGCTCAACACATTTAAGTAGGTCAGTGTATGTATTTATATTAAAACATTTAAGTAGGTCAACACATTTAACTAGATCAAAACGTGTATTTCTATCGAGATTTAACTACGTCAACACATGTAAGTAGGTCAAAAGATATACTTGGATCAGAACATTTGATTAGGTCAACACATTTTGATCGAGTAACGGGCAAATGTTCCCATTTTCACTTTTATCCGCTCTGCTATTCCTGTCAATTAGATTAGATTAAGGTCAATTTGATTAGCCTAGGATGCTGGTTCAAGTGTTCGTTTTCCATCCAAAGAATCCCGATTTAAGAAACAAATTGCATTTGACGATCATTTCTCAATTCAATTTGATGCTAGTTCCTGATTTCTTTTCAGCCGCCTTATGAAATGACTTCGTTCAACAAACTCTATAAAAGTAAGCTCATGCAGAATGCGTCTATGGCTACGAAGGGAAAAATTTTGTTATTTCAAAATAATGCGGGACTGTCTGCACACCAGTGGGCACCCAAAAATATCTGATCAACTAGTGTAATATAGTGTAACTGAATTGAACATTTATATAGCGCCCCTTCAAGATATCTACTCAGAGGCAATCTGTGTGCTATCCACTATGATGTTAACGTTACGAATGAATGTATTACATCAGGTAGCAAAACAATGCACAGTAAGTTGAAAGAGTCGCCTGTGACATGCCCACACACACACGTGGAACCAACCAACCATAATGTAGATTTCCAACGATGTTGGGTTACCGCGCTCAACCTTATTGTAATTGTAATTTCGAATTTATGTAGAGCCAATGAGGAAAGAAATCAAAGGTGTGATCAGAACCTGAAAACACAATACGATGATGATCGAATAGAAAGGTTTAAAACATTTACTACAGAGAGAAGTTCAAGTCACAGGTTACACAGCAGATATGCCTTGCCTTATGTTCCCTGACTTGTTATCCTCCTATATGTTATGCTGTGATACCTTATAATTGCCATCTAACCTAACTTTATTTACCATTCAATGTGTTACCATAGCTTACACTTAGTGGGACAGGGTGGCAGATTGGTTAAAGCGCTCGCCTTGTAGCGTGGAGAGTATGGGTTCGATCCTCTTCCTCCTCTGAGACGGTTACTGTGTATGAGGAATCTTGAGCAAGTTCTTCACTCACAATTGCTCGGCGCCATCGATTGATGCTTTGTCATTAGGCAGTGGTGCTTAATAAATACATCATGATTATTGATGATGATGATGATGATGATGATAATATGATATGATGATAATGATGATAATGATGATAATGATGATAATGATGATAATGGTATTTATAGCAGTAATTATGTTGATGATGATGATGATGATGATGATGATGATGATGATGATAATAATGATGATGATGATGATGATGATGATGATGATGATGATGATGATAATAATGATGATGATGATGATGATGATGATGATGATGATGATGATGATAATAATGATGATGATGATGATGATGATGATGATGATGATAATAAATGATGATGATGATGATGATAATGATGATGATGATGATGATGATGATGATGATGATGATGATGATGATGATGATAATAATGATGATGATGATGATGATGATGATGATGATGATGATGATGATAATAATGATGATGATGATGATGATGATGATGATGATGATAATAATGATGATGATGATGATGATGATAATAATGATAATGATGATGATGATGATAATAATGATAATGATGATAATGATGATAATGATGATAATGATGATAATGGTATTTATAGCAGTAATTATGTTGATGATGATGATGATGATGATGATGATGATGATGATGATGATGATAATGATAATGATAATTGTTTTCTTGTGTGTAGTCATTCCAGTCAAGAAAGTGAACCGGGTGACACTGAGTTGGTGCCTGCCCAGCGAACAGCCCCACTACAGGTACCCCCAAACATTCACCCTCAAACCTTCACTTGATTACATTTGATGAAATTGTTTATTAAGCTTTTTATTATTACAGTCAATTTATTCCTGCTTAATGACCACAGAGAAATTTAGAATCAAAACTGCTGATACAGTTTGGATTTTTATATTTTAGGATATTTTTTCAGTGGACTTAATTTTCTTCAGTGTTGACTTGATTGGTTTTGGAGCGCCATCGATTGATGCTTTGAACGTTAGACAGTTGCTACTTAATAATAATAATAATAATAATAATAATAATAATAATAATAATAATAATAATAATAATAATAATAATAATAAGAGTAATAATAATAATAATAATAATAATAATAAGAGTAATAATAATAATAATAATAAGAGTAATAATAATAATAATAATAATAAGAGTAATAATAATAAGAGTAATAATAATAATAATATAATGATAATAATATAATGATAATAATAATAATAATAATAATAATAAGAGTAATAATAATAATAATAATAATAATAATAATAATAATAATAATAATAATAATAATAATAATAATAATAATAACAATAATAATAATAATAATAATAATGTTCCAGCGTATCTCAGTAGCTCTGCAACAGGGGAATGCCATCTGCCTCTCTGGAACATTGCCAATGCTCTCTGAGATCTGCTGAGATGACTTTCCAGATAATATTATTATAATAATAATAATAATAATAATAATAATCTGGTGAAGTACGCTATACAAAGTGTCTTCATACAATCATGTAATTGAAATAAATTAATTATAATGATTCGTTATAAATAACAGTTACGATAATGGCTTTTGTTTGCAGGGCCAAGCCCCTCGTCTACCTCGGCTGGTTGTTGGGTCACGAGGGACGGGGAAGCATCGCCACCTACCTCAACAAAAGGTCAGCAGTTTCTTTGACTGGTCGTCTTTACTAATGACCAGCCACTTACATACTTACTACAGTGCCCTTTAATAGCGGGCTGATCTTCTGGATGTTGAACTATTATGGCTGGGCTTTGAAGTGCCATTGTTTGATGCCTTGTGCATTAGACACCGGTGCTATAGAAGTTATCAGTTGGTTCCACGTGTGTGCGTGGGCCTGCCTCTGGTGACTCTTCCAGCTTACTGTGCATTGTTTTGCTAATTGTTGTAGTGACATTTAACATCCTACATCCTCTTTGGATTGGCTTAGGAAGTTGTAGTAGTAGTAGTTTCAGTTTAACGACACTGATAACAAAGATCATTACTGTCGCCCTCCTCCTTTATCCAGGCTTGGGACTGGCACTGCCAGAGTACGATCAGTGGTGGAGTTGAGGGGATTGTTTATCTTCTACTTGTTCTTGATGACTTGAAAGAGATGAGTAGCAGACTGGTATATATACTATGAATGGAAGACCTAAAAGAGGTGTTTAGGTGACTGTTTTTTTCTTCCAGGCACTGGAAGTTCGATCTGGAGGCTGGGAGCCATGAATCGGAAACGCTCAACAACAGTTGCTGTTGCTTTTTCCAGGTTTCCATCACGCTGTCGGAAGATGGGTTCAACCACCTGTTCGAGGTTTGTTTTGAGGACGGTGAGACTAGGTTATAACCAGAGTTTGTGCTTTAATGAGAAAGTTTATGAGGATTCTGCACTGTATGACGAGCTTTGCTTAAGATGACCCTGTTGCAAAATCTTATCATAACATAACCCAGAGCTAATACTAGTTAGTACTTTTTATTAATCCTCTAAATCCTTCTCCTCCTATATCTTCTCCACTTCCTCCTCCTTTTCCTTCTGCTCTTCCTTCTCCTCCTCTACTTCCTTTTCCTCCTCCTCCTCCTTCTCTTCCTACTCCTCTTCATCTTCCTCTTCATCTTCCTCCTCCTCTTCCTTCTCCTCCTCTTTCTCCAATTCCTCCTCTCCTCCTCTCTTCATCCTCCTCTTCATCTTCCTCCTCCTCTTCCTCCCCTCCTCTTCCTTCTTCCTCTTCCTCCTCTTCTTCCTCCTCCTCCTCCTCATCCTCTTCCTCCCTTCCTCTTCCTTCTCCTCCTCTTTCTACTCTTTCTCCTCCTCCTTTTTCATCTCCTTCCAACTTTTCCTCTTCCTTTCCTCCTCCTCTTCCTCCCCTCCTCTTCCTTCTGCTCCTCTTCCTACTCTTCCTCCTTCCTCCTCCTCTTTTTCCTTCTCCTCTTTCTACTTTCCTCCTCCTCCTTTTTCCTCCTCTCCTCCCTCTTCCTCTTCCTTTTCCTCCTCCTCCTCATCCTAGTGCATTTAAATTCTTCAGAACCATAACAGGGATCTTGATCTCTATACTTGTAGGTTGTCACGACTGTCTTTGAGTACCTTGCGATGCTGCGATCTCTCGGACCGTCACGGCGGATATTTGACGAGATCAAGACGATCGAAGAGAATCACTTCCGATGGATCGAACAGGTAACAATCCTCCTCTTTATAACACACAGTAGCTATTATGACATAACAGGTGGCTGATTGGTCAGGGCACTCACCTTGTAACGTGGAGGGTATGGGTTCGATCCTCATTTCCTTGAGACGGTTACTGTGTAGGGACCTTGAGTAAGTCCTTCACTCACAATTGCTCAGCGCCATCGATTATTGCTTGGTCGTTAGATAGTGGTACTTAATCAAATTTAATGCATAATATTTAATAATAATAATAAAGTTTTCATTTATTGATTCAAACTGATATAATTGTAATTAGCAACTTCTATTGCACCGGTGTCACTAATGCACAAGGCATCAACCGATGGCACACAAAATTTAATCCGTAATCTGGTCAACATCCAAAAGATCAGTCCGTAAGATATGAATACAGTATGATTACAAGTGGACAATTACAAGTTATTACTGGAGTCGAAGTTAACTGTATGGCAGGCATGCAAGGCGCCCATCTGTCCTACTGCTTATTTTACCAACGCCATCTAGCGAATGAAAGGCAGGTGGGAGGGTAGCGGGAAGCGATCTCACATCCGTGCTCATCTTCTGCTCTTCGTGCCAGAGTGTTAACCATGATGCTAAACCCCCATCCTCTTAATTATAATAATTCAAAATTTAACAATAATATTCTCTTTTCAATCATGAGAAACTCTCTTTTTTGTCTGTTCTCTCCAATTATTTCTCGTTCGCTTTCAACGATTTTCTTTTCTTTCGTAAACAGACGGAGGCCTCAGACTACGTCCAGGATCTGTCTGTCGCTATGCAGATGTATCGTCCAGAAGACTATCTCACCGGTGACACCTTGTTAACGGACTACGATGAACAGGTAACCAGTGTTATTCAATCATTCATTCATTCATTCAGAGCATTTATATAGCGCCCCTTCAAGAAGCTACTCAGAAGCGCTCCCGGCCCAGCCACGACTAAAGAAAAAAGACTTGAGGGACTTGTAAAACCCTGCCGGATGGCTCACAAATAAAGAGCGGAGCTTAAGCGGGAGGTCATTCCAGATGGAAGGTCCCATTATTAGAGGTATTATTGTTAGAAGTATTATTCATTGTTAGGGTTTTTATTTAATATTAGAAACTTATTAATTATTAGGGTTTTTATTTGATATTAGAAACTTATTCATTATTAGGGTTTTTATTTGATATTAGAAACTTATTCATTATTAGGGACAAACTCATATACAGACTGATAAAATCGATTAAATAATTAATATTTTAATAATTTAATTCAGTTATTATTATTTTTATTATTATTAGATATGCTTTTGATGATTCTCTATTTAATTAGAGTTATGGATGATTAGTTTGTGATGAACAAGGTGCTATGGAGATTAGATTGGATTAATCTTTATATTTTGTGATTTTCTTCCAGCTTATTCGAGAATGTACAGATGCACTTACTCCCGACAAAGTGAACATCATGGTACTCTCCAAGTCTTTCAGTGATGTCGGAGTCTGTGACAAAGTATGCAGCTGGTTTAAGACGCGATATGGCGTCGAAGGTAACCGTGTTGTAATTTTAATAAGAAAATTATTATTATTATTACTTATTATTACTATTATTATTATTATTATTATTGCCCTGGAAGGCTAGTTCATTCCCATAAGGACTAAGAAATGATAAAAGTGGTTTATTATTATTATTGCATCGAAATTATTATTATTGTTATTAGTTATTGCTAGTATTATTATTATTATTGCTATTATTATTACTGCTATTATTATTATTAATTATTCAAAATTTTATGCACTATTATTATTATTAGTCATTAGTATTATTATTATTATTAGCATTATTACTGGGTAGTGCATATCTATTATATTGGCAATGCTGGTGGTTTTGGTGCTGGTGGTGGTAAAAGTGGTGATGGTGGAATGTGGTGATGGTGGTATTGGTGATGGTGGTAGGTGATGATGGTGGTTGTGAGTGGCAGTGGTGTTGGTAGAGGTGGTGGTGGTAGTGGTAGAAGGTGATGGTAGTGGTGATGGTGGTTGTCAGTGTTTTTAGTGGATGTGGTGGTGGTTGTGGGCGGTATTGTCTTTTGAATTCTTCTGAAATCCTCTTCTCTGAGAATTTTCTTGCCTTGGTTTTGTAGATATTCCGAGTGAATGGATTCAAAGGTGGAAGGGTTAGTCTCTGTTTGGAACATTTCTTTAATTAGTTTTCATTAATGGACTCATTAGCAAAATGATTAACGGACTCAATAACAGATTCGTTAACTACTCAGAGTCAGACAATATTTGAGCTTGACGACTATTGATGAAGGCGTCTTAATTAGATCTCGTCCTTAAAAATTTGAACGTGCGATAATAATAATAAAAATAATAATAATGCCCATCCCAGTATGTATGTTTGTAACTTCTATTGCGCCGGTGTCTAATGCACCCCTTCAAGATGGCGCTCCAGAGGCGCTCCTGACTACAGCGTCAATACAGAATCGGAGTTTCACGTAAGCCAGGATTGAGCAATTGCGAGTTATTTAGGAACAGCCCAGATATAATTCATACTATGTAGGAGGTATGGATTACCTTGATGTAGGTATGCAGGTGCAAGGTAAGATACATATATCAAAACCATTATTCCCCAGTAAATTCTATGGCACCGTTGTCTAATACACAAGGCATCAACCAAACCAAGAAGGCCATAATCAGGTCAATATCCAGAAGATTAGTCCTTAAGACAGAGGATTTAGGCCAGCTTTAACGTATTTACAAACAGGTCAGATATAATTCTTACTATGCAGGCGGTAAGGATTACCTCGTTTTAAGGTAAGTATGCAGGTATACAGGTAAATCCAATCAAAATTATTATTAATTGGTAAATTCTATGGCACAGGTGTCTAATACATTCACGTCGTCAAACCAAGGCCGTAGTGAGGTCAATATCCTGAAGAGCAGTTTGCCAAGTCTGAGCCTTCCCACAACATGCTTCTCTACTACGAAATCGGATGTCTGAGATTTCAGTCTAAATACCTGCTCAAACTATGATCTCTTGTACAGTTGTTTTTCTTTCTGCTTCTTCTGTTTCTTAAAGCTTTTGTTTTGATTTTTATATCAGATCCGGAAGTGAATGATGAGTTGAAGATGCCAGAGCCAAACATCTTCCAGTAAGTCAAAAGTGCTGTTGTGTCTGTATTGAATAAAGCATTTTAGACATCTCTTAAAGTCACCTACATGTATTTTGCCATATAATACTCTGCTCTACCATATCTTACCTACTCCACACTACATTCTGTATCATACTGTACCTACTCTATTCTACCATATTATACCCTACCTTGCACTGCTGTATCATACCTTACATACTCCACCTATCACATTCTACCTACCCTACCCTACCCTACCCTACCGTACCCTTCTCCACCTGCCATATTCTGCCCTACCCTACTCTGCTCTACTGTATCCTCCATACTCCAGCCTACCATATTGTACCTACCCCACTTTGCTCTACCATACCCTACCTACTCCAACGTACCATATTCTACCTACCATACACTGGTCTATGATACCTACCTACCGTATTCTACACTAGCCTATGCCACCATTCTACCATACTCTTCTCTGCCATAGAGTTTTCTACCCTGCCCTGCATTGTTCTACTGTACCCTACCTTACCGCATTCGACCCTATCCTATCTCCAGCCCTCTGTACCCTGTGACCTGTGCTGCCAAAACTCTGCCGGTGGCACCATTATAAATTCGTGTTTACATTACCTTAATAGGTCGTTTGGTGTTTCTGTAATTTTTAGCAACCGACTTCTCGCTGAAAGAAGCCGATGTTCCCGATTCTGAGGTATGCTTTTGAAAGAACATCCTCCATTTCGTAGCGCACTTGCAAATGCACCTTTGGGAGGTTTTTAAAGACTTTACCTAGATGTAGATAATGGATAATGCTGTTGAGACGCACATCCTCATACATTGTAGGACACAGGATAGTCGATTGCTTAGAGTGCTTTCCTTGTAATGTGGAGAATATGGGTTCGATCCTCCCTCCCCTTAGACGGTTACTGTTTAGGGACCTTGAGGAAGATTGGCACCATCGATTGATGCATGGTTATTAGATAGTGGCGTGTAATAAATGCATTATAATTAATAGTAATAATAATAATATTATTATTATGTGTATTAATTAATATTAATTAATAATAATAAATAATAATAATAATCATAATAATAATAATGAGCTGGGATTCGAGCCTCCTCCCCTGAGATATTTACTGTGTAGGGATCTTAAGCAAGTCCTTCACTCACAGTTGCTCAGTGCCATTTTGATGTTCTAGTGTAAGGTCTTATATGCAATGCTGAACTTTGGAAGGGGGCAGTATCAGTTGCACAGCACTGTATTGTATTGGTCTCAGTCGTTGTTTTTCCCTATTTTTCAGCATCCTGTAGTTATCTCGGAGACGCCATGCAGCAAGCTCTGGTATCGGAAGGACAAGACATTCAAGGTGCCACGCGGTAAGTTGCATTCTAATTATAATATTCGTTTATTCAATTCAAACTGACAAACGGCAGTATGATTAAGTTCTAGTTCCATGGGCACGCTTGGCTATTAAGCAGCGCCGTGCTTTTTCGGTTGTGGGACCTTCCATCTGGAATGACCTCCCGCTTGAGCTCCACTCTTTACTTGTGAGCCATACGGCAGGGTTCTACAAGTCCCTCAAGTCTTTTTTCTTTAGTCGTGGCTGGGCCGGGAGCGCTTCTGAGTTGCTTCTTGAAGAGGCGCTATATAAATGCTCTGAATGAATGAATGATTAGAAGAAATAGTAGGAACACTTGATAACAGGTTAAACAAGAGTTGATTCTATAACTGTATGGCAGCCTGTTAGGCGCCGATCCGTCCTACTGCTGCTCAGTTTACTATCGCCCCTAGGGAGTGGAAGGCTGAGTCAGCCTCTGTGGGTCTAGTGGGTATCAAACTCGCGTCTTTCCGATCTTCGTGCCAGCATGTTTCCATTCAACCATCACTCTCTCTCTGTAATTGCAATGGTTAATTTATAGTGCGTCTGTTCTTGAAAACTGATCCGAGTCACCTCCGAGTCATAAAACACAAGGTATGGAGCAGGTCGGAGGCTCCGACCTGCTCCATACCTTGTGTTTTATGATTCTCATTCATCCTTAGGTTACTTTAAGTTGCCTTGCCTTTTGGGCGATGGTGCAGAATGTGGTAGTATTGGCAATTGTGGTCGTCATTGTGTAAAAGGCAGAGGATGAGGAGGTGGTGTTAGTTGTAGTGGCATGTAAGCCAATGGTTGTGTGTGTAGGTGATGGTACCGTTTACATATGAAATTGATGTAATCTGTTTCAGCCTACATTTATGTTCATCTGACGAGCTCCTGCATCAACCAATCAGCAAAAAGTAAACAATCAACCAATCAGTTAATCAATCGAATGATCTTTCAATCAATTCAGTTATTAATTTCTGTATTATGCCATAATTTAGTTGAGAGATTAGACATCTTTAAATTACGTTCAACAGAAATTACATATTCGCTGACTGAGCTTTATTGATTGATATTCTTGTTCTTCCGCTAGGTATTGTCGATGTTAACAGCTTTTGCACTCACCAGATGTCAATGATATAATAATAATAATTATAATATTAATAATAATCGTTTATTAGTTCAAATTGACAAGTACCCAGTTAGATTACATGATATAGTTGTAATGATGATAACAAGTTTAAACAGGAGTCGAATTTAACTGTGGCAGCCTGAAAGGCGTCCGTCTGTCCCACTGCTCATTTTACAATCACCCCTATGGAGTGAATGGGTGAGTCAACGTTATGGGGGCTAGTGGGTATCGAATCTGCGTCCTTCTGATCTTCGTGCCAGTGTGTTACTGTTCAACCATCTCCCTGCACTGTGTAACAAACTAACAATCATTCGAGTAAGCGGTCGACTAAGCTGTCATGCAGCCAATCAGTCAAATAAGTAGTCAATCAGCCACTAAATCAGTCAGGCAATCAGATGGTAATTAAAAATTGCTGTCCATGAGCATTGTAAGTGCAGCTTGGTTCCAAAGACCACGAATGCCACCTGTCGACGGGAATCCGTTGCTAGGGTTCCACATTTGTGCATGGGCCCACCACTGGTTACTCTTCTTGTTAATAGTGCACTAATTCGCTAACTGATGTTGTATTTCTCGGATTTCTAATTTGTTTTGCTCTTCGAGGGGCGCTATATAAATGTTCAACTATGATTATATTATGTTATTGTAAGATTACTTTGCAATTCTTTGCTAACTAGATGTAATGTTTCTTGTCGTTTTAGCATCTGTATGACTGATCTTCTGCTTAGCTTATTGGATAAATCGGTGATCGAAGATACTTACGATGCCCAGCAGGCTGATCTCAGGTAATTAATATGTATACTTAGTAATAAGTACAAATAGGTTTGCTGAGTAATAAATAAGTACAGGTAAGTTAACAGAGTTATAAATAAAGATAGGTACCGAATAATGTGTACAGATAGGTTTACTGAGTAATAAGTTCAGATAGTTTAACCCAATAATTAGTGCATATAGGTTTACCGAGTAATAAGTACAGATAGTTTCCTGAGTAATAAGTACGTGTATATTATTTAGTCATACCCATCGCCGCCAAATGGCTGGCGTCAGGAACTGATGATGATGATATAAATATTATTATGCATGGGATGTTGTGGTCTGTTTTTAGTTATTCTTTGAAAGTGGATCAAAGTGGATTTGTCATCAAGTGCAGTGGATACAGTGATAAGATTCCGGTGAGTTTTTGACATCCTCAGGTCCATCATAGCTTATGTTAACTTACCCAGGACTACGGTACCTTGGGTTTCCTGACCTTCCCTATCTTTTAAGTAACAAGTTAACAATACAAATACTTCCCTATTCCTTAACCTTGTCCCTTCTTTATTTTACCATACAAACCTTTTACCTTAAAATTTCATCTCTTACCTTTCCTTAACTAAATCTTCTTACCTGACATTCTATCACTCACCTGTCCTAAACAAACCTTTCATACCTTTTCGTTACTCTTAACTTTACTTACTGCTTAGCTTTATTCAGATAAGACGCACGTCCCTGTTTTTCAACTGCAGCAACTCATCCGAATGGTCTTCAATCACTTAGTGGAGCTCAAGTTCATGCAGAAGGAGTTTGAACTAGCGATCAGCGACTCGAAGACAACATACCACAACTACTCATTGCAGGCCGCACATCTGAACTAGGGAATGTAATCCCGGACCATTTTGCCAATCCCGGGATTACGGGATTAGAAATGAATCAATCCCGGGATTGACGTTTGCAAGGAAAAATTCGTCTTGACTAGAATAAATATAGGCCCCTATATTTAATGCTATAAAGCAGTTGTGTGCTAAAGACAATGACTTTTAGAACGTTGTGGCTTTGTATTGTTAACTTGTTACTTAAAATTAAAAGTTCAATGTCCATGTATTGTTAACAATTATTTACGATAAAATGATCGCAAGAAACGTAAAAGTGTCAATAGTAGAATGTCCTAGCCTTGAGCTTATCTTATAGCATAGAACACCTACCGTGGTACCGCCGAAAATGCACGTACGTTCCGCCTCAACTGGCGTTTATTATTAATTTTATGAAATCTATTAAATATATTTAACTAAACGAGTTTTTAAACGCTATTCTATATGACTGTCATCGTCGTAGACGTAGTAGGCTATAGTAGGTTAAATAACAGTAATGCAATACACCTTGTCTACTTCGACCGCGAATTGAGCTCGAGCAATTACTCATTAGGTAGTGACACTTGGCAGCAGCAGGGATGGTTTGATTACTTAATAGTTGATAGTGATACCACGGCCCGAAATCAGGTCGAGAATACCAGATGACCACTGCACTGACCGACCACAGTGCGAGGAACCCAGGCAGTAGCAGGCTAGCCTAGCAGCAGCATGGCAGCAGGGTGCACCGCTGCAGCTCCCTGATAGCCTATTAAGGCAGCAAGGGACGGTCCATCTGCTCTCTGTAGTCTTACTAGGGCCTCTGCTTAATTATCTGTCGTATTAGCGTCAAACGCCCAAGGAAGAATTAGACTGTGCATCATGTAATTTTAATAAAAAACCGATTTTTGTAATCCCGGAAATACGGGATTCCATGTTTGTCAATCCCGGAATTTGAAAAGTTCCGGGATTCCCGGGATCCCGGGATTACATTCCCTAATCTGAACACGTACGATCAAGGATTTAATTGTCGGGGGTTGGGAGAGTTCAACCCTCCCATTTCATTTTTCAACCCATCCAGTTTATTCCCAAAAATTACCTTGGAGGGAGTTAAGTAATATTTAATTGATCATTTATTTATTAATTATGACTCATTGACTTAGTCATTACGGTACCACTGTCATCAGTAGTACAATTTCTATTATGATTACTGTCATTATTATGGCTATTAGATGAATTATTACTATTTTTGTTACTCCTTCAAATCTGGACTCAACACGTATCTGTTCTACAAGGCCTACCCGGTTGTTAGCTGACTGTGAGGCGCCCTTGTAACGGCATCACTTCCGGGCTAGAAGAGACAGGCATTTCGCTACTAATGCACATGTATGTAGCTGCTTTGCAACAACTTGAAAGCGTTGCCTACATCTCAGGTCAAAACCGGTGTGGCTTAGGATTAGAATGTGCCGAGCTTAGTCAAGTTTACGAGTGTATCAAAAACAAATAAGGAGGTTGTTTACGTGGGCATGATATTCAGTAAGTGATTATTGGGACGTCGTGGTGTAGCGGTACAAGTTGCCCACGCACAATTGTCTGGAAGGAAGGCAATGGGAAACTACCTCATCTCATCCCCGGGTGGCATAAAAGCCAATGGACCTGCCTTTGGGCAGAGAACCCATCCTCAATAATCTCAGAGTATTAGGATGAATATTTGTCTGTTTAATTATTTGCAAATTTGGAGATTTTGAGTAGTTATGTTCAAATGTCTCTTTAAGTATTCATATTATCTTGAATACAATGGAAGCGTGGCCAGCCGGTGCTGATAAGTAAATGCCAACAGTACTTAAATGAAGACCTCTGGCTACCAGAATCGTTCATGGAGGAATTCGGCGACGAAGAAACCGACCTTGTCGACTGCTCGAGCAAAAAAACATATTATCTTGAATACAATGGAAGCGTGGCCAGCCGGTGCTGATAAGTAAATGCCAACAGTACTTAAATGAAGACCTCTGGCTACCAGAATCGTTCATCGAGGAATTCGGCGACGAAGAAACCGACCTTGTCGACTGCTCGAGCAAAAAACACTAGTCCAACAGAAGATGCGACATTTTTTGGGAATAAATATTGAAACTAAAAACATCTG
Source organism: Aporrectodea caliginosa (assembly GCA_020284085.1). Lineage (NCBI taxonomy): Eukaryota > Metazoa > Annelida > Clitellata > Crassiclitellata > Lumbricidae > Aporrectodea > Aporrectodea caliginosa. The sequence goes on from JACEVL010000188.1 coordinate 554,304, forward strand.
GTGACAAGGATACATTTCTAGTAGTGATTATTGGGACGTCGTGGTGTAGCGGTACAAGTTGCCCACGCACAATTGTCTGTAAGGAAGGCAATGGGAAACTACCTCATCTCATCCCCGGGTGGCATAAAAGCCAATGGACCTGCCTTTGGGCACAGAACCCATCCTCAATAATCTCAGAGTATTAGGATGACTATTTGTCTCTTTGATTATTTGCAAATTTGGAGAGTTTGAGTAGTTATGTTAAAATGTCTCTTTAAGTATTCAGATGAATATTATCTTGAACACTTATTTATTATTGCTATGCATCTTTTTGAAAATGCTAATTATGTAAGGAAATTATGTGAACAATGTGAACAATTACCAGGATGTAACATTCTGTTGGATGTAAGGAACTTCCCTTTTGAACATGTCTTTATCGCTTTTTGATTATTAAATTTTGTTTGATGTTTGGCGCTGCAGTCGGTTGGACGCATGCTTTGCAAAATTCAGAACAAATTTGGTCTGAAAGAGACGAAGAATCGCAACAGTCTGTCGGCGACAGAGCTGCAATATCCTAACGTCATGCATGCTTGGCTCGACAATGGACGGCTGCTCCAACTCCTCGAACCAAAAAATAATTCCAATATTCATCTCTTAGAGCAACAATGGAAGCATGGCCAGCCGGTGCTGATAAATAAATGCCAACAGTATCTAAATGAAGATCTCTGGCTACCAGAATCGTTCATGGAGGAATTCGGCGACGAAGAAACCGACCTTGTCGACTGCTCGAGCAAAAAACACTAGTCCAACAGAAGATGCGACATTTCAGGGAGGGTTTTGAAAACGTCAACTCACGGCTTAAGGACAAACACGGACAGGCGATGATTTTAAAGATCAAGGATTGGCCACCGACAGACGAAGCAGGTTATAACGGGTCTGCACTGTAGGACATAACCTCTTACAATTACGTTGTTGTTTAACAGAGTCCAATGCTTTGGAGAAGTCAACCTTACCTGCCTAACGGATTTTGTTTTGACTGAGCGTCTCCAGTTACACTAGATTATTGATATTAAAGTCACTGATTGAATAATAATAATTACATGTATAATATACAATAACTGATGCCTCGGACAACGATCATACACCCAGAGAACGATAATAATAAATGTTCAATAATAATAATAATAGCCTGAGGGATCATAACAACCTCAAAAAAATAATTGAAGATAATCATTTATCTCAGGGCAATGATAATAATAATTATACAGTAATTACAAACAGACTGTCTTGAAGTCAAGTTTTTGCTGTTACACTCTTAGGCGGCACAGGAATGCGATTCATCTAAGTTCGGAGTGGCGCTGCTATCATGAACATGGTAGATTTTCAAAATTGTTTTTAACCGTCTTAGGAAGGGGAATCAACATGCGGCCAGCTTAAATGCGACTCGCCTGCTGATTTTAAGTGGAAAATTTGGTTCAAGGTTACTGGTCCACCAGCACACCCGAGCCAAATCAGCTGTAATGAGTAAACTGACCCTACACTGTCAGTGGGAATATAAAATGGCAGGGGAGAGAACTGGCCACCCACCCTCGTATGCCAAGGCTAAGAAAATGAAGTCGCTAACACTTCTCACCAATGGCTGCTTTTGGGGTTAAATTAAAGGATTATTTACCTTCTACATTTACTTATGAGTGGAAGGCTCAAAATAGGTGACTGCTCTCTTTTTTCCAGGCGATGGACGTACGGTATGATGGCCTGTGCAAGTGACCAGGAAACCCTAAACAACTCTTGCTGCTCTCTACTCCAAGTCTCAGTCACTCTTTCTGAGGAAGGATTCAGCCAAGTATTTTGAAGGTTTGTTTCGAACTATGTAAGCTCGCCTTATACCAGCGTTCATGCTTTGACGAAGCAGGTTATAACGGGTCTGCACTGTAGGATATAACCTCTTACAATAACGTTGTTGTTTAACAGAGTCCAATGCTTTGGAGAAGTCAACCTTACCTGCCTAACGGATTTTGTTTTGACTGAGCGTTTCCAGTTACACTAGATTATTGATATTAAAGTCACTGATTGAATAATAATAATTACACGTATAATATACAATAACTGATGCCTCGGACAACGATCATACACCCCAGAGAACGATAATAATAACAATAATAATAATAATAGCCTGAGGGATCATAACTACCTCGTAAAAATAATTGAAGATAATCATTTATCTCAGGGCAATGATAATAATTATACAGTAATTACAAACAGACTGTCTTGAAGTCAAGTTTTTGCTGTTACACTCTTAGGCGGCACAGGAATGCGATTCATCTAAGTTCGGAGTGGCGCTGCTATCATGAACATGGTAGATTTTCAAAATTGTTTTTAACCGTCTTAGGAAGGGGAATCAACATGCGGCCAGCTTAAATGCGACTCGCCTGCTGATTTTAAGTGGAAAATTTGGTTCAAGGTTACTGGTCCACCAGCACACCCGAGCCAAATCAGCTGTAATGAGTAAACTGACCCTACACTGTCAGTGGGAATATAAAATGGCAGGGGAGAGAACTGGCCACCCACCCTCGTATGCCAAGGCTAAGAAAATGAAGTCGCTAACACTTCTCACCAATGGCTGCTTTTGGGGTTAAATTAAAGGATTATTTACCTTCTACATTTACTTATGAGTGGAAGGCTCAAAATAGGTGACTGCTCTCTTTTTTCCAGGCGAAGGACGTACGGTATGATAGCCTGTGCAAGTGACCAGGAAACCCTAAACAACTCTTGCTGCTCTCTACTCCAAGTCTCAGTCACTCTTTCTGAGGAAGGATTCAGCCAAGTATTTTGAAGGTTTGTTTCGAACTATGTAAGCTCGCCTTATACCAGCGTTCATGCTTTGACGAAGCAGGTTATAACGGGTCTGCACTGTAGGATATAACCTCTTACAATAACGTTGTTGTTTAACAGAGTCCAATGCTTTGGAGAAGTCAACCTTACCTGCCTAACGGATTTTGTTTTGACTGAGCGTTTCCAGTTACACTAGATTATTGATATTAAAGTCACTGATTGAATAATAATAATTACATGTATAATATACAATAACTGATGCCTCGGACAACGATCATACACCCAGAGAACGATAATAATAAATGTTCAATAATAATAATAATAGCCTGAGGGATCATAACAACCTCAAAAAAATAATTGAAGATAATCATTTATCTCAGGGCAATGATAATAATAATTATACAGTAATTACAAACAGACTGTCTTGAAGTCAAGTTTTTGCTGTTACACTCTTAGGCGGCACAGGAATGCGATTCATCTAAGTTCGGAGTGGCGCTGCTATCATGAACATGGTAGATTTTCAAAATTGTTTTTAACCGTCTTAGGAAGGGGAATCAACATGCGGCCAGCTTAAATGCGACTCGCCTGCTGATTTTAAGTGGAAAATTTGGTTCAAGGTTACTGGTCCACCAGCACACCCGAGCCAAATCAGCTGTAATGAGTAAACTGACCGTACACTGTCAGTGGGAATATAAAATGGCAGGGGAGAGAACTGGCCACCCACCCTCGTATGCCAAGGCTAAGAAAATGAAGTCGCTAACACTTCTCACCAATGGCTGCTTTTGGGGTTAAATTAAAGGATTATTTACCTTCTACATTTACTTATGAGTGGAAGGCTCAAAATAGGTGACTGCTCTCTTTTTTCCAGGCGATGGACGTACGGTATGATGGCCTGTGCAAGTGACCAGGAAACCCTAAACAACTCTTGCTGCTCTCTACTCCAAGTCTCAGTCACTCTTTCTGAGGAAGGATTCAGCCAAGTATTTTGAAGGTTTGTTTCGAACTATGTAAGCTCGCCTTATACCAGCGTTCATGCTTTGACGAAGCAGGTTATAACGGGTCTGCACTGTAGGATATAACCTCTTACAATAACGTTGTTGTTTAACAGAGTCCAATGCTTTGGAGAAGTCAACCTTACCTGCCTAACGGATTTTGTTTTGACTGAGCGTTTCCAGTTACACTAGATTATTGATATTAAAGTCACTGATTGAATAATAATAATTACATGTATAATATACAATAACTGATGCCTCGGACAACGATCATACACCCCAGAGAACGATAATAATAACAATAATAATAATAATAGCCTGAGGGATCATAACAACCTCAAAAAAATAATTGAAGATAATCATTTATCTCAGGGCAATGATAATAATAATTATACAGTAATTACAAACAGACTGTCTTGAAGTCAAGTTTTCCAGTTACACTCTTAGGTGGCACAGGGGAGAGAACTGGCCACCCACCATCATAATTATATGCCAAGGCTAAGAAAATGAAGTTGCTAACACTTCTCATCCATGGCTGCTTTTCGGGTTTAATTAAAGGATTATTTACCTTCTACGTTTACTTATATAATCTCTTTAAGTATTCAGATGAATATTATCTTGAATACTTATTTATTATTGCTATGCATCTTTTTGAAAATGCTAATTATGTAAGGAAATTATGTGAACAATGTGAACAATTACCAGAATGTAACATTCTGTTGGATGTAAGGAACTTCCGTTTTGAACATGTCTTTATCGCTTTTTGATTATTTGTTTTATGTTTAGCGCAGCAGTCGGTTGGACGCATGCTCTGCAAAATTTAGAACAAATTTGGTCTGAAAAAGACGAAGAATCGCAACAGTCTGTCGGCGACAGAGCTGCGATATCCTAACGTCATGCATGCGTGGCTCGACAATGGACGGCTGCTCCAACTCCTCGAACCAAAAAATAATTCCAATATTCATCTCTTAGAGCAACAATGGAAGCATGGCCAGCTGGTGCTGATAAGTAAATGCCAACAGTATCTAAATGAAGATCTCTGGCTACCAGAATTGTTCATGGAGGAATTCGGCGACGAAGAAACCGACCTTGTCGACTGCTCGAGCAAAAAACACTAGTCCAACAGAAGATGCGACATTTCTGGGAGGGTTTTGAACACGTCAACTCACGGCTTAAGGACAAACACGGACAGGCGATGATTTTAAAGATCAAGGATTGGCCACCGACAGAGGGCTTCAGCGAACTGTGCGCTCTTATAGAGCGAGTGGAAGGCTTAAGTAGGCGACTGCTCTCTTTTTCTTCCAGGCGATGGATGTATAACATCACGGCCGGGTCAAGTGGGTAGAAAACGTTAACAACTCTTGCTGCTCGCTTTTCCAAGTCTCAGTCACTCTTTCTGAGGAAGGATTCAGCCAAGTATTCGAGGTTTGTTTCGAACTATGTAAGCTATGCCAACAGTATCTAAATGAAGATCTCTGGCTACCAGAATCGTTCATGGAGGAATTCGGCGACGAAGAAACCGACCTTGTCGACTGCTCGAGCAAAAAACACTAGTCCAACAGAAGATGCGACATTTCTGGGAGGGTTTTGAACACGTCAACTCACGGCTTAAGGACAAACACGGACAGGCGATGATTTTAAAGATCAAGGATTGGCCACCGACAGAGGGCTTCAGCGAACTGTGCGCTCTTCCTCTTCGTCCTAGTGCATTTGAATTGTTCCGAACGGGATTTTAATTTCTGGGCTTAGATCATGAAAACAGTGTACGAATATCTTTCGATGCTGTAAAATCTCTGTCCATCAAAGCATGTATTTGATGAGATCAAGACAATCGAACAGAATAATTTCAGATGGATCAAACAGGTAACCAGCCTTTTCTTGAATACATAATAGGTAGCAGTTGGCTAGTAGCCGATTAGTGCTAGAGCGTTCGCCTTGTAATACGGTTATTACGGGTTCAATCCTCCTCCCCTGAAACAGTTACTGTGTAGGGACCGTCAGCAAGTCTTTAAAACGCAACTGTTTAGTGCCAACATCTATAACTACTTGTCCACAGTAACTACATAGCCATTAGCCAAGGTACCACTGTTATCAGTATTACAATTTCTATTATGATTACTGTCATTATTATGGCTATTAGATGTATTATTACTATTATTGTTAGTTGTTACTCCTTCAAATCTAGACTCAACACGTATTTGTTCTCCAAGGCCTACCCGCTTGTTATAGCTGACTGTGAGGCGCCCTTGTAACGGCATGGCTGTGTTACGGCGCCATAAATATTTTCATTTTAATGGTAGGGAACTGGAGTCAATCAAGAGAGCCACAGTCTTAGTGTCGGACATGAACAATAGCAGTTTACAAGAAAGCGCCGAAATTAAATGTCGGGACATAATTTTGGGTATAAATATTGAAACTAAAAAACATCTGGCGACAAGGATACATTTCTACTAGAATGACTGAATTTGGGTCAATTCTACCAAAATTCGACCCAGCGTCATCGGCACGCGGTGGAAGAAATGCACTGATCGATTCGAGAACCTCATGACGGCGCTTAGTATCACCGACGAGAAACGAAAGCGTGCACTCTCCCTACACTTGGCGGGCGAAGCTATGTACGACATTTTTTAATGTTTGGTCGTAGAAGCACCACCTGAAGATTCAGCTCTAATTGAGAACAATGTCTGTCGATTTCGATTCACAACCACTGGACTATGATGGAACGATTGCAGAACTAGCGGCATGATTACGCGAGCCTAAATGGTGTACATGGGCGTTATTCGACTAATGTAACGGAACTGAAGCCTACCCAGAGTTTAATTCTCGGCGGATGACCTTTCCTTGACTGGGATCTTGCAGCAGCGTCGGGGAATTGGCGATATTCAGTAAGTGATTATTGGGACGTCGTGGTGTAGTGGTACAAGTTGCCCACTCACAATTGTCTGTAAGGAAGGCAATGGGAAACTACCTCATCTCATCCCCGGGTGGCATAAAAGCCAATGGGCAGAGAACGCATCCTCAATAATCTCAGAGTATTAGGATGAATATTTGTCTGTTTAATTATTTGCAAATTTGGAGATTTTGGAAGTAAGGAACTTCCCTTTTGAACATGTCTTTATCGCTTTTTGATTATGTGTTTGATGTTTAGCGCTGCAGTCGGTTGGACGCATGCTTTGCAAAATTCAGAACAAATTTGATCTGAAAAAGACGAAGAATCGCAACAGTCTGTCGGCGACAGAGCTGCAATATCTTAACGTCATGCATGCTTGGCTTGACAATGGACGGCTGCTCCAACTCCTCGAACCAAAAAATAATTCAAATATTCATCTCTTCCAGCAACAATGGAAGCGTGGCCAGCCGGTGCTGATAAGTAAATGCCAACAGAACCTAAATGAAGACCTCTGGCTACCAGAATCTTTCATGGAGGAATTCGGCGACAAAGAAACCGACCTTGTCGACTGCTCGAGCAAAAAAACACTAGTCCAACAGAAGATGCAACATTTCTGGGAGGGTTTGAAGCCTACGCGGAGTTTAATACTCGGCGGATGACCTTTCCTTGACTGGGATCTCGCAGCAGCGTCCGGGAATTGGCGATCCGTTGGCGTCGGAGCGACAGGCTTTACCGAAGGCATCGACGACGAACGGCGGCAAAAACACTCAATAGATTTACCAAACGCGTCTTCAGACTTTGCTTTCGATAGATATATTCAAGAACTGAATAAGATAAATTTGCCTGGAATGCGTCTGCGGTGTGCGAGTCATCTGCTGGCGAGCATAAAACGCAGGAAACTCAGCATTCAGTTTTGTTATTTGTAGACAACACTTTACTTGTTTTATGTCTTTAAAAATAAAAATAGAAATGATAATAATAATCTTCCTTTTTATTTCAAACTGACACACCAGTTTGATTACATTTTATAGTATGATCACAAGTTATTATGTACAGAAGTCAAATTTAACCGTTTTGTCAGCCATGCAAGGCGCCCAACACGTCCTACTGCTCATTTTACCAACGCCATCTCGCGAATGAAAGGTTGAGTCGACCTTTGGGAGGGTAACTCGAAGCGATCCCGCGTCCGTGCTGATCTTCTGCTCTTCGTGCAAAAGCGTTACCAATCTTACCATTACCCTCAAACCCCTGCTGATGGTGATAATAATTATTTATTATAAATTATAAACGAACAGAAATGTCTGTCTGTCGTGAAGGCAACTTTTTAACGCTGTTAGATGACGCTGTGCTATACATCAACAATCCCCTCTACACTCGATATTGGTTCACAATCACTGGACGATGATTTAAAGATTGTCTGACCTTCCAGGCATTACTAAGAAAGACATTTCGGACTTCCATAAGGAATTCCTTTCAACCACTTATGTCGAAATGCTCATTCAGGGAAACTACACAGCCAAGGTAACATTATTATTACAATTACTATCATTATTACATGTATTACTATTATTATGACCAGTGGCTAAAGTCGTTTGGGTGAGCAGTGGAACTCTGAAGAATTTTATTGGAACACCTGCGTTACCATGGTTCCATTGCGTGGTGAGCAATGGGAACGCAAGCAAAGAATTTTGAGAGCAGTGGGAATGCCAAATGTTCCAACCAACTTTACACGCTGATTATGACCATTTTTATTTCATCCTATGGGCTAAAAATAATAATGGTAAGACTGGTAAGAATAATAATTAGTCTGTATTTAAGTTTTTTGGCTTTACGAAACTATAAATTGTTTTAAAATACCGAATAATGTAAAACATCCTGTGCAGGTAATTGGAAACACAATCGATCCTAATACATCAACAATCCCCCCTACACTCAAGCAAAGTGACAGCCACTTGGAAGATGGACACCGGACGTGGCAGCGGAGCAGCACAGCACACCTATAAGAAACTGCCCACGAAAGAACGTCGAAACAAAGATTCAAATTTTCCAAAGAATGGTAAAAACAGCTGGGCCTTCAAGGCAACTTATCAAAGGTCATGTAAAAAAATAGCCGGAAACTTTAGAACGTTTTCGAAGAAGTGTTTTCAAGAGAACTGTCTAAAAAATTAGTTCAAAAATATTTTTCTTTAAATCACATGCTGCTTGGTGTGTCCCAAACTGCAAAGTGTTCCTTAACATACCAATGCAAGTAGTGAGATGACTCACGTCACGTGGTGTGCAGAGCCATACGCTGGTGACCTACTTTACATGTGGACTGGTTCCCTGCTTTACGACGATACAATCATGTAAAGCAAGGAACCAGTCCGTATTCTCAGATGTGTAGACCAAGGAACCAGCTAGCATGCGCCATGTAAAGTAGGGCGTGACGTCACTTCCGGGATAGAAGAGACAGGCATCTCACTACTAATGCACATGTATGTAGCAGCTTTGCAACAACTTGAAAGCGTTGCCTACATCACAGGTCAAAACCGGTGTGGCTTAGGATTAGAATGTGCCAAGCTGTCAAGTTTACAAGTGTATCAAAAACAAATAAGGTTGTTTACGTGGGCATGATATTCAGTAAGTGATTATTGGGACGTGGTGGTGTAGCTGTACAAGTTACCCACCCACAGTTGTCTGTGAGGAAGGCAACAGGAAACCACGTCATCTCATCTCATCCCCGGGTGGCATAAAAGCCAATGGATCTGCCTTCGGGCAGAGAACGCATCATCAATAATCAGTAAATGTTTTTAAATAGGACTCTTGATATAAAGTTGCGATCATCTTTGGCAAGAGCTGATACCCATGTGACCATGGGCGAAGCTCTTACCATGTCTGAGAGCAAAGTGAGGGGGGGGGTGGAAATAGTCTATACAGAACATGCCGTGTTTGACCAATCAGCTGTTAAAAGGCGATCAGCGGCCACCATCTGGCACGTCCCGAACAATTAGGCACATGCGCTTCCAAGCCGTAATGAAGCTCGATCATCGAAAGAACGTTGAATCAATTTAAATATATGCAATCAGTAAAAACTTAATGATACACTATTCAAAGAGCACAGCTGATAAGCACGACACAGAAACTTCTAGAGCACCAGTGTCTATTTAACAAGGTATCCACCTATGGTGCACAAAAAGTCAAGTTGTAATCAGGCGACTATAGAGATGATAGGTCGGACTTACCGCACGACACCCTGCATTGGCCGACATCGCTTGAGATGCGATTGTACTCGGGCAAGCAGCCGAGTCCGGCATACGTGATGGTACTTTCGGGGATTTCGACACCCCATGGAATATTTGGTGCATAAAAGGGAGAATCTGATAATCTGTGGAGACAGTCGAAGAGTCAGTCTTGACTTTTCACATCGGCCTTGAAGTCTCGACTGGTGGATGGATCTGTCTTCGTTCGACGAGCCTTACGTATTCAGCCAGGAGGCCAGTGACAATATCGAAAAGGAAATAGTTCTCTCGCTGTCAACTGTCAAGTTGCGTGTTGTCGATTGCGTGTGTAGAATGATTAGAGGACTTCTAAGTGTTTCTGTTGGAGACTCTTTCAAGCCCCTCGATATACCACAAGAGCTGGACCAAGGACGATCTTTTGTTGAGATCCGGGGTTTCGGGCATCCTGCTAGAACGTTCTGAACCACTCAGCACCTTGAAGAACTGAGAAGACCCGGTTCCGCCACAATAGCCGTGCCATTTGTCGTTTTCACCTACAGTAAAGATATGATCTTATCATTTCCAAGTGAGAGATCAACACCATTTAAAGCTCCAATTCAGTTGTATTTAAAATTTCAGCCAGGAGTCAATATGCACACCTACAAAGCCCTACAAGCCCACTGGAACTCAGTGAAATATGCTATACAAATTAAAATTCAGTTAGGCATATTAGTTTATAACTGAGGTAAGTTTTGAACAAATTAAATTAAAATCTGCTACATCCTGTAGTGTGGAACATTAAGGTGATTTCTTCTTATTGGACAAGTTGGTAAAAGATAAACCCAAAAATCCTTGATAATTTTATCATGTTTTCCAAAATGCTTCTCCACTTCAGATTTACTGACTTTGAACATAGTACAAATAAACGAGGAAGAATAAAATGTCTGCATAGAGCTACCCCAAAGTTACTAAAGATTTTCAGAAAATTAATGGAGTGGAGTTCCTCATGCCCGAGGTTTCATTCAATGCATAATAATAATAATAATAAATAAAATAATAACAAATTAAAGTTCATTTAGATTAATGATCAACAATAATATTGAAATTTTTAATAGTATCTATATATATATAATCCAAAGTCTCTTTTTTCTGTCCTTCCGTATGTTTGTCCGTCTCGCTAAAGGCTCCGAAACGGAACGCTTTAGCGATTTACAAAATTTTACAAAACATTATTACGCCACGTCATGGTCAACGCGACTATTTTCAGCTCACAATTTTATTTAAACGCCGATATATGGACATTTTACATTTACAACTTTTTAAACGAGGCTATCTTAATACCGCCCATAGTATGGCCATTTGTTCACGTCACGAAGGCTTAAATTAATATGCAATCTTACGTCACGCGGAGGATCTAGGTCAACGCTCTGATTCGCAACCAATCACGATGACCATTGATTTCAAATCAGAAGTGGTCACGCCCACGGCTGAATTTATAGGTAATCGGACTTAAAAATTCGCCAATGCAAAACTTTAGGGATACGAAATTTTTAACGAACGTTTTCATTTGAATTTCTATAGATCTCAACCCAACTTTATTTCAACTCAAAATTTACTTTAAATTCCGATATTTGGACATTTTAAGTTTCGATGTGGTCATAGTCTGTTTCAATGCCATTGAAATCTAGCTATGCAGGAGTATATATCGCGTAGAGTTACAATTAAACAATTTCAAGCCAGCGCGTAAATTCGCCAGAGGGATACACGAAAAATGTGCACATCGTTAAATTCAAATTCACGGGCGCTGACGAAGATGTCGTTAAATTCAAATACACGGGCGCTGAACGCCGGGTAAAAACTGCTAGTTGATTATAGTAATTACCAGAATGAATGGAAAGGATGCAGAATAATAAATAAAATAATAATGGGATTAAAGTTCATTTAGATTAATCATCAACAATAATATTGAAATTTTTAATAGGATTGATTATAGTAGATACCAGAATGAATGGAAAGGATGCATAATAATAATAAATAAAATAATAATGGGATTAAAGTTCATTTAGATTAATGATCAACAATAATATTGAAATTTTTAATAGGATTGATTATAGTAATTACCAGAATGAATGGACAGCATTTACTGTTGACCAAGGTTGCGTCTGATGCATTCATTGCAGGAGTTGTGACAGAAGTTGCTGGAAACATAAGTCTCTTCCTTTCACACACCAGCGGCCTACAACATCATTTTCCGTCATCTTTTTGTAACGCCTTTGCTCTGATAAACTGTATAGGATCTCTGTCACAACCAATCACAACCAACATAATCAAACCCTTGTCTCTGGTGTACAAACATTCTTAAAAATTAACTGATGGACTATGCTAAATCACATCAGACCTTCACCTTCATCAGAATGCTAATTGATGACGATAGTAATTACTAATGCTAATTTTGCTGTTAGCACTACAGAGCCTGTGACGTGTCTCCACATCTTCTCGTGCTTTTCTTTAGTTTAGATCAGATGATATTAGAGACTGCTTTTTGTAAAACTGCCATTTTTCCTAAGCTCTATTTAATTTAAGATAGATTATGCATATTATTATGGATCAATAACTTCTATGACACCAGGGTATAATGCACAAGGCAGCAACCGATGGTGCACCAAAACCAAGCTGTAATACGTGATAATGACAAGAGTTGCTTGCTGGGAGAACCAACTAAATCTAAAAACAATTTCTCTGAACAAAATGCAAAAAGGTTTAAAACATCTATGAATACGTTAAACCCTTTTGAGATATATTTTTGCAGTAAATTGAATTTTTGTTCATTTTAAATACATTTTTGAAAAAAATGAAAGAACATGTTGCATGGTTTAACAGTTTTGTACTATTTTATGTTGCACTGTACAGTTTTAATAGCTAAATTTTATCCACCAATGGGTCTATTTTAGTTAAACGAATCACATAAAGCTTGTATCAGTAGTAAATCAACTTATCAATCATCATTATCTAAACTCATTTTGAGGTGTGACCTAAATAAGGACAATTTTTCAGTTCAAAGAGCAACTCATAAATGCAGACAATTAACAGAGTGCCAGCCATCATTTAAATGGCCCTAAACACTGCAAAATTAAGAGATTGTGGTTGGGATCTTGTTGTGCCCAGCAAGGTCATATAGCCCAGGTACCTGACATACATGCACAAAAGCATGAATATCAATACAAAGAACAAAATAATTGAGACTTATCTGATCATCAGAGAAGCAACGAACTAGCCAGAAAAAACTGTTAAGACCAGACAACATAATTTAACTGCTAATTCATCAGTTCAGCTGAATCATTGCCGGAGTATTCTAGTAATCTCTGCACTACTTACTTACCTATGGATAACTTTATTCTATAACAAACTCGACACCATGTTTATGTTATGCTTATGTTAGCCCAGCACATTCTAGGCTAACATAATCAGCACATAGATCTGTGAAGCGCATCTAGAACTTAAAAGATTTTATATACATGTCTAAATGGTGACCGCTGAATACTGTAGATAAAAAGCCATCCTTACCATGCATAAGAGAACCTTCAGTTCTGGATGATGACAAACATCATAAATGGTATTTGTCAGAATTCTTCATCCACAAGTGCTGAATGTAACATCCAGATAAATTTCTGATACAGAAGAAGTTCAAACAGTAACGATTTCAAGCAAGGAACAATTTAGTTTTCAACCTATAACAAGAGTGAATAGTGATTTCAAGCAAGGAACAATTTAGTTTTAACCCTATAACAAGAGTGAATAGGTCTTGTTTAGTGACAATTCATAAGCGAAGCCAGAATCTATTCTAACACGTTAATTCTATACCATCATTTTGTGATGCACATTGCACAAATCGAAAAATCCAAAAAACATGGTTTTCCTTCAATAGAAATTCAGAAAACCTTAGATGAAATTAAGGATCCTGCAGAGAATGTAAAAATAAAATTTAAGTTTAATATTACCTTCAACAATAAGGCTAATATAATATTGAAAACAAATTGAAACCTTGGCAACAGCAATGATCTAACCTTACCTAGAGACTTCTATAGTACTGCTATCAAAACATACAAGGTGTCGGCTCATGACCTAAACTAGCCTAACGATGCAGAAGTCATTACAAATATTTTATCAGTAAGCAAACACTGCTTAGATAAGAAGCATCACCATTGGTAGACTTCACGCACGTGCAGATTCCTCCAACAATTCTCTCCAACAGTTGACAGATGACACTGTATTAAGAGTTCAGCTGTATTTGGGATTCACATCAAGAACCATAATTTTTATTATAACGATATGTAAAAAGTGTTTTACAAGATACTCACTTCCTAAATTTGAACTACGTTTGGTATTCATGCCCATGCCAGATCAGAATATGAGCTACAATGGAAGTTCATAATAATGCAGCTCCAGTGCAGTTTCGCAGCCAAACCATTGTTTTCATCGTCTCTACGTGTTACGGTTTTTCTTCCATTTGGAAAATCAAATCGATGAAAATGGCGGGCCAATGTCATCCACGGTCACTGGCTGGACTACCACGGACCCTAAAACACAGATGACGGCAAGCTTATAGAATTGGGGACTAAAGGATATAGTGCATAAGTTTACTGGCGTCGTCAGTGTCGGTTCGGGTCAGTTTAGGCGTTGTGAAGGTCGGTTAGGGTCAGGATTACGGTTAGTGTCATCATTACAAAACCTGGATGCCCAAAGATACTTGTTTAATCCTTCTGCCCGCGATACTATAAGTTTGCCCAAATGACAACATTTCGGCAAGCTTTATAGTATAGGGGGCTGAAGGATTATAGTGCATACATTTACTGGCGTCATGAGTGTCGATTCGGGTCAGGTTAGGCGTTGTGAGGGTCGGTTATGGTCAGGGTTAGTGCTGTCATTAGGAAACCTGGTACCGTTCAGTCCACGCAGCATGCCCAAAGATACTGTATAATTCTTTAGCCCATGATACTATAAGTTTGCCCAATATTTCAACAATAAGGATGAGTACAATCACACATTAGACAAAGTAACAAGCACGCATGTCCTAGTGAGTACCCGTACCATAAATCATCTTATTTTATATTCTTTTTGTTAATGTGAATTTTGATGGATCCGTCTTATTTTTTTTGGTTATGTTTGTTGTTTGTTTTTTTGAGCCCAAGGCTTACTCTACTCGAAATATCATTGACTGTCTTTCTTTCCCTATCTGTATTTTGTTACATGTTTAGGTGTCCCTATTTAGCGGGATCCATGATTAGATCCCTTCTGGGTAGGGTTGCCAGATACATAAAGCGCCAAAGGAGGACACAGAAAGCCAGAAAGGAGGACAGAGGAGGACACATTGAATGTTTCACTCCAGAGTCAGAAGTCTCCTAAGTAACCAAGAAACGAAGTCACATTGGAAAGCTGTAGGAAATCAATTAAGGCTTTTTATCATAATGTTGCAAGCAATCAAGTGCACCTTCTTGATAACGCACAGTATTTCCTGTGGGGGCCAAATCCTCGTTACCAATAACACACGCATAGAATTTACCGCAAGAACCATTCTTCATAAATTGTACTTTTTAAGAATGATTCCCTTCACAGTCAACAGACAGTTTCTTTAGTTCTTTGTTCATTGAGCCTTCATCAGGATAACACTCTCTCAACGTTGCCATTGTGCTCAGGAACACAGAAAAAATATTGGCAAATTTTAAAGTAGGCCTAACTCTGAGAAAGAACTTGCATTTTAGAAACTTTGGAAAAATAAAATTAGCACTTTGACCATAGATTCTCATAGGCAGTCCGTAGATACATTGTTTGCAACATTATACAGATCATGGAATAGAAAAGTCTGGAAGAAATAGAGCTGCAGTAAATAAAATAAGTTAGTAGGTTGGACTTAGGACCAACATGAGCGTGTAAAGTCGTTAAACACTGTCATGAAATAAAGAGCCAATAGCCCATCAAAGCAAGCATACAAAAAGCCGGACATTTCCCAGGTTTCTAGCCTTGCCTGCCGGACGGAGGACACGAGGCCAAAAAGGAGGACATGTCCTCCTTTTGCCGGACGTCTGGCAACCCTACTTCTGGGCCTCCTTGTAGCCAGTATATGTCAAACCGTTGCCTTACTGTTTCATTGTTCGTTTTTCTCTTCTGATGGTTACAGAAATAAATGATTGATCTTAAAATAAAACTCAAGAGTTTTTCAATAAATATTCTTCATTGTTCGTTTTTTGACACAGCTAAGGATTGAGTACACGTACACCCACATCCACTACAATTTAGCATGTATGCCAGTTTTAGCACGTAAGACAAAATTGGTCGGGACATCCGGGCATGTACCGTGACGAATATTTCAACCCAGTTGAAATTTGACAATTCAAACTCCGCAAAGTTCAGCTTTTAGTTTCTTGTTAACATACTTTTCTACAACTTCTGTAGCGCCATTTCAATCGTCACTCGCCGCTGCACGAGACTTTCGACTTCCATCGGTGATTTTTTAAATTTTAAATAAACTTCTGAAAAACCTTCAAATTTTAAATGGCGACAATTTCAATGGCGGTTACCAAAAATTTAAAATCTTTGGCAGTTACCGTATGGTTGCCCGATCTCGGTTGTGCTTGGCCGCAAAATCACGTCAAAAGTCGCTGAAGAGCAGCTAAAAATAATGAAGATAATATTTTTCGTAGGTAGCCTACACGCCGTTGCCTACACATCACAGTTCAATCAATCAATCAATCAATCATCATTTATTGTTAACCTTTGAACAGTGCATTTACAGTTATACAGTTTTCATTTGAAGGGTAACAAGGAGGCCCTGAAGGGATGAGTATCCCGCTAAATTAGGGTCACCTATGTACCAGATATATACAGCTAGAGGCAGTTGCGATTGCTATCTTGTTCAACATATCTCGTGGGCTAAATGCCCTATACTGGTGATTGGTTAGAGAACAGTTTAGGAAAATAGATCATTATTTTGTTTACAATAGTTGGCATTATCTATAAGAGCTTAACTAATAACTTAACTAACAACTTAACTAAATAAGATCAGTTTGGTTATTTATAAGGTGGGTGCGTAACATCTTTTTAAACATATACAGATTGGTTGCTTGGCATATTTCAGTGGGAATCTTATTCCATACGGAGGGACCTATATGCTTGGCTGAGAATTTGCGTGAGTTTGAAAGTGCAAGCGCTGGGCGATAGTTGCTCGAGCTCCTGGTGTAGTGGGTGTGAATATCTGACCCACGCTGAAAGTAATCATTAAAGTTAGAGGGCAGGAGTTTATGAGTAAAGCCAAACATAAAAGTACCTATTTGTAGAGTTTTTATTTGATGTAAATTGAGTAAATTGAGTTCCGTGAATAAGTCTTTACAGCATAATTTGTGTAATCTATGGTATGGAGCTTTGGTTATAACCCGTAGTGCTCGTTTCTGGAGTGTGATCAATTTGCTTAATCGTGAGTTGTATGTTGAGGCCCAGACCATCGTACAGTAAGTAAGGTAGGGGTATATCAGTGAATGATATAATTTTAGGCGGATATCAACTGGCAGGAGATGGGAGATACGTGACATTATACCTATGTTCTTTGCTATTTTTGCAGTGATGGACTTTATATGGGCATTCCAAGTCATGTGCTGGTCAATATACACGCCCAGAAACTTTGTTGTCTCAACTTGTGTGATGGGAACGTCATTAAGTAATAGCCTTAGGGATTCTCTGGGAGGAGCCATTTTTCTATGAGAGCTGAATAGTATAAAGGAGGTTTTATCGCAATTTAGTGACAACATATTGGCGCTGAACCAATCGAATACTAGTGTAAGTTCAGAATTGATTATTTGCGTTAAGGCGTCGTAGGAGCTGTGGGAGCAAAAGATATTTGTGTCGTCTGCAAATAAAATAAAGGAGAGAATGTCAGATACATTGGGTAGGTCGTTAATAAATAGGAGAAATAGTAGGGGGCCTAAGTTCGATCCCTGTGGTACACCATGCTTAACAGTTCTTAGTTCTGAAACGGCACCATTACAAGTAACATATTGGAGTCGATTCTCAAAGTAGCTAGTAAACCAATCTAATTGGACTCCTCTGATTCCATATGTGGATAATTTGTGAAGAAGAATATCGTGATTTACGGTATCAAATGCTTTTGCCAAATCCAGGAATATACCTATAGAATATTCATTTTTTCAAAAGCATTTGATATTTTATCGTGCATGGTAAGTAAGGGTAACAGAGGGGAATGTCCCGCCCGGAAGCCATGCTGTGAAGAAAAAATGATGTTGGACTTTTCGACAAATATGCTAAGCCTGCTGTACATAACTTTCTCAAAGAATTTTGAAAAGAAAGGGAGGATAGCTATTGGTCTGTAGTTTATAGGGTTGTCCTTGTCACCTTTCTTATAAATGGGAACGACTTTGGCAATTTTTATGGCCTGTGGCACCGTTCCCGTATTTAGAGAACAGTTTATTATTTCAGCTAGTTGGGTTGCAATAATTGAGATATGTGAATTAGCAATGAGTGGATCTATATCATCGGGCCCTCTGCTGTGCGTACTGTGTATGGTTTTGCTTAAATTGATAATTTCATCAGAAGACGTAGGGATGAGGCCAAAAGAGTTATAGAGTGGTGGATTAAGGTATTTTTTAAAAGAATATCGCGAGTTCGGGATTTTTTGTGCTAGAAGACTTGCGATATTAGCGAAATAGTTGTTAAATTCATTAGCCATTTCAGTTGAGTTATCAATTGGAATACCATTAATTTTTAAAATTTCGATTGAAGTGTCCCTCTCCTTTGTTTTTATTATGGAACGGATAAGTGTCCAAGTTTTTTTAAGATTGGTACTGTTCTTGTTGAATTCTAATGCATAATAGTTTCTTTCTGCCTGTATTCTTAGTGCTTTAAATTTGTTTCTGTAAGTAACAAATTTCGATTTATTGACCAGCGTAGGGTTTTTTATGTATTTCAAATAGAGTTTGGCTTTTCTTTTACTCGACTTAAGCAGACCCTTAGTCATCCATGGCTGTTTAAAACGTGGTCTATTTTTTCCAGTATGATTGGGAATGCTCTGCTATATGCGTCTTTGTAGTGCGTTATGAATAGATCATAGGCTCTGTTTACATCTCCATTGGAACATTCTTCCGAAACGGGAGTCCAGTTAATTGCGGATAGGAAGGTATTAAACATTCTCTTCGTTTCCTCGTTAATCAGTCTACGTTCATTGGTTTGATAATTTCTGTATTTTTGGGCATCAAAATTGAAACTTGTAAAAACAGGTAAGTGATCCGAAATATCCGAGGTTACAATTTTTGATTCATCAATTTCGGGCCAAGCATTTGTAAAGATGTTGTCGATTAGTGTGGCAGAGTGGGCAGTTATTCGCGTAGGCCTTATTATAGTTGGAAGAAGGTTATGTGAAAGCATATTATTAAAAAAAGAATTAGTCCCAGAGTGGTCTTCTACTCTCAACAGGTCAATGTTAAAATCACCCATGATTATAACGTGTTTTTCTTTAACTGCGATTTTTGACATTAGAAGGTCCAGTTCGATGCAAAACTCTTCAAGGTTTGTGCCGGGGGCCTGTATATAGCTCCCAACAAACAGGAACCATTCCCCATTGTTAATGGAACTCGAGCAAATATGCATTCGTACGTTTTGGGTTCAGGGACGAGAGATGTTATATCGTAATTTTTATAGGTAATATCCTTCTTTATCAGTAGACCTACCCCTCCGCCTCGGCCATTCTGCCTCGCTTTGTGGATAAGTTGGTAGTTTGGTATATTAATGGTATCTGTTAGATCATTGCTAAGCCACGTTTCTGTTAGAGCTAGGACAGACACTGGGATGAGGTTCAGAAGTTCATTAATTTCTGTTATTTTGTTTAAAATGCTTCTGCAGTTCAAATGCATTACACTGAACAAAGATGCAGACGTGGGTCTGGCTATCGTGGCAGGAGTGGTGTATGGGCTGTCCCATGATAAATCAGCAAACAGGTTATTATCTGGGTCTGATTCATTGTTGTTAATCAGGAGTCGGTTCCCAAATTCTTCTGGGAAAATATTTAGTTTCTTGCCCAAGTTCTTATTAATAGCAATATTATGGTAGTTATTTCCCTCACGTATGGTATCATAGAATTCATCATTATTGTTTATATGATTGTATGGAAAGATGTCAGCTAAACATTGGCTACACAACCATAGTTCATCACCTGTACATGCAGCTTGATTACAATGTATGTCCTTTCTACTACTCACGTGATTAAACCATTGACGTACATTTCTGAAGCGCGAGTTTAAATCTAAGCACAGGCACCAGCTGATTCGGGATCGCGGCAGCGGGTCAGAAGGGTTGTCCAGAGATATCTACTCTGAAGTTCCGTCCGATTGTCAGAGACGAGAGTTTGAGGCAGATCAGCTGTTGAGGCGGGTTTCGTTGAGGACGAGAAAGCTTGGAAGGCTTGGGTGGATTATGATAGGAATTCGTGAAGAGATGAAACTACAATTTGGAGTGGAAAGCCTAGCTGTGCCATATGACGGTGTGCAGTGTGAAAAAAATTAAGTCTTGCTTGATTGCATGCACAATACCAACCTCAATAAGCTGGTCACCCTGGCTTGTACTCTGTCGCTTTCGACGCTTTGGCTTCTACTCTATCGGTTTGGTTTGTACTCTATCGGTTTGGCTTGTACTCTGTCGGTTTGGCCTGTACCCTATCGGTACTCTATCGGTTTGGCTTGTACTCTATCGGTTTGCCTTGTACTCTATCGGTTTTGCTTGTGCGCTATCGAGTTTGTCTTGTACTCTATCCGTTTGGCTTGCACTCTATCGGTTTGGCTTGTACTCTATCGGTTTGGCTTGTACTCTATCGGTTTGGCTTGTACTTATCGGTTTGGCTTGTACTCTATCGCTTTGGCTTGTACTCTATCGGTTTGGCTTGTACTCTATCGGTTTGGCTTGTACTCTATCGGTTTGGCTTGTACTCTAGTCTCTATCGGTTTGGCTTGTACTCTATCGGTTTGGCCTGTATTCTATATGCTTTGGCTTGTACTCTATCGGTTTGGCTCCTACTCTATCAATTTGGCTTGTACTCTATCGGTTTGGCTTGTACTCTATCGGTTTGGCTTGTACTCTATGGGTTTGACTTGTACTCTATCGGTTTGGCTTGTACTCTATCGGTTTGGCTTGTACTCTATCGGTTTGGCTTGTACTCTATCGCTTTGGCTTGTACTCTATCGGTTTGGCTGCTACTCTATCGGTTTGGCTTGTACTCTATCGGTTTGGCTTGTACTCTATCGGTTTGGCTGCTACTCTATCGGTTTGGCTTGTACTCTATCGGTTTGGCTTGTACTCTATCGGTTTGGCTTGTACTCTATCGGTTTGGCTGCTACTCTATCGGTTTGGCTTGTACTCTATCGGTTTGGCTTGTACTCTATCGGTTTGGCTTGTACTACTCGGTTTGTCTTGTACTCTATCGGTTTGGCTTGTACTCAATCGGTTTGGCTTGTACTCTATCGGTTTGGCTTGTACTCTATCGGTTTGGCTTGTACTCTATCGGTTTGGCTTGTACTCTATGGGTTTGGCTTGTACTCTATCGGTTTGGCTGCTACTCTATCGGTTTGGCTTGTACTCTATCGGTTTGGCTTGTAGTCTATGGGTTTGGCTTGTACTCTATCGGTTTGGCTTGTACTCTATCGGTTTGGCTTGTACTCTATCGGTTTGGCTTGTACTCTATCGCTTTTGGCTTGTACTCTATCGGTTTGGCTTGTACTCTATCAATTTGGCTTGTACTCTATCGGTTTGGCTTGTACTCTATCGGTTTGGTTTGTACTCTATCGGTTTGGCTTGTACTCTATCGGTTTGGCTTGTACTCTATCGGTTTGGCTTGTACTCTCTCGGTTTGTCTTGTACTCTATCGGTTTGGCTTGTACTCAATCGGTTTGGCTTGTACTCTATCGGTTTGGCTTGTACTCTATCGGTTTGGCTGCTACTCTATCGGTTTGGCTTGTACTCTATCGGTTTGGCTTGTACTCTATCGGTTTGGTTTGTACTCTCTCGGTTTGTCTTGTACTCTATCGGTTTGGCTTGTACTCAATCGGTTTGGCTTGTACTCTATCGCTTTGGCTTGTACTCTATCGGTTTGGCTGTACTCTATCGGTTTGGCTTGTACTCTATCGGTTTGGCTTGTACTCTATCGGTTTGGCTTGTACTCTATTGGTCTGGCTTGTACTCTATCGGTTTGGCTTGTACTCTATCGGTTTGGCTTGTACTCTATCGTACTCTTTAAATTGGCTTGTACTCTATCGCTTTGGCTTGTACTCTATCGGTTTGGTTTGTACTCTATCGGTTTGGCTTGTACTCTATCGGTTTGGCTTGTACTCTATCGGTTTGGCTGCTACTCTATCGGTTTGGCTTGTACTCTATCGGTTTGGCTTGTACTCTATGGGTTTGGCTTGTACTCTATCGGTCTGGCTTGTATTCTATCGGTTTGGCTTGTACTCTATCGCTTTGGCTTGTACTCTATCGCTTTAAATTGGCTTGTACTCTATCGCTTTGGCTTGTACTCTATCGGTTTGGTTTGTACTCTATCGGTTTGGCTTGTACTCTATCGGTTTGGCTTGTACTCTATCGGTTTGGCTTGTACTCTATCGGTTTGGTTTGTACTCTCGGTTTCTTCTGGCACTCTAACATTTTTTTGCTGCACGGCATCGCCCTCCTAATAAAAGGTCTTGGTCCAAGAGACCACCTCACAAATCTCCAAGAACTGCACTGGCTTCCCATTCGCGCCCGTAACGCTTTTCAAAATTTCCCTCCTCATGTATCATATTCATTCTGAAACCTCCCCCTCATATATGACATCCATGGTCGATTGGTCGTGAGATGCTCTGCTTCAAATCCTCGAGGACTCAGATCGGCCACACGTGGAGACTTTACCGTTCTTCGCACCAAGAGGAAGTTTGGAAGTCGTGCTTTTGCAGTTTTGCTGTCTCCGGACCCAGAGAATAGAACAGTCTCCCAGCTACAATCTGTCAATGTTCATCTGCTACTCAATTTAAATCAAAAATTAAAAACTCATCTATTCTCATGACACTATTGCTAAGAACACAGCGCAAACGCGCTCTCGTGCAAGACTCTTCAAAGCGCGATATAAATGCAGTGGCGGCTCTACAGGGGGCCAGGGGCACTTGCCCCCCCAACTGAGGTTGTGGCCCCCAGTGGCCCCCAAATTTTATTCCAAAATATTATGAAATATGGTATCATTTAATTTTGATATTTTCAAAGGTATTACTTACTTGCTTAAGCATGAAGCATGATGAAATCCGATGTTATTTTATCTGTGGTGTTTTCACAAACATGACCTATATTTACTTCCTGAGAGTCTTAATTATTTTCTTGTCGTATAAGCTACATTCCTGCTATCCATCACTGACTCCCTATCCGCAAGTATATTGAGTACAGGGTAGCTGCCCTGGTATGGCGACATCACCAGCTAAGGCTTCGCCCAATTTACCTCCGAGAGCAATGCTGTCTGACTTCGGGTATCCCCAATGCTTTACGGAAAAGGGAGTTCTTTGGTTTCGTTCGCTCATACTGCAACTATGAAGAATCGAGCCTTTTCAGTGGTAGGCCCAGTGGTTTGGAACGTCCTTCCTTTAGACCTACACCTACACACTGAGACTCTATCTGAATCCTTCCTCAACAAACTTAAAACTGTACTACCCTGGTCTACCCTACCCAAACAGTGTGTTCATAAATGCCCAGGCTCTTTTCGGGCTCTGCTGCAGATAAAAACTCTGTGCATCGTTCTGAAGTGGACCCACAGACTGCATTTAGGCAACTTGTCTACATCCAGTTATTATATCATTCCGAACTAAATCGACAATTCTCTGACCATTCGCTTACTATTATGATTGGTATACAATCTTTAACCTTCGCCACATGTTTGGGGGTCAAAATTACCCCCAGGGGTATATTTTCATCTGTAACTTTCTAAAATGTGGGCACCAAAAAGTTTCCTTTGGTGACTTTTCCTATAAATTCCTCCTTGTCAAAATGGTATGAGTGACGTCATACGTTGACGCTTAGTTCTGACGCTGTGACGTCATTTTGGTGAGGTCTTAGAGTGAAATTCATGTCCATATCATTAGTGTCCATACAATGAGGTGTATCTCTGCTTCTACGCAAGGTATCTTGAAGATTTTTTGTGTGTGTCTAATGTTTTAGGGGTCAGGGAATTCACTCCAGCTACTGCCAAATGCGTGACCTTGACGGAAGACCTTGAAATTCAAGGTCACATGATTTTTTGCATGACCATACCTATCTCTGCTATTATACCTGTTAGAACAACGAAGTTTTTTGGTTCCTATGGTTATTTGGTACAAGGAACTCAACAAAATATAAACAAAACACAACTGGAATATGTTATGTTACATCTTATGTTACATCGTTTCACTTCTCATAATTTGTTTATGACTTGTTGCCAGTGTATCTAACTACATTCGGTAGGCCTACAGGTAAATGATTGTGTGGAATGGTTACCACAAACACATTGACCACACGGGCTGCATCTGTGCTTCGTCTTGGTGTCATTCTTTCGATCGCACATGTGACATCGTCCTCTCTGAGGAGTGATGACTGTGTCGTTCTGTGTTGTCGTAGGAACAGGCAGATTCACGTATTCCAAAGACCGCTTTATCGATTTTCTGCCGCTTACGCAGGGCGTGCTTCTTCTGCTGTCGATCCATGGAAGACACATACTTTTCCCCATTTCCAATATGAATGCTCTCCTTCTGTCCTTCTGATTAATGTTTGCAGAATCCACCCATTCAGGATGTTGATGAAACAAAATCACGGATGCGTTATGTGCAGCTATATCCAGAAGGGTGAAGAAAAGTGTCAAGGGCCATCGTCTGGTAGAACGTTTCACTGTATATTGTCTGCACATTTTGTCCAAAGTGTCAACTGCACCTTTAGTGCTATTGTAGGTAAGGATGACCTCTGGTTTCTTGTGACATTCGGACGAGATCACATTGTCGTGATGAGCAGTTGACAATAAGGTGACAGCCTTATTTTTCTTTGGCACGTATGACACTATTGTCATCTTACCGGAAAATCCAAACACTGATGACAACAATTCTCGTTTAGCATTTGGTAGCATTTCTCTAGGTATGCATCCTTTCGACTTTCTCAATGTTCCGACTAGGGTCAGAGAATTATCTAACAGATGTTGAGCTAGAGTAACATCGGTGAAGAAGTTGTCCGTTGTCACATACCGTCCTGAGCCATACAAATGTTCAAGATAGCATGCGTAGAAGCAGAGATACACCTGATGATGGTATGGTCACGTAAAAAAGCATGTGACCTTGAATTTCAAGGTCATCCGTGAAGGTCACGCATTTGGCAGTAGCTGCAATAAATTCCCTGACCCATAAAACATTAAAAACGAAACAAAAATTATCAAATTCCATGCCCAGGAACAGGTATACCTTGGGGGTCATTTGGACCCCCAAGCATAGAAGACGTAGTTTTTTTTCTCGCGTATGGTGAATCTTTAACGCCAAAACACAAGTCTTTTCTGATATTAGACATATCTGCAAAGCAAATATGTCTGATATTCGTTTCAGAGAGCAGTTTATCAATGCTGTTAGTTGAATGTGTTCGTGCAGAGTCGATTATCATTGGTGCCTTTGTGGAACAGTTTGACTCTAGGCATGACAGTCTTAATAAAACTTGCACTTAATTAAAAGTGCATGTATTGTTTGTAGTTTCTAGGTTTTACTTTTAACAAAGTGAGTCTGTTTCCATTTGTGTCTTAACTTGAGGCTGTTGATTAAACAATTCATGTAGCTTCAATACAGGTCTCTTGTCACCATTCTCACTTTTGACGAAAATAGACTGGCCCCTCCATCTGTTTCCCCGGCCCCCCGTGCCCCCCCTGTTGCAAAAGTCTAGAGCTGCCACTGTATAAATGTCTAATTGTATTGTATTGTATAGATTTCAGGCGGGACTTCTACGAAGATCAGTCGAACGTTGAACTACAGAAGCAAAGCGACGATTGCACCGTGTGCTGCTATGTTGCGCAAACCGTGGCGTACAGGATAAGTAAGTAAGTGTGTTCTTTATTAAACGCTGGCAAACGCACGGCGCTGTACATACAAAGTTATACAAAGTTATCAAATAGTAGTTAAAAAGTTAGTAAATAGTAAACTAAAAAACACTATATGGCTTAATTAGCTGAACAACATCCTGGCCAGGAAACCACGCCTGGTGAGGGAATCAAATCTAGAAAGAACACGATTATGTGAGCGTGGGCGCAGATCGTGACCAGTATATAGGACAGGGGTAGTAGGTAATGAAGGATATGTCCGGGATTATTTAAGATATTTCTAAAAAGGTCGTGGTCGACTTTTTTACAGAGTTCCTCAAAAGTGGGGAAAGATTTTGGTAGGAAGCCAAAGCGTACCAGCTTGCGGACCACAGCACTTAAAGAGTCACGTTCCTGTTTGCTGGCAAAGCCCCACCACACTTGGGAACAATAAAGCATTCGGTTGACAGTGGTGGACCGAACCACATCATATAGCCTGACTCCCAAGAGCCCATGCGAGATTAAAATACGATGGGCGTGGAGAGATTGCTTGGCCCGTACAGAAATCTTTTGGATATGGGAGGAAAAACCGAACTTTGCGGAAATCTCGATACCCAATATATTCAGGGATGCATACGACAGCAACCGTACGCGAGAAAGCGTTTAATAGGTTACCGAATCTGATTCTCTGCTCTACGGTTAAGGCTTGCGCAATCTGTTAAGGTCCTTGGCAATCTGTATGCAGATTTAAAACCTGCTCAATACGCTGGTTCCACGCCGAGCGGTTGGCCGCCCAATGTTGACGCAGCAACTGTCGTCGATAGCAGGGAACCCGAACGTGCGAAGGTTATTTTCCATAGAAAATATGTTCGTCTGGCAGTAGTAGATAGGTAACTTGTTTTACTGATGGCTTATTCAACCTATGGCGATTATTTCAGCTGCGAGAACTTTACCATCTGAATTCGCTCCATCTCCATAACGGAATAATCTTCCAGTCTTTCCGCGTTGCCGACGTTCGCCAAGATGTAGGAGAAGGCAACGCGAAACTCGAAGGGTGTTTTGGGGGTTGAAATCCAGGCGTGGACAGCTGTGACGCGCTAACGGGTGAGCAGCCTTGCTCTGTGGGACGCTAAAGGGGCCGCGTTCTTCGGACGTAGTGTTTTTATGGTTCATGACCTTGACATACCCAGAAAAACTTACAACGATGGATAAACCAACGGGTGAGTAGGCTACAGCCGTTTTTAAACTCAAATTTCGGAGTAATTTTGCTGAGTAATCGCCCGTTGACATGGGACTACATCTGATGCAATATATGTTGCGAATAATCCCTGGTAAGCATTTTTCTCTTGATGGTTGTAGATTTGAACCCACGAGGTCAGAGGAGGATACCTGATTGGTTTTTATCAATAACCTTCAACCCTTTGCTGTCCAAGTCGTATTTTTTAGGTCACAGGCGATATGATCTAAATAACCATGAAAACATAGATTATACAATCGATAGATTTTGACTGCATCAATTATGTAGCTGCATTAATTTGTCACATGTCCCATATCTGGGTGTTGTGTCTGTCAATCTGGCTGTCTGTCTGTCTGTGTGCTACTGTGCTGTCGTGGAGTGCTTTCCAGATGGGTGGCAGTGATAACACAGTGGTTTTTACTATTGCTTGTGCCATATGTACTGTTTTTAATTATTCCATATTGTTCGCTTAAACATATGTTTCGTGTCTGGTTGGTAGCGATATTTTGATAATGACTGACATAATGATGTAATTTAACAAGTTGTGATATTGCCAACTTCAATCAATCAATCAATCAGTCAATTTATTGTGACCCTGAGACATGACAGCGATATAATTCATAGAACAACATATTGAAAACACATATATTCATATATTTGAATAGACTAGGGTAGCAAAGGGGGAAACCTAGAAGGGATGTTAGTCCTGCTGGGATAGGGTACCCATACCTTTAAATTCTAAAACCTAAATGCTGGCCTGTTTAAAAGAAAGATAGATCCTATAGATATGGCTGGATAACAATGTCTTCTCTCAAGGAGAATGGACTGCAGAATTATCTCAGATCATTAACTGAATGAAAAGAAAAAAACTTATCTACAATCTTAATTAAGAACTTAACTGAGTGTGTTATTATGCCCTTCACAGTAATTTATGGATGGCATATCTGTGAAAAAAGGCATGTGCGTAAAACTTGATTTTGAATAAATGAATTTGATTGATTGATTGATTGATTGATTGATTGATTGATTGAGTGTTGCTTCAACTGACCTTGTAAGATCTAAGTCATAATCTGTTATAGATGCCAGATCTAAATTTGACAAGGCAGAGAAACCAGTAGACAAGTCATGGTGGCTAAAAAACTTTAAAGATTCTTTAGAACAGGTATGTCCGCTTGGGTAACTTCTTTTAACAGATGGCTGGCCTAAGATTTTTAGGGCATGCCAAGGGCCGTATGCCAGTTGCGGGCTAATTTTTGCAGATTCATTTTCCCCAGATAGTGAGACGATATTTTATTGAAACTAAATATTTACAGAATAACCATTAAAGTAAAATTGATTAAATTAATTTTTATGATGAAAACCTAATTATCCTAATACCTACAGTCCTATACTGCAAAAATAAACATTTATGTTTGAAGTTTATTCAGTTTTAAAAATACATCAAACTGATTAAAGTTTCCCAAGTGCCAGGTACAGTGCTAATATAAAGGACATGTCCAGGGCCTGTTCAAAGGTCCCCAGGGCTGGACCTGGCCTGTGGGCCGTATGTTGCCCACCTCTGCTGTAGAAGCTTACTTCTGAATGACACTGGAGAACTGGGAGAATGCACAGGGCTAATATAATCTAATCTATATTGATCTAATAACGTCTATGTTACCATTTTCACAATGCCGATGAGATTAAAAGCATATACAAATTTTTTCGGAAACCTTCTCAGTGGTTGGCCCCTCGCTCTGGAACGGGCTGATATTGCGCTTGCATCCCAGAATCCACTCTGAATCTTTCTATTCTTGCCTCAAAACTGTCCTTTTCCCAGAATCCACTCTGAATCGTGAAGGGTCAGGAGTCCTTTTCAGTAGTAACCTCAGGAGCACTCCTGAGTTGTAACCTTGAAGGGCTATTATTCGCCGCTATATAAATCTTTTTGTAATGAATGAATGGTAATTTCTTCATGGTTACCTTTGTATTTACCTCTAACCTGTACCTTCATTTACCTTTAAGTTTACCTCCATCTTATTACTTTAATTTTTTCTATACCTGCCCGATACATTAATCTTTACCTTAATTTTTATCTCTGTCTTGATGGCAATGGTAGAACATACAGTTAATGTGTTTCCCCACCCCAGAAAAAAACCCCAGATAACAGGTAGGCTTGATGGTTGGAGTTGAACGACGATTAATCGCTTGGGTCTCTTTGGCGATCGTTTATCATTCTGATGCAAGTGTAGGCACTTGAGCTCGAAAAGACCTGATGGCTGTTTTATGCTGCCACCTTGAATTTATAGTAGGTAATTAAGTTAACTAGGATTTGCAAGAAAATATATGTGGGCGGTTTTATGTGTTGCACAACTCCATCTGAATGAATGAATGATTGATCGAATGAATGATTGAACGAGGGATTGACTGAATGGAAGATTGAATGAATGAATGATTGAACGAATGAATGATTGAATGAGGGATTGATTGAATGATTGAATGAATAATTGAAGGAGTTATTAAGGGATTGATTAAATGAATCAAAGATTGAAAGAATGAATGAATGATTGAATACTTAGGTAAGCTATTAACATTTGAGTGATAAATTGAATGAGTGAAAGAATTAATCAATAAAAGAATTAAATGACCGATTGAATGAATGACAGAATGAATGAAAGAATGAATGACGAATGAATGAATGATAAAATGAACGAATGACCGAATGCTTGAAAGGAAGAATGAAAGAAGAATGGAATGAAATTAAAGAAGGAAGAATGAATAAGAAATGAAGAGATGAATGAATGCATGACGAAGAAGTTAGCCATTGAGGCAATCGGTAAGTACACATTTATAGCTCTAGTCTATCCAATCGTTTAAGCCATTTGATGGCGGATTGGTTCAATAAAAATGAAAGCACCCATGCTCATCTGAATATGGGGATGTGCTCATATCCCCCGCTCTTCAACCCTTCAACTGGCAATGGTTGAATGCAAGATTCCTGGACGTGGCAATCCTAATCGAAAGCTTGAAATTTCTAATGCGCAGAGCACCAGGTTATTTACGATTGCGGCGTCACGTCAGAGTGGTTGTCTATATAATATTAGAAGAACGAGAAGAGGAGGAGGAAGGATCCCTTAAGCTAGCCGTGAGGCAGCCATGGGTATCAAGTGTTAGCGACTTCATTTTCTTAGCTTCGGCATATGAGGGCAGATGTCCAGTCCTCTCCCTCTCCTGTCTGATCTTCTCACCGACAGTGTATGTGCAGTATGCTCATTATAGCTGGGTTGGCCAGGGGGCGCAGGTGGAGTAGAAATCTCGAAACAAATTTTGGCCCTAACGGGGATTGAACCCCGACCTCTCAATTGACAGTCTAGCATGCTAACCAGTACACTACCGAGCTCCCCAGAATCCCAGATATTGTTATAATTATTATTACTGTGATGGTACACAGAGTCACAGACACAGTCCCACTTCATGAATAGAATCAAATCAGCGACGCCATTAGCACTAATCTCTAATTGTTGTCCACGACACGTGTGGCCTCTATCCAGACAATTGTGCGGTCCACGCCAACCCACGGTGCACGGTTTACATTTCAAACCGGATTCAGAACTTCCCTTGACCATCTGTGAAGAGCCTACCTCTGACTTGACGCAGCACTCGTAAATAAACAGGTGCTCGGCGCCTAGCTTTAGAGTAGCTCTTTAGAGATTTTGAGTTTTTCATTGCGTGTGAACTTGTTAATATTAAAGAGAACGTTATCAGATTTCAGAGCTGTATTATGGAAATGTTTGTGTTGGAAAAGCGAGGAGGGGGTGGGTTTTGTGTGTGAGTGGGGTGGGGTGGGGTGGGGTAAGACGACCCACTTATCATTTGGGTAGAATTGTCTGTTGGGCGGGGAGCTGTCTATATATTTATATATATATATATAGGTACATATATATATAGACATATGTATATATATATATATCATATATGTATACCACGCGTGTCGTATAATTATGTAGATATGTATATGTACGATATATATATATATATATATATATATATATATATATATATATATAAAGGAAACCTGATATGCGGGAATCGCTCTGGCTTCATTAACATCAACGTGCTAAGAAGAATCACTCGTTGTCTGCGATTTCAAGGAGTCTTTGTTGACGGCAAGGCATAGTGCAGAGTCCGTCTGTAGGGAACGGGTGTCTATGATAGGGGAGCGGAGGGTAAGACCGACCCATCTGCAGGTGTTCTTTGAACGTATACTTACTTACTTCTGTAATTGTAAATTATGTAGCGCCACTGTGAGTGAAACGAAACTCAGAGGCGCCGCGGACCTGACAAAACAAAAAACTACAGCTGAACGGATAGAGTGCTCAGCCTTGTAACTCGAAGAGTCCGGGTTCGAACCTTCACAGAAGCGATCAATGTGTATTGTGTAAGGACCTTGGGCAAGTCCTCAACGCACAGTAGCTCAGCGCCATTGGTTTCCCAGTCAGTTGTTTGGAACACTTGCTCATCGTTACCAGTGCTAAAGCGTCGCGATGATGATGAGTTTGATGATGATGAATTACGACAATTTCTACAGCGTCCGTAACACGGCGGCTTTGAGGTGGATTCGAACCCGCTTTGACACCCCTAAAACACTCGCCCCAGTCAGGATACGCCAACTTGGAATGTAATGTAATGTAAATCTTCTAAAATTTCTCAGCGCCCACAAAATCCGCGTAAGAGAGACCAGCGTATCACCGGCGCTATATCAAATCAAGTCCGCAATAGCCAAACTCCTCTGTTCTGGAAGAGGCATAGACTCAATTCAATTCAATTTATTGAATCATTGTACATAATAACCACATAACAGTCAAATGCTAAGTATGTCATGATAACAGTTCATCGTAATATGCAGTAAAGAAGAGAATTTGATAAATTAAATATGTGAACCGTTAATCATTAAACAAGAGCAAGTCGTGGCATATAATGTTAGTAATGTAATTAGGGAGCTTCAGGCACACCAAAGGGACAAGTCCTGCTGAGAGGAGGCACTATTTAGAGTAAGAGAATTACAGATGACAGAAGATTTAGCAAGTAAGAGATATGGGAAAACCAACTTTTGTGATGATAGATATTAATAACAAATAAAAAAAAATGAAAAACAAACAACTAAAGACTATGACACATGCTCCAGTGTGTGTGCTCGTAACATACGCTTGAACGGCAGCCAGGAGTTACGTGAACGCTTGAAGCTAGATGTCCAGATACATGAAGATGCTTAAAGGTATCTAGACTTTTATGAAAGAGGACACGGATATCGTGTTTATGGACTAGAGTCGTGGCCTTCTTTGTGATAGTAATGTGCGTGGAACCAGTATGCCACCATCAGGCCGCACGAGCGTAGAGGAACGGGAGTAGGGTTTCATGGTCACGTGCTAGTGTGGGGTGTTCCATGCCGAAGCAGCGCAGGGGTTGGAAGGGGTAGGGCGCGATGTTCGCCGCTCTTGATCTGTGATTAACTTTGCAGGAGATGAAGGCATCGAAGTACGGGCTGCACTTTACCCTGTGGGGTAAATTGAGGTTGTGATTGTTGAATATCATTAACTGTAACGCTTGGGCTTTTATTATGCGATGTTGGTTTGGGGTGAGGGTGTCTGTTGCCTCTAAGGTCGCCGCGCAAAATAGCATTCTGACTGCAGAGAAAATAGCACTCTGACTGTGCAGGGGGTGGGGGGTGTTGTACCCACAGTTGTTCGACCTTGCCCCGTTTTGTTTACGAGCCCGGTATTGGCCGTCCTGTTACCGGACCGGTGTGCGCGCGGCCCCAATGAAAACATCGCAGCCAGGAATGGGGTGTTTATGGGGTGAGTTGGCATGTGTAGGTGGGTAGATCTAGGGGCTGTCTGATCGGGTGACGTCTTCATGGAGAAATGGGGGGTTTATGAGACCAATGGAATATTTATCAGTTCACGTTTTCGTGAATAAGGGTTTTTTCAGTTAGCAGTTTAATGGAGAAGGGAGTGCTTATGAGAATAATAGAACAGTTATTAGTCCATGTTTTGTGAAATAGGGCAGCCGGGTGCTTGTGAGAAGAATGGAATATTTATTGGTTAGCAATTTCGTGAAGGCATGGTTTGTTCACCAATTGACATTTTTGGATGTTTAGTTGACGTTTGCATAGTAGAATTAATGTGGTGTTTATCAGTAAACATTTTCATCTAAGTGATACTTTTGTTGCATATTGCATATTACGACGTTATATTAGATACAGTAGGAACAAGGTGTCCTCTGCGTGTTTATAAACTGATTGTAATTAAAAATTGTAATTAGCAACTTCAATTGCACTGGTGTCTAGTGCACAAGGCATCAACTGATGGCACACCAACAGCAAGCTGTAATTAGGTCACTATCCAGAAGAGTATTCCATTCAGACGGAGAGGAGTTTGAAAGAGGTAAGTTTTAACCCTTTAACGACGAGAGAGTAAAAAAGCAATTGGAAAACCAATGCATCAATAATTGTTGTTTGGCAGTGATACACAGTCCTGGTGGTCTGACGGGTAGCATGTAGCTGTAATTCACATAAATGTCTGGCTGTTAACGGCATGAAACTGTACTTAATAGGACACCAGACAGTCTATGTGCCTTTTGGGAGATCTGGCCACACTGGCTTTTATCCGCGTGACTTATGCGACTGCGTGCCGACGTGATTGGCCTGCAAGCTTTGATTATTTTGATTACACTGATTCATTTGATTTGCCTGCGGGGCATCGGCGTGCATGCTAATTTCGTGTGGGATTTCGGCGCACTTCGGCATTTAGATTGGCAAATTTGTCTTTTCTGTTTCGTATCAACCTCGTCTTCGCTGACAGAGAATTCTAAGAACGATATCCGTTGACCGACACTAGTTGTAACTAGAATACTAGTAATTGTGTAGATAAGAAGTGTGGCTGTGTCAATGAGATGTAAACATGTAGCTATCTGAGCCTCGGCCAGATAAGATCAGCTATTATATGATAAACAGTCCGATAATGCTTTATCCAGGATATTATTATTATTATTATTATTATTATTATTATTATTATTATTAGCGCAGTGTGTTTTATCAATAAAGAAAAGATTATTTTATTATCATTATTATTATTATTATTATTATTATTATTATTTTTATAGGTATTATTATGATCCCTCAGGCTATCAAAACTAATATCCGGAGAAAGAGAGATTATTATTTTATTATTATTATTATGTACAGTGCCCTTTTCTTCAGCCTCGGACGGGCTATGGCACTATATAAATTGTCATAATGCTATCATGGTTTTTATAGTTAGTAGAAGTATTATTAGTGTTATTACCGTTTTAGTATTTATATTATTATCCTACCCAGGTGTATTCCACCAGGAATGAAAATTATGCTAGGAACTGTTACAAGTTCCTGGAAAATGAGGCCTCATCCTCTGCAACATCAGTGAATAATTTTTTTTATTTCCCGAGGTATCTATAATCCCTCAGGTGTCAGATATTAATAAGCAATGCTAACTCTGGAGTGGCCATCCTTGTCAAGATCTGGAAGAGCAAATGTGCTGTGGATGGCAATAGTATTGAAACGCTGAATCATGACCAACGGACGCTGGAAAAAGTAATTGGTTTCTCCTGGGTTGTTACGAAGTTTGGACCAGAAGACGACCAAGGTCGGCGAGAAAGGCTTGGCGTTATTATTATTATTATTATTATTTTTATTATTATTATTTTTTTTTGCCCGAGGTATCAATGATCCCTCAGGCGATCCAAACAATATCCGGAGATGTTACTGATGGTGGTCTGGAACGGCAACTCACTCGGCAGTGTCTGGTTGGGCAAAGGTACCTCGGAAGGCAACAGCATTAAAGCGTTGGATGGTGGTAGACATGCGTTGGAAAAGATAAGATGTTTCTCTAATATCTCCAGAACTTAGTGTTAAACGTTTTCCAGAAGGTATAAAGGGCTGGAAAACGTTAATTAAAGAGAAAGTTATCACGCTCGGGATAAACATGCCGCCATCTTGCTCGAGGGCCGTTCCATATGCAGTAGGACAGATTGGCGCCTTGCATGGCTGCCATAATGTACAGTTAATTCGACTCAGGACTGTACATATTTAATATAAGTTTGTAATCATCCCTTCATACTCTGACTTGTAATCATACCGCGTAGTGTGTACTTGTCAATTTTGAATTAGTAAAGAAGAATTCGGTTATAATTATTTTGTTTTAATGCATGCATACATGTATATGTTTTATATACATATATAAAATACATCTATAGTGTACATTCATTCACACATAAATATATGTATGCATTACTAGTTAAGGTTTTTGTCTTAATTTTACATTACGGTTCTGCTTAAATTTTCAGTTCTGTTTACTAGTTAAGGTTTTTGTCTTAATTTTTACATTACGGTTCTGCTTAAATTTTCAGTTCTGTTTACTAGTTAAGGTTTTTGTCTTTATTTTACATTACGGTTCTCTTTATGCTTCATAGTCCAGTTGGACTTATAACAGTCAATCATTTGTCATTCTACATTTGTCTCATGGTACAAGGTGACCCTAATAAGCGGGACCATGGTCCCTTCTGGGTCTTCCTGTTGTATCCCTTGCAATGTTACTGGTTACTGTGTTAAGTGTCATTATGTTGGTTGTATTGGGAACAATAAACGATTGATTGATTGATTTATTGATTGATTGATTGATTGATTGATTGATTGATTGATTGATACATCATTCATTCATTCATTCATTCATTCATTCATGTGTTTATATATATGTATGTATATATATATATATGTGTGTATTATTATGTTCATTTCGTGCATGTATGCGTGCACATACAACTACTTACAAACGTGACATGTACGCACACGCCTGCAGGTAAGTATTGCGGTCCAATTAAGAGAAATCTGCAGAGAAATCTGTTGGTCGTTTCAAGTGTTTGCGTGGGTCGTAGTGAGCCGCCTTTCTTGCAAGGCAACGCTCGTGGTCTGTCTGTCCATTCGTGACAGTTTTTCGTCCGCCAGATTGCCTTATGACGTCGTTCTCCTTTTGTCTCATAGATCTGTCTCTCTCGCTTTGACAAGGATGATTTATTTATTTATCAGAAGGTTTTCTCCAGCTACAATCGGCCTAATTTACCGGGCGACATCTCGCGCAGATGCAACCGTCTCGCAGCTCTAATGAACGCCAAGGCTTGCACGAGTCCAGATGCAATGGAGTCGCCGCGGTCTTCAGAGGGGTGGATTCAGAGGGGTGGATTCAGGGGGGGTGGGCGGTTAGATGGATGCTGCTGCCAGAAGTGTTTCCGTTAGAGTCCAAAACGAGGACGTACGTAACGTCCTGACCTAGAAATTTTCACGTGGCCTGTTTCTAACGGCGATTTACACCGGGAGTATTTAGACAACAGAATGCACAATCACAAACTTTATTATCAGTATTTAAGACAGCGTTTAAAGGCTCCAACGAAAGTTTGTGTACGACAGGAAACAATGGAGAGCGCTATATCAGTGCTGAGGTGCATTCAGTGGAATTTGTAAGCCATAACCGTGAAGTATTGGACACACATGATGACAGATATACAGTAAAAGACAGGCAGTCAGACACTCTCGCGCAAACGCCCACGCGCGCAGGCACGGACACAGACAAACACATACAAACAACCTGAAAGACATACACAGATAGACACACGGACACAGAAAAACTTACCTGTACACACAGACCAAGGTGCAAGAGGACGGTTAACATGGATCAGGCAGGCAGGAAGGCAGGCAAGGAGAGATACTGACAGGCAGACAGAGGCATATAGACAGACATGCAGGCATAGATACTAACAGGCACAGATACTGACAGACAGACAGACCGAGGCATAGAGGCATACACAGGCAGACAGACAGACATAGGTAGAGGCAGGCAGACAAATAGGCATATAGACAAGCAAAGTCAGACAGACAGGGCAGAGGCAGGCGGACAGGCACAGTCTATTATGGAACCTTTGCCTGGAGAAATATGAGTGGGATATGGTGTAGACTTTATGGAAGACAGTCGGGGGTGCTTGTAATTAGTCCTGGGGTGTTTTGTAAACTGGGTGGGTTCTAGGGTTGGGGGGGCTTGTATAACGATTGTGTTTCTGCCTGGTCCAAACTGGGTCACAGTTCTGACGGCGGTCTTGTGAACTTTGAAACCAATTGAGCCATGTTTACCAATTCTCTTTGAAGGACTGTTCACTTATAATAATAATAGTAATAATAATTATAATATGAATAAGAATAATAATGATAGTAATCATAATAATCCCTCAGCACGTTTGTCAAAGATAAGGCTAACATTAATTACGTTTGTCCAAGGTAATAGCTAAGTGTGTTTACATGTTATCGGAACTACTGGTAATGCGTGTTCGCATGGTTTATCAAAGATAGCATGTGGTAAAAATAACAACAGTGTTTACGTCTATCCAAGGTAAAGGTAACAGATGTTTACATTTATCCAAGGTTAAGGTAACGGATGTTTACATTTATCCAGGGTAAAGGTAACAGATGTTTACATTTATCCAAGGTTAAGGTAACGGATGTTTACATTTATCCAAGGTAAAGGTAACGGATGTTTACATTTACCCAAGGTAAAGGTAACAGATGTTTACATTGATTTATGAAGGTAAAGGCCAAACATGTTTATTTTTATCAGTTTTACTTACATGAACTGCACAGTTATTTTAATTATTATCAATTATTATTTATTGGTTCTGGTGATTTGTATTTTCTTAGCCCTGGGCAACATGGGGTAAGGGTAATAATTATATGGAGGTAAAGTCGATTATGTACCTGTGCCTGGAAATGTGATATTGAGGTCAAAAGGCCATGCCTGAGGTCAAAAGGCCATGACCGAGTTCAAAAGGCCATTATCGAGGTCAAAAGGTCATAGCCCTTTGACCAATATTTTACGACTTCTGTAGACATCTGTAGTGTTCTTATCCATGGTGTGTTATCTAATCTCTGATCTAATCTAAAGGATTTTGTAGCTCCATTATCTGCCATTCACCTTCGATTCAGTTCGACTAATTAGCGTGGCCATTTTTATCAAGGTCTGTTAGCTTCATTATGTCCATTCAAAGGCTCCTGCTTTTTGTAGCCACAGCAAGTGTGTGTGTGTGTTTGCGTGGTGTGCTGTAAGTGTGTGCACAAGTGTACAGGAGTGTGTCTGTTGTGTGCAAGTCTGTTATGCATACACGCTTGTATGTTTGTGTTGTTTGCATGTGTGTGTGTGTGTTTGTATATGTGTGTATGTTTGTGTATATGTGTGTGTGTGTGTGTTTGTATTTGTGTGTATGTGTGTGTGTTGTGTTCGTGTGTATTTGTGTGTATTTGTGTGTATGTGTGTGTGTGTGTGTGTGTGTGTTTGTGTGTATGTTTTGTGTGTGTATTTGTGTGTGTGTGTGTGTGTGTGTGTTGTGTACACGCGTGTATTTGTGTGTATTTGTGTGTATGTGTGTATGTGTGTGTGTGTATGTGTGTGTGTATATGTATTTGTGTGTGTATTGTGTGTGTATGTGTGTGTATGTGTATGTGTGTACGTGTGTTTGTGTACGTGTGTGTGTATGTAAAATACACTGCCTAGCCTCTGCCTGACTACCGGGCTATGCCCTCCCTCTGCCGATTATTAAATGCTTGGCTATTTATAATTTCTTTGGCTCTTGTCCAGGTAGAAGTTACATTGACAGCTTTTATCAGCCTTATCTCTATATATATATATATATATATATATATTATATATGCATACACGCTTGTATGTTTGTGTTGTTTGCATGTGTGTGTGTGTGTTTGTATATGTGTGTATGTTTGTGTATATGTGTATATTTGTATATATATATATATATATATATATATATACATATATATATATATATATGCTTATAACATGTACTGCTAACTGTTACTGTGATGCAATATATATGTGTATATAGTTACATGTTATATATATATATATATGTATATATTGTAATATGTGTGTATGTTATTCATGCATGTACTGCAATGTTACTGTGAAGTTATATAATATATGAATCTTGATATGTGTGTATACTACGTATATATAATTATGTTTGTGTGGTGTGTGTGTGTTTTTATTGTATTGTGATTGATTTTATTGACATGAAAAATACGGTATCTTGTTGTATATACATGTGTGTGTGTGTGTGTGTGTGTGTATATATATATATATATATATATATATATACGTGTAACATGCTGTATGCAGCTCAGTAAATATATATAAATATATATACATACCGATATATGTTTATTTATCTACTTGGACCTATGTCAATCATTTCAATATACACGCATGCAATGCGCATCAAAGTAGACAAGGAACATATTATGCAGATACATGCGTATACTCTGGAAACCCAAGTATTGTTGGCTTTGTGATCGCTGTCAAGTACTTTCTTATAAGAGGTTCTCTTTGGGTTGAGTGCTGAAGACCCTGAGCTATATCTGAACTCGTGCTTGTAACAATACAGGATATGGTGTATTGTGTAGGGATACTGTTATGCCTTGCTGACATGTTGGGGCATGGTAGCCGATTGGTTAGAGAGCTTGACTTGTAATGGGTAGAGTACATGGGTTTGAGCCTCCTCCACCAAGACGGACACTAATATATTCGTTTGTTGGCCCTGCAAACAGGTAGACACCCGCTATCTGATAGACATGTGGTAATAGGAAAGCATAGAATGAATGTAAGTTTTTAGTCATGACGAATATTGACCAGCCTATTGAAACTCAACGAATATTGTGTTTTCTGTTGCTTTCCCTGCATTCTTAAATAAAAATCTCTGATTAATTGTACAAAATTCAGTGCCAAAAACTAGGCACTAGAACAAGAACAGTTACATGTTACAGTTACTCATCTTATATCAGTAACTTCACTTACTATAGCGCCGCAAAACCACAGCACACATTCCAAAATTAGTAGTCTTAAAGTAGTTCGTAATCAAAACGAAAAGTGATGTCATCAACGAATATTTACGAATATTAAAATGCCCTAATATTCACGAATATTTACGAATATTAAAGTCTCAACTCACGAATTCTCGTTCTCTGCTGTGGATCTACGCCTATTGCCTACAGTCCTTGGGCCCACGTTCTTCTCTAACCTCAAGACTGTTCTCTTTAGCAGGGGTCGGGTCGGGAGTGCTCCTGAGTAGATAATCTTGAAGGGGCGCTTTATGAGATCTCTGAAATGAATGAATGAATGTGTAAGAACTTTAAAATTGAGCAAGTTCTGAATGCACAATTGCTCAGCGCCATCATTGTTCTGTTGTATGGTTGTGTTTGCACTTCTGAACTTTGGGAGGAGGGCAACATCAAATACAGTTGTATTGTATAAGAAAATGAATCAGCTACAATTCCCTAACAAACTTAGAAATTGCTCCCAGCTCTGAATGAATTAATGAATAAAATGTATGAAAAC
The DNA here is from genome assembly GCA_020284085.1 of Aporrectodea caliginosa. Classification (NCBI taxonomy): domain Eukaryota; kingdom Metazoa; phylum Annelida; class Clitellata; order Crassiclitellata; family Lumbricidae; genus Aporrectodea; species Aporrectodea caliginosa. The sequence goes on from JACEVL010000188.1 coordinate 594,969, forward strand.
AGAGCCTTTATCAGGCTAGTGTCCAGATTGTAATAGGAGAAGTTGAAGAGGAAGTTGCAGGAGAGAAGTTCAAGGTATACATTGTATCCCCCCCCCCCACACAGTGAAACTGTAGCAGAGATTCAGGTAGAGTGAAATGATGGAATGTTAATGACCTGGCGAAGGCCTTGAACGGTAGAGATATGGAGCTGAAATACAGAACTTTACCTTGAAACAAGATAATAATATACCTTTCATAGTTTTAGTTAATTATATCGTAGCCTGGGGGATTATGTAGCTTTGGGGGCTTTTGTCCGGGGGGCTTTTGTGGGGGGATTATGTCCGGGGATTATGTCCAGGGGGATAATGTCCGTTCCCCCTTTAATTACCTTCTGGAGGTCTTAATGTAATATTTAAATTTCCATGGCCTTCTGGAGACCTGAATATGTAATATTTAATCTCATTGACTTACCAATTTAATCTATATTCAGCCACAAGGGAATTGCTTTCGAGTCTCTGAACTAGATAAATTCCAAGAATAAGATTATATTATTGTGCGTATATTTTCACATATATGCTGGCATTGCTTTCTTTAAATACTATGCATGTATATGTACATATATATTTATCCTGTATGTATATATATATATATGTATATGTATATAGATATATATATATTATGATATATATATATATATATGTATATATATATAATGAACATGATTATGATATATGAACATATATTTTTTATATGGCATATATGATCCATATGAGACGCGAAGGAGAGGACTGGCCACCCACCGTCATATGCTGAGGCTAAGGAAATGAAGTCGCTAACACTTCATACCCATGGCTGCCTCAGGGCTATCTTAAGGGACTGCTCTTCCTCTTCTATGATGCATATGATCATTTGTAAGTGCCATCAGTATATATTATATCATATATATATATATATATATATATGTATGTACAGGTGTGGTTATATATAGGCATCATTTTTTGGTACATATATTATCTTCCTGTAGATATCGAGGCAATTTAGGATATTTGCATACCTGTTGCATTGCGTCCACCTGCAGTTGCCCTTCCCTTTGCGGCCTGCTGCAGGTATTTATATCTCTGGAGGTTTTTTTATGTACAAGGAGACCTCCGTCTAGTGGGAGTACGATTTACAGGGGAGGTCAAAAACAAGGACTATATGATCTATATAACTGTATGTAGGTGACCTTGAGAAAGGAAGACCCGATGGGGAAATTGTAAAGGCTCTGTGGCCGTGAGTGGAACTTGGGGAGTCGCTTATTTCCTTGTCGTAGGACCTTCAGCTGGCAATGGACCAATCCCAAGGTCCTCGACACGATCCCATGGTCCTCGAGATGATCTCATGGTCCTCGACATGATCCCATGGTCCTCGACATGATCCCAAGGTCCTCGACATGATCCCATGGTCCTCAACATGATCCCAAGGTCGTTGACATGATCCCAAGGTCCTTGGTGCGATCCAAGATCCTCGACATGATCCCAAGGTCGTTGACACGATCCCCATGGTCCTTGACGTGATCCCAAGGTCCTTAATACACGATCCGAAGGTCCTTGACTTGATCCCATATTTTATTTTGCACTAAATAAATATATTATATATATATGAACCAGATCTGTTCATGGATTGTGTTATATTGCAGAAGTATTAAAACGCAATTTGTTATTAGACGTTGATAGCTGTGCAATTAAATGGTCTGTCAAGAAGGTCTAAGGATATCTCTCTGAAGACTTGCTGTACAGATGTTGCCCTACATCTCTTGTACTGTGTGATGCCGGTTTTTTAACGATGTCGTGCTGAAGCAAGTTGCTGACTGCCTTATAGCAGAACTCATGTGGTAATAAGGTGTGCTGTGAGGAGGATCAAGTGTACGGCTGGCACGCCGGCTGGCCTTTTCCCCATGCATCACAGCATGAATTTTTAGATTGAGAATTTTTAGGATAATAATGAAGCCTTAGACAATCATGTATTAATGTCAGCTTCTTAAATAACACTATGTATATATATATATATATATATATATATATATATATATATATATATATATAATGTATGCAGAGCTTGAAGAAAGCCACTCAGTAGAAAGGGATGCTGACAGGAAACTGTGACAAGGAGCATTATATAATATATTATATAGATATTTTTATATATAATATGGTGTTTGTCCGTGTAGGTATATATATATATAATATATATAATATATATGTATATATATATGGCAATGGATATATATATACATATATATATACTGTCATTAGGCAGTTGTCCTTGCAACTGTTTTCTAAAGCACTGTGTGTGTGTGTGTTTGTGTGTGTCTGTGTCTGTGTCTGTGTGTGTCTGTGTGTGGCTGTGTGTGTCTGTGTGTGTCTGTGTGTGTGTAGTGCTTTCTCTCCTCTCTCTTCCTTCCTCCTTTGGGTGTTGTGCACTCAAGGGCAAATGTAAGATTAGCATGCTGCTGACGGTGATATTTATCATCATCATCATCATCAGTTCCTGACGCCTGCCATTTGGCGACTATGGGTACGAATAAGTGATCTCCAATGTCCTTGGTCATTTGTCGAGTCAATTGCTCCCCTTAGTGTTAGTCCAAGTGATGTTATGTCCTCATTTATGTTGTCTAGCCATAACATGTATAGCCACATAATGGCTATATATATATCATTCAATTCTTTGGTTGTACATATAAATTTTTTTTTATTTGTTTGAATGTATTAATCTTGCCATGTATACAGTGCTGTGCATTTGCTAGTGCTACTCGATAAAGAATACACTTACTTACTTACTTATATGGTGTCATAGAATGTTGTGATAGGATGTTTGTCATATTATATTACATTGTATTGTATTGTATTGCATTGTAAGTCTATACCGAACTGTCTGCCCCGTATAAATCAGCCTACAAGTTTTTGCCCGCCAGAGCGCGTGTCCTGTGAGGCGGGGGGGGGCGTATAAGAGGTGGGGTGCATGGGTAGGAAGCGAGCGCCAGAGTAATTAGGGTCAACGTCAGACTGATATGGGAGGAGGGAGGGGTTAATTGGTCGGGTGTTGAGTGTGAATCAGATATGTTTTTTCGGGGTAATGTAAGAGTGTTGTCTGTTGAAGGGATGTTATTGTAAAAGCAGAGGTTGAAGTTGATTGATATGGATGGACTTCGCTTATTGCTTATCTTACAATAAACATAATTATAATATTATCTACTTATTATATAAATGCACTTGCTGTATATATGCATAAACACACACACACACACACATATATATATATATATCAATCAATCAATCAATCCTTTTATTGTTTCCATAGAACAGTTTACAAGTTATATATATATATATATATATATATATATATATATATATATATAATACAGTGTTATATATGCATATGTAAATGTATATGTTTATTGTTTATGGCTATATTCATTCATTCATAATGATTTCATTCATTCTGGAGATTTATATAGCACCCCTTCAAGAAATCTACTCAGAAGCACTCCCAGCCCAGCCATGGTGCAAGGCCAAAGAAATAAGACTTGAGTGATTTATAAAACCGAGTTTGATCGGATATACATGTATATATACATTCAGCAGGTGTTTGTTTGTGTATAGGCCTTTATAAAATTTACACTCCGGTTGGTAAACATGTGTACATAGGGGATACGTGGGTGTGCGTGGGTGTGTGTGCGTGCTTGTATAGCCTTATGTTTATACATCTATCTCACTGATGTAAGACAGTTTGATACCTATAATTAAGTCAAATGGATGGGCCACTGTGGTTTACCGCCTTACCGGTGACGCTAGTCCCAAGCCTGGATAAAGGAAGGAGGGCATCCTTCAACGGTAAATTACCAATAACCAAGATCAGTCATGTATATCGCTGATTATCAAATCAAATCAATCAAATCATTTTATTTGGTGACCAACCAAGAACAGTATTACACAATCAATGAGAAAATTGAGTCACACAGGGGACCCTGAGGGGTCTTACGGCCCCGCTAAGTAGGGCCCCCTAGGTTTGCAGTACAGCATCATGAGGAAAGCCAAAATATTTGACTGGTCTAAAAAATAAGCGTATTAATGAACAAAAGAAGATAAATCTTAACTAAAGACTCAACATCAAACATATCATGTTAACAGTCAATTTGTGTGAGTGGCTGTGACACAATTAGGTCATATATATATATATATATATATATATATGCATATATATATATATATATCTGGTTTGAGTATGTGATATTTCTATAGGTTTGTGACTAGGACCGACCACACAGATGAAAGTATTCTTTGGTCCTCCTAAGTTCAAAGGATAAAAACGTCAGAGATATTTACTCTAGGAAACACATAAACAGTTTACCAGGGCATGTAGGGCGTACCAAACGTTTGAATGTCAAGGTTGTTAATGTGGGGCCCTTAGCAGGTCTTGGCCTCATTTAGGAAACGCTGGTTCTGCCCTTCACCATTGTTCTTCTTTGTGCTGGCTCGTAGATCGGTCCATTTACCTGTTTAAGAAGAAGAGCAGTCCCTTAAACTAGCCCTGAAAGGCAGCCAGGGGTGTGAACTGTTAGCGACTTCATTTGCTTAGCCTCGGCATATGAGGGCGGCTGGCCAGTCCTCTACTTCGCCATATCATCTTCCCACTGACAGTGTACGGCCAGTGTACTCATAGATGAGTTGGGGGTGCAAGTGGAGCAGAAATCTCGAACCAAATTTCTGTCTTGGCAGGGATTTGAACCCAAATCTCTCGATTGAGCGTTCCAGCACACCATCCCGCACCCAGGTGCTTAAGCACCTAGAAAATAAGATTTACTTTAACTCGGAGGTGTCAAACCTATCGTAATGGTGGGTCATTGCCATTATTTTCCAGCAAGTGGTGAGGCAGGGTGCCGAAGGCACCTGAGCAAAATATTGGTGGGGCCTGGGAGGGGACTCAGTGATACCGTTTCCAGGAAATTTTTACGAAACTAAATCTTAAATGATGCATTTTTCACAAACAAACATTCAAATTAGGCTTATAAAATCTTAGTTTTAAAATATTCATTTATTAGTCACGATCATTACAGTACAGTAGTCTTTAGGCAAGGCTCTGCTGGCCGGAAAACCATCCTCAAACATCGTCGTCCGGCTACAAATGAACAGCGGGCCGTATTTTTAACACCCCTCCTTTAACTAAAATTACTGAAGGCTGCGCACTTAAAACGGTGTCAATGTATATACATAATATATATATATATATATATATATATATGAATATATATGTATATATTTTGTGTATAATGAATATATATGTATATATATAAATGTTTGTATAGCCCGCTGAAATTTGTGTGAACTATGGTCTTCATGAATTGTGTTATTGCTTAACCGAGTCCAGAGGCCCTCGACCTAGTTTCGATGGCAGTGGGGTTTTGGAGATGTGCTTGGCTGAGCCCTAGAAACCAGTCGGTTTGTTTATGTATGTGTCGACGCCAATTTTTATGTGTTGCTTGTGGCCTCGAAACTGTTTTTGCTGCAATTCGACCCCGAAGTTAGAACAGAGTTGCTGGCTTTTCCGGATTCGACCGTGGCGTTGGCTTCCGGTTAGGGATCGAATTACAGTCAAGATCCCTCTCTCTTCGGCCGAGCATCGATGGTTGGTTTGGCCTGGGGGACCCCGGAATACAACAGGGAGCTCTGTGCTTCTACATCAGGCCAGCAAGGTCGACAAACCACTCTGATGGTAGGTGGCCGTGTTACAGTGGCTTTGCAAAGTTTCTAAAATGCTCTGTGTAGCCTAAGTGTTCAGATTCATACATACATGCCATATATAATTTTCGACAAAGAACGCACAATTTCATCCTCCCTGATAAAGACTCGATGAACTTTATCCCAAAAATGTTATTTAAAACATGTACTAATTAACCCATCCATAAGTAGCCATACTGTTAACTGTTATTGTTCACGTACAGCACTTTCTCTGTTGTTTTATTAAATAAATATGTATACATTCATACATACATCCATACATAGATACATGCATACACACATGTACACGCATGCACATTTCTGAAAGGCAGTATATGTAATTTCCAAATGCTTCAACATGAATATCAATGCATGTGAGGGCTGGTTGTGATACGGGCATTTGATGTATAATGACAGAGGAGTGATCCTGAAGGGGGTATAATGTTGAAGGGGGTAATGTTGAAGAGGTGATGGTGACGGAGAGTATAGTTCTTGCTGAATCTCGCTCGTCTTCCACGTGTGATAAATTGAATCTTTCTTCGACCGGAGAGAATTGATGACTGCTTATCATGCAGCGGCGTTTCCGGTCGTCGCTCTATCGCAGATGTGCACTCCTCTGCACTCGTCCGCTGCACTAAATGTCGCCGCGATTTACATTAATAATGTATTGCTTGTGGGGAAAGTGCGACCACTGCTTGGGATTTTTCCCAACGGATCTGCCTAGCAATCTTGGGATTTTTTCTAAGGTCTACAGACTAGTTTTTACCGTATTTTACAACAGTGGCAGCGAATCAGATTACAAAAACTCGCTTAGTCTGAAAGACGCCTATTATTATTGTAACTTGTAAACATAGTTAATTCAATGTTATTCTCTGGTTTTGCTTTGGCCAGTTGCCTTAGCAAGGCATTTTTGTGAATAATTGTGATTGTTAAAAGCGAGCTAACTTTGGATTTCTTGGTACACTTTTGGCCAATCTTGGGATTTTTGTGGCAAGAGCTTGGGATTTCGGTCGCACTATGTATGCTGTACACTGTACAGCGGTCGCCGTTATTCGTAATCTTGCTTCCGAAATTGCCGCGAAATACGCGAGACAATGAGCGGCTATATGGCCGCGGCGCTGATGTGTTTATGGGGACGGGTGTGGCCGGACGGGGTTTGGTGAATTCGCCAAGGGAAATGGTGGAGTGAATCATGGAATGGATTCGCTTTTGCAGTTAGCGCCGATGACCCATCTGGATGAATCACGATTTAAGTGTCCATGCGCGCAGTGCCATGATGAGACGTTGGCGAAGGAAATGTCGAATTCGGACGTTGATGGGAGAGGATTGGTACAGAGCAGGTTTTCTTGCGACCTCGTCAGTACAGGTTTTTGAATGCTGCTGAAATGCAGAGTGTACTGTGAAAGTTAGTGCTCAGGTACTTCGTGCAGACACTGTTTTCTGAGTGCTTCTGATGATTTATGGTTTATTTAATAAAAGTCTGATGCATAGTATACCAGTTTTAATAATAGGCCTACTAATAATAATGTCATGTCAGTTGTGACATGCATTTATTTTAGCCAATTTTAGACCAGTGAACAGTGTGCATAGGAAATGGATGAGTTCTTTTATGTTGGTAGGCAACCATGTCGTTTTTTTGAGCAATTTCAATCAGCATATATATATATATATATAGAAATACATATACATTGTAATATACATCCACACATACATTACACAGGTTTACTTTTATGTTTGTGTACATAGGATATATGCATCTATATATGTACTTACATATTTATATATGTAAATTTGTTGCATGAGAAATGAAGCCTAAGCCTTGTCAGGCATATCTGAATGGAATTAATGTTGAATAGAGAGCATTGCACTGAAGAGGTTCTTTAGTTTATGGTCTGATGTCCAATATTTAAAGCTCAGGTTTCAGATAGGGTGAAATGAGATGTAAGCAGGTCAATGGAATTCCGCCACTGTCCGTATTCTGGTAGCGCCAGTCCAAAGCCTAGATAAAGGAGGTCAACATCAACGTCCCTCAGCCAGAAGATGTGGTTAAATACCGGAAAATAGTAATTGTCAGTTCAAACTATAGCTAAAGCCAAGCAGTTGAATTGTTGGTTTAACGCTGCTGCTGTCCGTACTTTGGTAGTGCCAGTCCCTAGCTGGATAAAGGAGGGCGCCGTCAATGACCCTGACGCCAATCATCATCGATATGACGGCGTCGTTAAATAAACGATATTAAGTAAGTGACCCTGACAGCCATAAGATGTCGTTAACCACTAGAAACTACTACAGTAGTACTTAATGAGGTGCATCAAACCTTTAGACTTTTAAGTATTGTATTGTATTGTATTTGAACACTTGTTATAGCGCCCCTACCAGATTTCCTATTCAGAGGCGCTCCCGACTACTGCGCGAACGCTGAATCGGAGTTTCACGCCGAGGCGCATGAGCAATTAGAGTGAAGGACTTGCCCAGGTCCTTTGTAGGCGACTTTGAGGTGGATTCGAACCCGCAACCCTCCACACAAGGACCGAACATACCCCTACACCACCGCGCCCCAGTTGTATTGTGATGTGTTGTATTGTGTGTTGTATGTGTGTTGTATTGTACTCCACGTTTATAATGCGACCGAGCCACCCGCAGTAAAGATCCGAGATTAATCTCTGATAAACCGACCCGACCGGGAGCGAACCCGGGGCGCCGGCGCAGCGAGCAGGCACCAACCCACTCGGCCACTCAGGATCCTTAAGTGATTAATGGTTATTAGTAATTCCGTTGTATTGAAAGGTAACTGATAGATGTAAGAGTAATTTATAATTCATATCCACCTTTTTGGAACCTATTTACTATTTACCTGAAGTCTATAATAGTTTAAGGGCTGGGTCCTCTGTAGTGAACTGGTAGGAGGGGAAACTGTTGGACGTGCACAATGATGGTATTACAAGCAGTACCATTTGCAGTAAAAGTGTTATATAAAATAGTGGAACATTACCTGTGGTGGCCTTGTCAAGTTATAACGATGTTGCATTAATGAGAGGCCGTTTTCCAAGGTGTAATTTAAATTAGGATACCTGTCATGAAGGTGTTGTGTAGGAATTTACATTATTAAGTGCAAGCAGCTTGGAGGGTCCTGGGTAGTTTTGGGCATGGTAACCAAATGGATTGAATGATGAGCCTGTAATGCGGAGAGTACGGGTTCAAGCCTTCACTGATGCAGTCACTGTGTAAGGAACTTGATCAAGTCCTTAACTCAGTATTACTCGACACCATCGATGTTCTGTCGTATACGGTCGTGTGTGCACTTGTGAACTTTGAATGAGGGCAATATTGAATACAGTTGTATTGATTTGTATTATATATAGGTGTTTTGAGAAAGGTGTTATGGAGCCGATAATGTTGTTTTTTTAGGATTATGTTGCTGAACTGATTATGCGGTCAATGAACCAGACTGTGTGAGCTTCATCAAATCAGACAACTTGCTGTTATTACCGTTTCAAATCTGCTGCAACTCTTACCAGGCTGGAAACCTCTTCCATTTGATCCAGCAAGCATGAGGTTCAACCAGCAGATCAAGCAAAACGCGAGCAACACTCCGCCCGATATTCCACTCACTCCAACAGGTTTCTGTCGCGATCCGAGACAGTCGAAGCGTTCTGTTCGTCCAAATCAGCAACTGGCACTCGTCAATTTCAGACCACCAAGTGCAATCCAGTCTCCAACGGAAAACCATGTCATGCTGGAGGTCTCTGGTCACGAAAACATGCCGGACGCATTCACGGACATACCACCAAGCACCGAAGTAGGTGTCCATTAAATTAATTATTTGTTGCATGTATACATGTACGTTGCGTGCCTGTTAAATGAAAACCATTAGCCGGATGTTCTAAGCCAGTCGTTCCCAATCTTTTTCAGAACAAGTCGCTTGTACTGAAAATCATTCAGTCGACGGTGCATGGCTGTAATTTAATTTCTTTTTTTGTGGATAGTCTTTATGGTAGTGTATTCTAATGCAGTGTTGCGACTATTTCTACACTGCTTTCAGTGTTAAAGAAACCGTTATAGTGTTAATCTGGTCCCTCTCTTTGGAATGCTCTTTCTCGTTCTGTTCGCTCTAAAATTCTCTCTGGCAGTCTCTCTTCTTCCTTTGCTTTTCTCAAAACCTGCTTCTTTTCGCGGGGCTTAGCACACTGGGAGCGCTTCTGAACGGTTCACCCTACGAGAGGCGCTTTACAAATACTTAAATACGATACGATACGATAATCAGTACTTTTTCACTTGTATGACAGAAAAACTGCAGAAATAGTATCGAGCTATGCATCCATAGAGTAGGTTTATGGCACCATTGGGTGCCACGTGGCACCCAATTTTGGAAAATTGCACTAAACAAATGGAAGTTCAAGGTTTGCTCGAAGTCGCTCGCTCTCACTGAAGGTGGCTCAAACCCACGCATAGTGCTTCATAAGAACTCCTTCATCATTCGCTCACTGTACAAATGTAGAAATTGTGATAATGCCAGTTTTGACGATTGCTGTGATATTGAACCGGTTGGTTTTAATTACAACCATAAAGTTTGATGTTGTTTCTTCAGAACTGTATAACTTTATTAAGTCAGACTTTTAAAACCGTGTAGAATATTGCATATTTATTTTCTACTGACATTCTGCTACTTTTCCAATATTGTATCCTTTGCTAAATATTGTAAAGTGTGGGCATTTGTCTCATGCTGACAAAGAGTACTTATTTGCTTCCTTGCTTCGCATACACTACTTCACTAAACCGTGCAGTCTGCTGCCACATCTCTCCTGTGAGTGCTTGAAATTCAATCTTCTAGAGCACTTTTCAGTTTGAAGAGCTGCTTTACAATAATTATTGCTCTGGATTAATGAGTCCTATTGTATATGTTATCATTCACTGCAGGTTTAACCGTTTTGGACGCTTATCTAGAGTCTTAATAAGTCTTGGATACATAGTGTAAATCTATCGTGTGTATAGCTCCATTGAGAGGTTTTTAAGAGGCACTGAATAAATATTCAAACTCTTAACGATTAATGATAATGCCAGTGTAGGCTATCTATCGGTAAGTCAATGGCTTTGTGATTCGGTTAGTGTTGTTTGGATTGCGGTGACCTCAGGGAAGATGGCTGTGTTTTGGTTAGTGTCGGACCCATGGGGAGTTGGGGACCACGGTGCTGACGACCAGGCGTTGAGGAGGGGCGATATGGGAGACCTATACGATTGAAGGTGGTGTGGTCAATTCCGAGTGTTAATCCAGTTAGAACTAGAACATCGGTGGCCTTGTGTGGGCCTTGAGACAGGGGGTGGAGTGTACTAGAATGTACTCCATATACGCACAGACAGGCAGACAGACAAGCAGGCAGGAAGGCAGGCAGAGTCGCTAGGAATAATAGAGAACGATGATTCTCAGAGACGGATATGCAGAGGACAGACAGGCAGAGGGAGATTTAGACAGAGGTACAGACGATCAGAGGCGTACTGACAAGAGATCGAGTGTTGTAATGCAACGTGATGAGCCCAGAAAGGACGAAAACGTGAGAACATCAGGTAACCTCGAGGTATAGGGCAAGGCGAGTTAATCGAACGTTTGCTATATATATACAGGATTGCCACTTGCCACAAGGTTAATGAAACAATAATCCATGACTTCCACGACCTTTTTCCATGACTTTAAGACCTATTTTAGGCAAAAAAGGACCTACTTTCTAATTGCTTTATCAACGTAATATTTATCGAAATTTAAAAATATAATTAGAAGTTTGTCTATTAATGATTTCAATTAGAAATATGTCTATTAATGATTTTTCCATTTTCTGTGACTTTCCGTCACCTACATGTAGCTATTTTCAAATTCCAGGACTTTCTTTGGAAAACGCCTGTTTTTCCAAGCCTTAATTTTTTTAAATTATAATTCAATGACTTCTCAAGTTTCCTAGGATCCGTGGCAACACTGCATGTAGGCAGATGACATAGCCTGACAGCTGGTCATCATTTTATTTTTATCGGCACGTCTAGCCAGCGAGGAGCCGACAAATAATTATCTGGTTTTCTTGCCGGGAAAATTAACGACCTCCTTCGCCATTTCATTGTAAATTGCCATCAAATTACCGATTCCAGTCACCTGTTCAGGAGTTGTCATTGAGCAGATATTATGGAGCATTTGTCACGAAAGAAAATGAATTTTCTAATCGTTGTCGGCTAAGGTATAATGAACGCCGAGAGGAATGGGGGAGGTGTGTCTCGTTTGAAGCTGTGTTCAATGTTGTGTTGAAATTGATCAGCTTATTTTGCTGTAAGGCTGCGATTTCCATAGTCATTTGGCTTTGCTTCTGTCTGTCTGTCTGTCTGTCAGACTCTGTCTGTCTGTCTCTGTCTGTCTGTCTGTCTGTCTGTCTGTCTGTCTGTCTGTAAGCCTATGTATGGGGCGTGGTGGTGTAGGGTTATGTTCGGTGCCTTGCAGCCGGAGGGTTGCGGGTTCGAATCCACCTCAAAGCCGCCGCGTAGGGACCCTGGGCAAGTCCTTCACTCGCAATTGCTCATGCGCTTCGGCGTGAAACTCCGATTCAGTGTCCGCGCTGTAGTCGGGAGCGCCTCTGAGTAGAAATCTTGAAGGGGCGCTATAACAAGTGCTCATACATACATACATACATACATGTATGTATGTATGTATGTAGATATTGTATGTATTATAATGTATATGGGCACTGTATAATTGTCGCCTCTTAGGTGCCTCGCAAAAGCGCTGCCTTGCGCCAGTCTACATTGACGTTAAATTAATCTAATTAAGAGCAGAAATGTCATTATTTAGCAAACAAAGCAATAGCCAGAAAGCTATAGAAGAGATTCGCGAACGGTCGTCCGCGCTCACAAACGTGGAGCCCAGCCAACGGATTCCCATATATTCTGTTGTACCGCAGACAATTGTTCCTTTTGTTCTGTGACCTTAATTGATAATGCCGAAGTGTAGTGTTAGGCAGTTGCGAACAACAGGTAGCCTCGGCGGTGATAACCGATTGGAGTCCATGGGAAAATCTTCAACTCAAGTGTGCGCGTGTTATAACATGCGAAGTATAATTGTACGGTGAACTGCACTACGCAGATACACGTGCAGTATAGTTTCCATTGTTTAACAATATCTTAGGGCTGCCAGTGGCGTCGACGTCTCCCTCCTCCTTTCTCCAAGCTGGGGACTGGCGCTACCAGAGTACGGGCAGTGCATGGTGGAGTTAAGCGCGTGCAAGTAGCGGAATAGGTTTAGACAGGTAGGCCTAGATTTAGAAGGATATCGTTTCAGTCTGAACTTCTGAAGCAAGACATTTTGTTGAATCATAACAAAAACACTGCAGGATGCCAAGAAGGCCTTGGCTAATTACGCCATTAATCCATGCTAATTACGACAGTTCGGTGGCCTCTATAGTCAGTCACTTTATTAATTAGACTAATTATATGGCTTGACGCTACTGCTGTGAGTGTACTTTGCGCGAAGATTAACGTCTCTAGACCAGAGTCAACTGCTAAACCTTTTGAAAGTAGGAGGCAGGTGGTTTAATTGTAATGCATGCGTGTGCTTCTTTCTTTGAGTTGAGCGCTGTTTAAAACCCTCTGCACCCTGTCGTTTTATATTACCTCGTGGGGGTCCGACCAGCTGGGATCATCCAGTGCATGGTCGATGAGCTGATCATCCTCTTCGGTAAATAATTGGCTTTCCTTTGGTTTCCGCGAGAAGCTGCTGTTTGCCTTGTCGTTAGCCATCTTTATTGTCCTCTGCTTTTGCAGTCTAACCCTAATGGCAAGACTGGTCGGTCTTCATCGTGTTTGCAATGTTCCTTCATTGCTGTGACACGTGCGTTTCGTTTGGCCGCTCTTGTTCCCGCCGTATACACCGAGTCTGGTTCCACGGTCCGTCTGTCTCTGTGTTCCGCTAGACTACTGTTCACTTCATCTATGCGGCAATAATTGCATTGTTTACGGCATATGCGGCAGTAAACGCGGCGGTTTCAGCATCATTTGCGAATGTTTATGGTCTTGCTCTGTTAAAGCCGCTGTACCAGTACCTGTTCGTTCAGTTTTATGTCTTTCCCGAAGTCTTGGCAGCCACGTTGCCTCATTCCCGAGCGCTCCTGGTTGGTCTGTGTTCTAAGTATTAATGTCCACGTTGCTCGTTCCGGAAACTCGGCATATGCACTGAAAGGTAGCCTATTCGGTACGCACAAGCAGGCGAACAGGTAGTAAGGCAGGCAGGCATGCAAGAAACTCGTAAGCAATAAAAGAGTCATTCTGAGTATCCTGCAGTTTTTGTTGTGATTCATTAGATGTCTTTGATAGGAATTAATTGAGTTTCTTGTCTTGTCCATATTGCATCATGTTTCAGGTGATGGTGCAATAAATTATAAAATAGAATAAAGTAGAATAGAAATTAATAAGTAGGCTAAATCCTGAAATCTTGCAATGGTGCAGTGGATTTCTTTTGAAGCTGCTTACTGAATGGTAGGTCTATATGGTGTCTGAAAGGTTGCATGCCACTTTAAACATTCTTTGTGAAATTTTGATCTCCAAACTGTAGTAGGTTACTGCATAATAAATTAGTAGTCACCATACCCAGTAATCTGATTATTATTTTTTTACCTGAGGTAGTACTAATCCCTCAGGTTTGTCAAAACTAATATCCAGAGAGTGTATGGTCGAATTATTATTATTATTTTTTATATATTTTTACCCGAGGTATCAATGATCCCTCAGGTTGCCTAAAAATGCCTGGAGACTGCTGAATGGAAAATTCTGAAATGGTGTTGTTAGGCCAAAACAAAATAATGGTGTGTTTCCGGTAACCCGACCGACCCACTTTTTTAGGCCCGACTGTGAAAATTTTGTGAAAAAATTTTTTTCAAATTTTTTCACAAATTTTTTTTATTGACACATGAATTTAACCTTTGCGTACCAGAGGTGCAGATTTGCAACATTGATAACACTGCTTACCTTGCCAGAGTTATGTAAATAAGGGCACCGTTAATTATCTATGCAAAATTGGCCTTGGCAAGGTGAAATATGATGACGATATATTCGTTTATTATTATACAACAATACAGCATTGCATAAAATTATTTTACAAAATAAATTTTTTTCCTACCTACCTACTAGAGCTGTACCGATATCGCTTTTTGCCGATTATGCCGATACCGCGTATAGCCGATTATTAAATTGCCGATACCGATACCGCGTATAGCCGATTATTAAACTGTCAATACCCAATTTATGAGACCGAATATTTCCTTATTTGTTTAGTCAAAATCTTCGGTTCCGAAACATGAACCAGTAATCTATCGTCACAACTATAAGCGTGGACGTTTATATTAAGTTGGGAAGTTGTTAACGATATGTTTTAATGCGTAAATAATAAGGGACGTAAAGCGATAGATGAAAATCGATGAAAAACTTGGAATATGCAATAATTCAAGTAAAATTATTGAATTATAACACAATTTTGATATCGGCACCGATTAACCGATTATTTCTGCCGATACCCGATTATACCGATTGTTCCAATAATCGGCCCGATTACGCGTATGGCCGTTAAATCGGTACAGCTCTACTACCTACCCATTTTTTAAAACCACTGTTACCGGAAACACACCTATATTTTTTTTGGCCTTATCTATTCTTGTGTCCAAAAGGTTCCTCTGAATGTGACGGCATTGAAACGTTGGACTTTTATAATAGAGAGTCGTTGAGTTATTATTATGAGTTTTATTATTAGTATTATATTGCATAATTATATGCACTTGGTTGGTAAATCCGAATTTGAGGTGCAAGGCAATTGTGAGTAGGACTGTAAGAGACTTGCTCAAGGTATCTAGTTCTCTACACAAAAACCATCTTTTGGGATGATCGAACCGGTACTCTCCACCTTACAAGCCAAGCATTTTCTAACCAATCAGATACAGTGCCTGAACAATCTGTTCTGATCTATCTGTCAATAATAATCTGTTCTGTTCCTGCGTTCCAATGATTTGTTAAAATTTTCTTTGCTGAGTCTATGTTTGTCTATTTATTGTTTGCATATATTGGTGTGCTGTGTCTATGTTTGTATATTGGTTCACAAAGGTTTCAGTGTAATGTATATAACATAGGCTGACCAGACGTCCCGGTTTTCCCGGGACAGTCCCGATTTTCTGCTAGCTGTCCCGGCTGCCGGGAAAGGTAGGCCAAACTCTAAATATGTCCCGGTTTTTAAAAACTGACCGGACTATCCGATCTTATATATGATGTATTTCATATGCGTTTGTCATGTGATAAAAAAAAGGACATACTTACTTTAGCAACGTCTCCTTGATTTTACTACTGGCATCTGGCGAGTAAATTCATTTTTAATCTCACTTTTATTTATTACCATGCATAATACCTCTTCCGGTTCTAAACGTCATTGTCGTAGTGATAATATTCTGGTAAAACACATTTTCATAAAACAGTTCAATCTTTTTATGCAACTTCGTTGGAATATTTTAACATGTGGGAAGTTAGATATGCACCATTCAAGCTGTTCAGTTGGATGAATTTGAGAGGAACAATTACTTGGGATATGCTTGAAAGAAGCCTTGAGGATCTTATCAAAATTTGTAAGCCAGCTGGGTATGACATTGATGACAATGCACTGTTTGATGAAATGACATACGTTTGTAATTTTGTTAGTCGAGAAAAAGTGGAACAATGGAATGAATGTTGCGGTGGATAGCAGATGGGTGCAGATTTTCAACGATCTACAAGAAAGAGAGATAATTGAAAATGATTCTACAATTCTTGTTAGCAATTCCTTAGAAATATAATGCTCCAGTTGAGCGAGTTTTCTCACTGATGAACTCTTATTGGTCAGATCAAAAAGTCGATTATCAGAAGAAACTCTTGAAGCTGTTATGATAGTGAAAGTGAATATGGAAGAAACATGTGTTGAATTTTATGACAGAATATTAGTAGACAAAAAACGTTTAAGAAGCATACATTCAAGCGCCAGATATGAGTGACTGATTTGATAAATTTAGAATAATTAAATTTAAATTTAAAAGCAATATTTGTTATGATAGAATGTTAGCAGACAAAAAAAACTTGCATAGATTCAGGTGCCAAATTTGAGTAACTGATTTGAGAAATTTAGAATTTAATTTTAAATTTAAAAGCATGATTTGAATAAAACCTTTCACTTAGTATAGTCTTATACCAATATAATAAGCATAAAATAGATATTTGTTAAAGTTATATTATATTAATTATTGACAACATCACAAATTTATTTTGTGATTGAAGTGTCCCGGTTTTTAGTTTCCAATATCTGGTCAGCCTAATATAACACCATTATCATCACATCTATAGTCTATTCTACAGTACTGTGGTTGATATTAGTTTGAATTTGTATCACATCTATAGTCTATTCTACAGTACTGTGGTTGATATTAGTTTGAATTTGTAACTAAAAATCGCATGCACAATAGTTATTCCTCATTAAATTTTGTGGTGTTACCGATCTTTTCAATCGCGTGGATCAGCCGCATCTTGCGATCCGTGGGCGCCCGAGCTATTTATATCATTTCTGATTGGTTCTAAATTTAGCCGAGATGTTCTATTTCCGACTGTCTCGTTTGCTCAGGAATTGACCTCGCGGTGACATTTGAAGACCACCTCTCGAGCTGTGCGTGCATTGTTGCATGTGAATGGAGGCGGAATGAGTGGGCGGAATGGGGGAAAAGAAGGGGGAAGACGGACGGGCGAAGATGTACTGTAATATTCTGGCGCTTGGAAGGTTGCAGGCCATCCTATTGATTTATAGCAAGGTCTAGAATAGTCTTTCCAGCGGTGGATTCGGGCGGCCGTTGTTGCGGGCGCAGCCTTAGGGCTTCAATGACAGTGGGATTGTGTTAATGGTGATGCAAGTAGGCACACGGCCAGTCTGCCTGGCCCCTCGCTAAGCCCCCGCGGGTGTCTACACGCCCACATGGTCTGCCTACGCGATGTTGTGCGTGCCTCTCTCGGCTGAGCGCGCCGCGGTGTGGCTATTATCGAGCG
The DNA here is from genome assembly GCA_020284085.1 of Aporrectodea caliginosa. NCBI lineage: Eukaryota > Metazoa > Annelida > Clitellata > Crassiclitellata > Lumbricidae > Aporrectodea > Aporrectodea caliginosa. The sequence goes on from JACEVL010000188.1 coordinate 612,768, forward strand.
GATCTTAAACGCGCCATATTCGTATTATTAAACGGCGTCTGATCACGCCGTATTACGGGCGAAATTTAGACGAATTGACGAATCGTTTTTGGCGTCCGTCTTCGGAATAGTTAATAATTGGCACGTCGAATTTAGATTTTTGAAGGCGAAAATTGTTTTAACGAAGTCGAGATCGGTTTCCGGTCGTTCTGCGTCTGCGTGACCTTTCTAGAAATTATGTCAACATAAACAATATATCGCTTGATAGAGTTTAACTGCTGGATTTTTATGACGTCATTGTACTTTCAGCGTTTCAATGGATTGCGACTGAGTGAACGATTTGCGAAGGTTCACCAGGTATGTAAACTTAAGATACTAAAACTTTGCTGCTTACTGCACTGTGGTGTTTCTTGTGTTTATGTGACTGGTTTCCGATTTTCTGTCTGCTTTTCTGGTTGTTATTTATGCTGCACTCTTTGCAAACCTCTTTAAGGTTGGCCAACCCACAGAAATTTAGTTGAATGGATACACAAAATTTGTGTGGCCACTGACTTGGTTGTGTCCAAATAGGGGCAAAAAGGATGCTTGTAGAAGCTTATGAAGATGACATTGTCACATTTGCTGCTCAGATCTCATGTTCGACCCCACTGTCTTAATTTTACTTGGTTCCCATAGACTTGACAATTTGTTGCCGGGAGACATCATCAGTTCCTGACGCCAGGGTGGCGATGGGTACGAATAAATGTTCTCCATTATCCTCGGTCATTTGTCAAGTCCATTGCTTCCCTTAGTGTTGATTGTGTGTCCTTGTTTATGTTGTCTATCCAACGTAGCCTTGGTCTGCATTTGTTTCTGTTTCCTTTGAAACCTTGCATGTAGTGCATTGTGTGGGATTCTGTCAACTGGCATTCTCTCTACATCCGAGTCTTCTCTCAAACCATCCGAGTCTTCGTTGAATGGCTTTAGTTATTAGCAGAGTTGTTTGGATACCTAATGCTCGTCTGATGTCAGCATTTCATATTTTCTGTAGTCTTGAAATCACAATCATCCAACAAATGCTTTGCTTATGTCGGCCCCTCTACTTGGAACCATCTTCCACATGAATTGCGTCTTGAGCTCCTCAGCCTTTCTCTTCCTCTGTTTCGGAAACGCCTGAAGACTATCTTATTTGTTAGAGCCCTGGGTCGGGAGCGCCTCTGAATCTCTGAGTGGCGCTATACAAATGTTCAATTACAATTACAATTACAATTACAATTACAAATGTTTTGGCCTACTTTGGTGACTGTCTGAAGTTACACAGAAATTCTTGCCTTTGCGTATTGACCTGACCAGTCAAAGTTTTCTACTCATCTATTTCTGTGTTTGCTTGTCTCTTGCGAGGACGTTTGAGGCCAATGACATCATTATTTATTGATCAGTGAGTTTAATGACCCCTGTAAATACTTGGCACAGTGCCAACTCATTGTGATGTAGGTCACGTTGTGGTTGAGATCCTTTGTGGAGTTAGGTTTAGTCAAGGATTATCTACATATACATTTGTTTATATTTTGTCATGGATTGCCAACTTATACGTTTGTTTACTGTTTGAGAGGTTCTTACAAATGTTCTCCACAAAAAGCCCAAACACATACATACTTTGTGAATTCATTATGCTGTGGAATTTGGTTGCATCGTAGATCAAATTTAAATCCCAGTTTAAATAAACAGCATAAATACAGAACAGTAATCATAGACTAAAAATCATGTAAATTCATGTAGAAGAGAAGAAGAAGAGTAGTCCCTTAAGAACAGACCATGAGGAAGCCATTGGTATGAAGTGTTAGCAACTTCATTTTCTCAGCCTCAGCATATGAGGGCGGGTGGCCAGTCCTTTCCCGTGCCGTCTCATCTTCCCACCGACAGTGTACGATCAGTGTACTCATTATAGCTGAGTTGGCTATGGGTTGCAGGTGGAGCAGAAATCTCAAACCAAATTTCTGCTCTGACAGGGATTTGAACCCCGACCTCTCAATTGACAGTACAGCAGTCTAACCACTACACTATCAAGCACCTCTGAATCCGTATAACTAGGACATAAATATGCTTACTTATTATGCTGAAACTTCTTCAGGCGTTTCACGTTTCTTAGTTTTACGTTGTAATGAGTTTCTGCCTTCCTGGTTGTGTTTTATTGACTGTGTCATCCATTGTCTTCATTACAATATTTTGCGGTTGGGAACGGGTCCCTAACGACATAATAAAATCCTCCATTACTCGGCAGTTTCTCATCTGCGAAGTAGACAGTCTCGTTAATGGTGTGTCAAAGGAATTGCATCGGAACATAAGTTTTAGTCTCCTTTGGGTATGAGCAAAACGCATGGGAAAAATCGATGGGGCAAGCAAATGCATGGGCATACATGCTTTCAATGTTAGTCTCCTAGGGCATGAGGAAAATGTATGGAGAAAATCAATGGGGGCAAGCAAAGGAATAGGGCATGTATGCTTTCAACGCTAGTCTCGTAGGGCATGAGCTAAACTTATGGGGCAAATTGATGGAGCGGGCAAAAGCATGGGGCATGTATGCTTTCAATGTTTGTCTCCTATGGGTGTGAGCAAAATGTGGGAAAATTTGCCTTTAGCTTTAGTCTGCTCTTAGCATGAGCAAAAGGCATTGGGAATGTATGCTTTCAATGTTGGTCTCTTATGGACTTGAGCAAGATTTGTGTGAAAATGTACTTTCAGCATTAGTCTGCCCTGGGCTTAAGTTATTCTTTTATGGTTATGAGCAAAATGCATGTGGAATGTACTTACAGTGTAGGATAGTCAGTGCCAATAGTAACTTTCTCTCTGCATATTGCACCCTGGTTACAAGATATGTATGTATGTTTGTTTGTATGTATGTGTGTATGTATGTACGTGTGTGTGTGTGTATATATGTATGTATCTATCTATATATCTATCTATGGAATTTATATAGCGCCCCTTCAAGATAACTACTCAGAGGTGCAAATGTATGTGTATGTGCATGTATGTGTGTATGTATGTATGTATGTATGTATGTATGTATGCATGTATAGATCACTTAATATAACGCAACTCGCAAAGGTGCTCTACCTATGACTATCTATTAAACAGATCTAGTCAAATGTGTTTTAAGCCATGTATCAAATAAGACATGAAGTTGAGGAGATTCATAGATCATTTTCTCTTTTTATTCAGGATGTCGTAGTGCGGTCGCCACTGTGTGAAATCATTGCGCCAAAGGAGGATGTCTCAAAGCTTCGGTTTCCTCTACATCCCGTTCAAAAAATTCCGGTACGCTTCTGCTTACTCTTCCCTTTAAATCCTCACGGCTCAAACGCATTGCTGTGTTTTGTATGTCAACGTTTGATCTACATTTCTTGATTTATATTTTGCTGAAGCACAGGTAGAAATCGGCTGATTGTATTGACCGATTGCAAATGCATTTGTGTAAATACAGAAAGGTTATCGTAATCTAAAGTGCCACTTAAAAATGAGCGCACTGTACCAGGATATTTGTGAATGCTGGTATATGTCAAAGTAACATTATTCTGTTAGTGGTAAAGGTCATTGTAACATCTGTTAGTGTTAAATGCCAAGGTAACATCTGTTAGTGTTAAATGTCAAGGTGACATCTGTTAGTGGTAAATGTCAATGTAACATCTGTTAGTTGTAAATGTCAAGGTAACCTCTGTTAGTGTTAAATGTCAAGGTGACATCTGTTAGTGTTAAATGTCAAGGTGACATCTGTTAGTGTTAAATGTCAAGGTGACATCTGTTAGTGTTAAATGTCAAGGTGACATCTGTTAGTGTTAAATGTCAAGGTAACTTCTGGTAGTGTTAAATGTCAAAGCAAGATCTGTTAACAAGGTAAAGGTAGGACATTTTTTACATGCCTGAGTGGGTATCGGTCAGAATTGTGGGCCAAGGTCGTAAGGTTGTACAGACTGAGGAGCAAATATCAACACAGCAATCAAAGAGAGAACATCTGGACACCTTTTTGCTTTCTAATTTGTTTTTACTTATTAAGTTCAAGGCTACATCTGTAGTCTGAATCCTGGTTCCTCTGTGAAATTGATGATTTGCTGTTGACTTGATAGCCGACTAATTAGAACGCTGGCCTTGTAACGCGTATAGAATATGGGTTCGAACCTCCCTCCCCTGAGACGGTTACTGTGTAGGGACCTTGAGCAAGTCCTTCACTCACAATTGCTCAGCGCCATCGATTGATGCTTGGTCATCAGATAGTGGCGCTTAATAAATGCATTAGAATAATAATTGTAATTAGTTTGGAAAGGTCGTTTGGTTCGTGAATAGCTGCTGTAAATTTGTAAACATATTCTGTTGTATATTTGAAGATCTACAGTTCCTAAAATAGGTACTAGGTTCTTGAAATAGATGCACCACCAACGCTTTTTCATAGCATACTTTGCTAACTTTTTCATGTATCTCTTTGGAGGCAGCTCCATTTGCACTGGGTACCAGAAAAAACCGTTGATTGTGATCATGATCCACATATATACAGAGCATAGTGTATAGTACATGCATATAGTGCATTATTCGTACCCACAGCCGCCAAATGGCAGGCGTCAGGAACTGATGATGATGATGATAGTGCACTTTGTCTGAGCTTATACAATGTACGTTTGTTCTGTAGAACCTTTCCTGTCACCAGCAGTCAATGGTTCCAAGGGGTAAGTGGCTGAAATCTACTCCGTATATCTTTCGTTGGGTGGGAGGGGTTTTCAGATGGGTATACCCGATGAAAACAATGGTCAAGGTCAGAGGTTATTGGTCTGAAAAAAATCAAGTTCAAGGGTTGCCTTTGAATCAGCAATGATGGTCCTCTGGGACTGGGTTACCGGCCGTAGAGACAGATAGACAGATACAGAAAGACAGACACAGACAGACATACGCAGACAAACATTCAGACATGGAGAGACACAGACAGACAGACAGAAAGACACATACAGACAGACACAAAAAGGTTGGAGGAAATGATGGGCATTAGAAAACTAGGTCAGACAGAGTAGGAGTGGCTCCGAGTGGGGTGCGGGGGTGTTAGTTGGAACTGAGCATGTAGAGACATTGCTACACAAGCAGACAGATGGACAGAGAGACAGACAGACAATGCGACATACGAGCAGACAAACCATGCAGGAGAAAGACAGAGAGGGACTGGACAGCAATCCATGGCAGGATGAGGAACAGAAAGGCATGGACAGGGATAGGGACAGAGACAGACAGTGGGAGAACGAGAGAGAGAGACAGACAGACAGACAGACAGACAGACAGAGACAGAGAGACAGACACAGACAGACATACGCAGACAAACATTCAGACATGGAGAGACACAGACAGACAGACAGAAAGACACATACAGACAGACACAAAAAGGTTGGAGGAAATGATGGGCATTAGAAAACTAGGTCAGACAGAGTAGGAGTGGCTCCGAGTGGGGTGCGGGGGTGTTAGTTGGAACTGAGCATGTAGAGACATTGCTACACAGGCAGACAGATGGACAGAGAGACAGACAATGCGACATACGAGCAGACAAACCATGCAGGAGAAAGACAGAGAGGGACTGGACAGCAATCCATGGCAGGATGAGGAACAGAAAGGCATGGACAGGGATAGGGACAGAGACAGATAGTGGGAGAATGACAGGGAGAGAGAGAGAACAAGACAGAGACAGAGAGAGACTGGACTGTGGTGGGGGGGGCAGGCAATTGTGCAACACCGACAGAAAGACAGACAGAAAGTGATAGAGATACACAGACAGACTGACACAGTGAGCAAGAAGGAGACAGACAGACAGACAGGGCAAGACACAGGCGGTATGCACTATAGAGAAGAGACAGAGACAGATTGACAGACAGAGAACGTTAGCGTTGGGCAGAGGAGGGTGTTGGCGGGAGGCAGTGCCAGGCAGTGAGAGTTGTTAAATCTTGGCATAAAAAGAGAAACTGTGATTTCCTGTGGAAAACAACGGACGGTTCAGACAGACACACTCGAACAGAGACCAGACACAGACAGACAGACAAACACAGAGACAGATAGACAGGCACACTCACACAGACGGAGACAGACAGACGCTCTCAGGTGTACAAGACACAGAGATATATAGACAGAGACATTCAGACACAAAGTGAAACAGATAGACAGACACACAGAGAGACCAGATACACAGGCAGACGAGACACAGAGAGAGAGACAGACAGACAGACAGACCAGACACAGAGAGAGAGACAGACGGACACACTCAGTCACACTTAGACATACACGCTGACAAAACCAAGGACAGAGACACTCAGACAGACCAGACACACAGAGAGACATACAGACAGTGACATAAGTATCCGGTGATTTCGTATGACGTGAGAGTCGTGAAGTCACAGTTAATTAATGATGACAGGATGATGCTGCTGGCTGTTACTGACCCTACAGACAGATAGACACAGACAGACAGACAGATACATAGAGACAGACAGACAGATACACACAGACAGACAGACAGATACACAGAGACAGACAGACGGATACACAGAGACAGACAGACGGATACACAGAGACAGACAGACAGATGCACAGAGACAGACAGACAGATACACAGAGACAGACAGACAGCCAGACGGACGTATGGACACATGATTTACTGCCTCATTGGTGCTGACTGACTAGCTCTCTGACTGACTGACAGAGAGACTGACTGGCTGGCCCTGGCTGACTGACTGACTGATGCTGTTTTGGAATTTCTGCTCCACTTGTGCATCGTTGTCAGCTGAGCTGTAAATGAGTACACTGACCGTACACTGTCGGTTGAAAGATGAGACGGCGAGGGAGAGGACTGGCCACTCGTCCTTATATGCCGAGGCTAAGAAAACGAAGTCGCTAACACTTCATACACATATGGCTATCGCTCAGTGTTAGCTGAAAGGACTGCTCTTCTTCTATGCTAACTTACCCTGCCTCCAGTTAAAGGTCTACTACTGTTACTCCTGAGCAGTGGATCTGTCGAATGGGTAACTCAGTTCTCCATGGAGACTAGGGTTATGCAGAGTTATGCACAGTAGCCGATTGGTTAGAGTGCTCGCCCTGTAACGCGGTGAGTGTGGGTTCGAGCCTCCACTTGGGCGGTCACTGTGTAGGGACCTTGAGCAAGTCCTTCACTCACAGTTGCCCAATGCCATCGACGTTCTGTCGTATGGTCGTGTGTGCACTTCTGAGCTTTTGAAGGAGAGCAATATCCAGTGCCGGATTTAGACTTGGCGAGGCACTAAGCTAAATAAAGCTTGGAGGCCCCTTGTTAAAAAATTACACCAGAAGGTCTTGCAAAGCTTGAAAACATATATGCCTTTTAATTAATTAATAGCAAGGCATTTAAAATGAAATATTCAAATTATTTTCAAATGACTGCATTTATTGATTACATATTTATCATTTGAGTTGGCTTGTTCCATATCATCGATTTTAATATTGTATACCTGGAAACAATACTTAAATGTAATTTTTTAAATAACTTTAACAATCAGTAATATATATACAGTAGGTTGTGATCGATTGGCATTTTGTTGCCGATTTCTGAATCCGGATATTTGGCCTCTTTTTTCCTAATCCGGGATCAGTATGATTAATGGGCAATATCTATTTTTTTTGGTTCTAGGCACTGTTTGTTATTCCACGATCGCAGAAATAAAAGAAAAATTGTATATGTTTTCGCGAGATGTACATGTAATTCAAATGAGTGTTTATGCAAATAAAATAAATAGCTGGAAATATTAATGCTATATGTTCTTTATTTTTAATAAAATTGACATTTGAAATCGCTTGGCTTAAGAAAAAAGCCATTGGTTGATGCGTCGACTTACAATTTTAATTATTATTTTATACGGACTTTCAAAGATAAAGATTAAAGATTGCTGCAAGTGGTCTCAAAAACAGGCTACTATTTTTGTATTAATGAAAAAATAAATTGTTTTTGGTAAAAAAAAAAATGGATCGGTAGTCCCGGGATGTGTGCTGATTCAGATTAATCAGTCTAGGGCAAATTCCGGTGCAAACCGATTTCCAGATCATGATTCGGTCACACCCTGTATACAGCATTTTTGAGGCCCATGCTGATTGTGAGGCCCTAAGCTGTAGCTTTATTAGCTGAATGGTAAATCCGGCGCTGGCAATGTCAGTGTCAGTTGCATGGGGTCCATAGTGTAGTGGTAGCTTCACTGGTGTGAAGAGCAGTAGGTAACGGGATCGCTTTCCGCAACCCTCCCAAAGGTCCACTCTGCCTATCATTTGCGAGATGGTGCATTGGTAAAATGAGATGTAGGACGTGTCCGACGTGATGGGCGCCTTGCATGGCTGCCGAATACAGTTAAATTCGACTCCTGTAATAACAGTTGTGATCATCCGTTTATACTGATTTGTAATCATCCTGCGTTTGTGTCAGTTTGAAATTAAACGAAGATTATTATTATTTATTGTGTATTGTGTTGTACTTTTGATGGTTTTGTGACCCAGTGCTGTTTGTAGTGGGTTTGGTTAAACTACTGTTCCTCTGTTGTTCGTCCTTTGATCCATTTTCCTGTGTCTTATGTAGAAGCGTCAGTGGCTCCGGAGAGATCTGTCAGGCAGACTGTGCACGTCTATGCCAATGGCTCCGATAGCACCAACGATCCAAACAGCAGGTTAGCTACAGTAACTTCTCATCTAATGCTCTCTATATGTATGTATTTTGTGCGTCTGTGCTTGTGTGTATGTGTGTGTATGCTGGTGTATGTGTGTGTATGTATGTATGTATGTATGTGTGTATTCATTCATTCATTCATTTAGAGAATTTATATAGCGCCTCTTCAGTCTTCAAGAGACCTACCCAGAGCGCTCCCAGCCACGGCTAAAAAAGTGTAATTTGCTATACTTATAAAAAGCAGGCGAGTTCAGCCTGTGTCTTTATGTATGTGTGTATGTTTATGTATTTGTGTATGCATGTATGTGTGTATGTGTGCAACTGTGCATATGAATGTATGTGAGCATTCAAAAAGGTATCCTGGAAATTTGACCTACAGATGCTGATAATGCTTAATCGAATTTACTTTTGTTATAATTATTAATTTATTTATAATTGCACTTTTGCTATTTTGTTTATCCCACAAGGACCATTTAAAGGAATTTCACACCAAAGCTTCATGCAATTTCGAGTGAAATCACACCAAAACTTTTGAGCATTTAAAGGAAATTCACATCAAAAGCTTGATACAAATTTCAGTGAATTCACACCAAAACTTTTGAGCATTTAAAGGAAATTCACATCAAAAGCTTGATACAATTTTCACTGAAATCCAACCAAAACTTTGGAGCATTTAAAGGAAATTCACACCAAGGCTTGATGCAATATTGCGTTAAATCACACCAAAACCTGGGATCAATTTAGACGAATTCTTGCCCGATATTAGGTCCATTTTGCTGAACATTCCCAATGTACCTGCTCAGATGCCATATTATGCTTAATTACCTGACTATTGCGATTTCTTTTGAATGTTAGAATGTGCATAGTCACAATTATTCCATCTGTCTTTTCCAGCATACCAAGCATTACAGAGATGCCATTGGCATTCATCTATTTTAAGCCGCCTTGCACTGTGCATAGGCATTGGGCTGGAGGGGATAGGCATGGGGCTGGGGGGGGGGGGCATCCTCATCTTCATCACCATGAGAGGCAGCTGCAGCTCGGTGATGCTCAAGTGCGTTGGCAACATCGATCAGAAGAGGAGGGTCTTGGGACGACCAGCCAGACATACAGGGGCAGACAGACAGGCAGGCAGATAGACAGACAGACAGACAGACAGGCAGACATAGAGGTGAGGAGAAGAGCAATCACAGCAGCCAGGCAAGAAAGTGGGGCTTGCAAGCAGTCAGATTGATAGATTAGCAGGGAAGGAGAATTGTAAATAGAGGAAGGCAGGCAGACAGACAGACAAACTGACTGAGTGATAGACAGACAGACAGACAAACTGATAGACAGGCAGACAGACAGTCAGATAGACAGACAGACCAACAGACAGTCAGACAGACAGACAAACTGATAAACAGACAGACAGTCAGACAGACAGAGACAGACAGACAGACAAACTGACTGACAGACAGACAGTCAGACAGACACAATGGAATAGCCAATAGTGACTCTGCGAAGTCCTGAAATATGTGAGATATGTCGTTGGGTTCAGACATTTCTGTTTTTTCTTGCAGACGATTTGTGGACTGCCGAGCAGACAGTGGTGTGTTGGGTTACGTCAGCGACGTAAGTACTTGCTCTTTTTGCTCTTATCTCTCTCTCTCTCTCTCTCTCTTCCTGAGTTACATGCTTCTTTATTAAGCGGTCTGAAGAGAGCTCTTCTGAAGTCGGAAGAGTCTTCTCCGGAAATCTGGAGATAGCTCTTGCATCTCTTCAGAAAATGGGAGCAACTCTTCTGAAGTTAGGAGAGAGCTCTTCTGAAACCGGAAGCAGATCATGAGGATTTGATCTGAGCATGTAAATGTAACAGTATTGTTGTTGTTATCATCATCATCATCATCATCATCATCATCATTATTATCATTATAATTATCATCATTATCATTATCATCGTCATTATCATCATAATTATCATCATCATCATTATCACATCATCATTATCATCATCATCATCATTAGCACATCATCATTATCATCGTCATTATCATCATCATCATTATCATCATCATCATTATAATCATCATTATCATCATCATTGTTATTATCAATTATTATCATTATCATCATCATCATCGTCATAATCATTATTTTCATCATCATCACCACCACCACCACTATCATCATCATTATCATTGTAATCATCGTCATCATCATCATTGTCATCATCATTGTCATCACCACCACCACACTATCATTATCATCACCATCATCATTATCATCATCATTATTAAATTTGCAGCATTAATACTTCATGGCTGCCTGTCAAGGACTAGCTTAAGGGACTGGTCATCATCTTCTTTATTCTGTGGTCTTTTCTGTATTCCGTGCTGGAGAATTCCTGTGTCACTGTCATCCGTCTCCTCCTCTGGATTACCCCTCGTTCATCTGTTGCTCTGTCAGGTCACACAGTTCTTTGGTCCTTTTTCAGTCACGTGTCATTTTTCCGTCTGACGTTCGTCTGCTTGCATCACCAGACGAGGGGAGGGGTGTGGGTGGGAGGGGGGGGCTCATTGCTTCTGGCGTGTCTGTGGCTCGTCCTTGTTCTTACCCAGACAGTTCGTACAGATCATCCTTAGCACCATATCGCCATGAGCTGCACCATCCACCTCTTCAGCTGTCAATCTATTCCAATACATGCATATGTTTGACTGTCTATTCCAGTATGTTATGTGCTTTTAAATGGCGTTTATGTGAGATGTTTTGGTTAGCTTTTATTTATGCACATGTATATGTGCATAAATAAACAATTTATTGTTTATTTATTTACCATTGACAACCGAGTCGCGCCACCGGACCCCGGGGGGGGTCCGGTGGCGCGTTGGATAACATCTGGCGAAGAGTGCGAGAGGTACCGAGTTCGAGCCCCGTTAGGGCGGATTTGCTTTGTAGGCTGCTATTAGCGCCGTTGTATTACAAGCTGTCTGTTCTGTTAGTAGTTAACTAGTTAAGATTGTTTGAATTGCATAACATGTAAATGTACAGCGCAGTGCGTTTGTCAGGCGCTAAATTAAAGAAAAGATTATTATTATTATTATTATTATATATATATATATCCACATGTGTATTATATACCTAATATATATATACCTTACATATACATTATATATACTTATATATATATATCCACATGTGCATAAATAAGTAAAAGCTAACCAATACATATAGGCTTGTGTATATGTTACAGGGAATGTGTATTTTCAGGGTATATGTATTATACATGCAAGTATACATGTATGTACTGATGTTTGAATAAGCAAAATCGTAATCATAAACTCCAGCTTTCTGAAGTGCTGCCGAACAGCTAAGCACAGGGCTCCAGCTTATTCACAAGTGCTAAGTCACGTCAGGGAGGTTGTCCACAATAGATTGCAACTGCTTCATTTCGGCTGACGTTATGCAAAGATGCTGCTGGTTCACTTAAATGCGAATCTCAACGTGAGTCTTCTGATTAGTGTGGTTTCATTTGGCCAATGGGATGTTCAGCTGTGATTCATGAATAGGTTTCCATTAAGCAATCAGTTTATTCAGAGGATGGTGCATTTCACGCTGACTGTCTGTTCGTTGGGTGCTTCTCGTGTCGATCACGCCGAATGCGGCTCATTCATCTCTGCTGCTCACAAAGAATTTCGTCCATATGTCTTGGTGGAACTGAATCAGCCTTGACACTGAATTCCATCTCGATCCATCCATTCCGCTGCAAGCTACGAGATTAGCCCATTCCAATTCCAGAATTCCATCTCACTCCGGTTTCTGCTCAGTGTTGAATGAAATGGACAAAAACCGTGCCACCATTTACAGAGATTAACCCAATTCAATTCCATAATCAGCAGGACTTAGGTCCATTCAGGTCTACCTTTTGTCCCCAATGATGAACTGTTCTTGTTGCCTAAGAAATGGAATTACTAGATTGAAAATTTGCTCTGTTGGACCAATAAATATATTGATTGATTGATTGACTGATTGAGTGACTGATTGACTGACCGAGTGATTGACTGATTGATTGACTGACCCTGAGTAGAAATCTTGAAGGGGCGCTATAACAAGTGCTCCTACATACATACATACATACATACATCTTTGTGGGGCTCTTATAAGCCTTGCTGCTACTGTTGCTCAAGTCTTGTTCTGGACTCGATGCCACTCTTGCTGTTGTCTGGCTGTCACTCTTGCTCTCAGTTGATGCCCCTGTGCATGTGATGCTTTTGTCACGCTTTGAAGTCTTTCATCATGTTGTCTGTATGTTTGTGTTACAGTCAAATTCCGAGCATGAAGACGAGGAACCAGTAACTATGACGCAGAACTGGCCAACCCTGAATGGCAACTCGGTTGTCAATGGTACCTCGGTTGTCAATGGTAACTCGGTTGTCAATGGTAACTCGGTTGTCAATGGCAACGCTGTTGTCAATGGCTCGGCAACAGTCAACGTCGGCACAGTGCTAGGAGCCTCGAATATCGAGTGAGTTCAGAACAGAGGGATTCTGTCCTACTCCTACACCACCGCGTGGGGCGCGGTGGTGGTGTAGGGGTATGTTCGGTGCCTTGCAGCCGGAGGGTTGCGGGTTCGAATCCACCTCCAGGGGGTATATTTGGTGCCTTGCAACCGGAGGGTTGCGGGTTCGAATCTACCTCAAGCCGCCGCGTAGGGACCCTGGGCAAGTCCTTCACTCGCAATTGCTCATGCGCTTCGGCGTGAAACTCCGATTCAGTGTCCGCGCTGTAGTCGGGAGCGCCTCTGAGTAGAAATCTTGAAGGGGCGCTATATAAATATCTGAAATGAATGAATGAATTCTTCAGTTTAGCAGTTGGCTTTAAGCTGGTTTTGTGTTGCTAATTCGGGATAATGCTGCCACTGCCCATACTACATCGTAGTGTCAGTCCCAAGCCTGGAGAAAGTAGGAGGGTGATGCTAATCATCTTTGTTATGACTCATTGTCATTAAAGAATAGCTAACCATCTGACCAATCTGGGATGTCATATGATTGAGAAACTGAGTGAAATTTACAAACAGTTGAGACATTTGTGGTTGTGGTATAACATCTGTAGGTTTTTAATTGCAGGCTTAAAGTCTCCAGTATTGTTACACTGGTTGTGTTATTGTGCTGGACTGTCACTCAAGATGTCGGGTTCAAATCCCCACCAGGACAGAAATTTGCTTCGAGATTTTTGCTTCGCTTGTGCCAACTCAGCTATGAGTACACTCATTAAGCTAGTCTTGAGGCAGCCATGACTGCCTCATGGCTAGCTTAAGGACTGTTCTTTTTCTTCACTTTCTCTTATTTATTCTCGCATGATTGAAGACTTATCTTTAGCTAGCTACCAGTGCTTCTGAGGTCAATTCACAAATTTGAAAAATGTAAGTATCTGATTTATACTAACAAATAATTATTTATTAATTTCTGAATATATTTTTTGATGTATTATATTTTTCGAATTGTCCTTGTCATTCTTATCAGGAGAAGTGGCACTCCTCAACTCTCCGACAGCTCCAGTGAATCGGAGTACAGCGATTCGGACGATTTGGATGGCGAGGAAGAAGATGAAGGTCCAGCAGCTGCTGTGGAGCCATGCATCGCAGATCAGGATGAAAAGGAAAACAAACAGGTTCGGAAAATTTTCCGACTTCTTGAGACTTGACTTGACTCTGTTTCATGCTTCTTTATGGAAAACGTAGTAAAACTCACAACTTAAGTGCCATATCACAGTGGCTGAGACTTTGTTTTCAATATATATTTGTTTTTCACACACACACGAACACACACACATGTACCGTATGTATAATGTATATATGAGCATATGTGTATATGAATATAATCAATCAATCAAATCGTTCTTTATTGTTTCACAATTTTAGTTAGTTACAGTCCATGAGTACAGCATTTCTGAAAACAAACAATTATTAAAGAGTAGGTACAGATTGGTTGGGTACATAGTGAAGGGAAACAATTGGGAGATCCAAAAGGTACCTGATTCCCTTAAACACATGAACGTATGTATATAAATATATATACACATATTGTGTGTCTGTTGTGGCACTTTAAGCCTTTAAACTACCTATGGAATTTTTAGGATCTTTACTTTTGTGTATGAATATTTGTCTGTGTCTTTCTTGACACTGATCTCTCAGCAGCACTGAAGTAATTCGATTGCATGTCTTCAGGATTTAGTTTTTTTCTGCTTTTAGGAGAGAAGGTGGGCAATGGAGAACTTCATTCCCAAGCGCACTTCCCTGGTCAGCCTGACCTCGTCGAACGACCACTTGACCGCGGACGTCACTCCGGCGACAGGAAGTGACAACAGCCGAGACTGTTTTGACACACTGTCACTCTTCGATGACATGACAGTGAAACCGTTTCTGGAAGATCTAAAAGCTACAAAGTTGGATTCTGCTTTGCATTCGGTTGCCGCACGACGTGACGTTTTGCCGCAGCCAATAGTGGCTGTCGAAAAGTACGTGGATAAAAGTTCTTAAAAATTGGATCTGAAATTGTATCATTTAACAGGTTTGCCACGGATCCTGGAAACCTGGAAAGTCATGGAATTAGACTTTGAAAAATTTAAGACCTGGAAAAACAGGTGTTTTCCAAAAAAAGTCATGGAATTTGAAAATAAGTAAGTGGATAAAAGTTCTTGAAGATTGGATCTGAAACTGCGTAGGGACCCTGGGCAAGTCCTTCACTCGCAATTGCTCATGCGCTTCGGCGTGAAACTCTGATTCAGTGTCCGCGCTGTAGTCGGGAGCGCCTCTGAGTAGAAATCTTGAAGGGGCGCTATTACAAGTGCTCACAAGACAAGACAAGAACTTTAGCGCTTCTGAGTAGAGCCCCTTGAAGAGGCGCTATATAAATTCTATGATTGATTGATTGATTGATTTAACAGCTCTGGTTGCCACGGATCCTGGAAACCTGGAAAGTCATGAATTTAGACTTCGAAAAATTTAAGGCCTGGAAAAACAGGTGTTTTCCAAAAAAGTCATGGAAAGTCATGGAATTTGAAAATAGTTAGGTCATGGAAAGTCATGGAAAAATCATTAATAGACATATTTCTAATTATATTTTTAAATTTCAAGAAATATTATGTCGATAAAACAATTAGAAAGTTTGGTCCTTTTTCATCTAAAATAAGTCTTAAAAGTCATGGAAAGTTATAGATTTTCGTTTTATAAGCTTGTGGCAACCCTGTTATTAGGATGTGAGGATTTGGGTGTGTGGGTTGAGAAAAATGAAACTTTTGTGTGATAAGTGAATATGCTTCCAAAAGTATTTCGTACTGTTTTCCATTTGATACATTTCCTGCTGTAAATATATAGTAGCTGAACCCGCAACTGTTAGGCTGTGGGTTTTGTATAAAATGGATTAGCTTTTGTTGTGCGAAGTCTACAAGTTTGATATATGGTTATTGTTTTGTTAGTTCTACACCAGAGGGCCAGTCTACGTTGCTGCCGTCGACATCCAAGACATCCCGTAAAAGAACCAGAGGTAGCTCGAGTGACAATCACCATTCAAAAAAGAGCAAAGTGGAAGAGGTGAAAACGGCTAAATCTTCATCCACGAAACGGGTTGAGAATGGGTCATCGCGGAATAAAGAAAAGTCTTTTTCCATGTCAGTATCGCAGCCGTCCACGACAACAACGTCCAAGACGTCTCGGAAAAGCTCCATGGACAGTTTGAAGAAGAGCAAACTGGAAGAGACGAAGATTGATAAATGTCGGTCTTCACCTTCAACACAACCAGAGAATTGGTCGATACGACCTGAAAATGAGTCAGCACAGCCTGAAAATTGGACAGCACTGCACGAGAATGGGACAACACGGCTTGTGAATGGGATAACACATCATGAGAATGGGACAATGCAGCTTGCGAATGGGACAACACGGCATGCAAATGGGATAATACATCATGAGAATGGGACAATGCAGCTTGTGAATGGGACAACACGGCATGCAAATGGGACAACACATCATGAGAATGGGACAACGCAGCTTGCGAATGGGACAACACGGCATGCGAATGGGATAATACATCATGAGAATGGGACAATGCAGCTTGTGAATGGGACAACACGGCATGCAAATGGGACAACACATCATGAGAATGGGACAACGCAGCTTGCGAATGGGACAACACGGCATGTGAATGGGACAATACATCTTGAGAATGGGACAATGCAGCTTGTGAATGGGACAACACAGCATGCGAATGGGACAACGCATCACGAGAATGGGACAAAACGGCATGAGAATGGGACAACATATCATGAGAACGGGACAACACAGCATGCGAATGGGACAACACAGCATGAGTTTGGGACAACGCATCATGAGAATGAAACAATACAGCGCGAAGGGCAGTCATCTTCTCGGCCACCATCAGACCCATCAACAACAGCTAAGGTATCGCATAAAAGATCGAGGGAGAGAGCAACTGAAAAACAGCGTTCAAAAAAGAGTAAACCAGAAGATGCGAAGAAGGACAAAGGTCTATCTGCTTCATCTTCACTACATTGCAATGGGTCATCAAAGATTCCTGGAGAGAAGGCACCACAACCTCACGTTGGATCAGCACAGTCTCTAAATGGATCAATACAGTCTCACATTCGATCAGCACAGTCTCTAAATGAACCAACACAGTCTCATGTTCAATCAGCACAGTCTTTAAACGAATCAACTCAGTCTCACGTTCAATCAGCACAGTCTCTCAGTGAATCAACACAGTCTCACATTCGAACAGCACAGTCTCCAAGTGAATCAACACGGCCTCAGAATCGCGTATCGCAGCATCAAGTTGGGTCTTCACAACCTAAGACTGAACCAACAAAGCATTGTAACGATTCAATACGAACTGAGAAGCGGTCAAAGCGGATTGCAAATGAGTCAAAACAGACTAGAAATAGGTCAAAACAGTCTGAAAATGGGTCAAAACAGTCTGAAAATGGGTCAAAAAAGTCAGAAAATGGGTCAAAAAAGTCTGAAAATGAATCAGTAAGAACTGAGAATGGGCCAATAAGAATTGGGAATGGGTCAAAGCAAACTGAAAATGGGCCAATAAGAACTGAGAATGGGCCAATAAGAACTGAGAATGGTTTAAAACTGACTGAAAATGGACCAATAAGAACTGAGAATGGGCCAATAGAGACTGAAAATGGGTCAAAACGAATTAAAAATGAGTCGATAAGAACTGAAAATGGGTCAAAACGTACTGAAACAGGGCCCATGTTGACGGAAATTGGATCAGTGCCGATTGAAAATGGGTTAATGCTGCCTCAGAATGCGTTGACATTGTCTCAGAATGGACCTTGTCTCATAGTTCCAGCCGACCGACCACTAGATCGACGGAGAGAAAGCTGCGATAAGAACCAACCAGAAAGGTGAGTCTGTGCCTCATATTTGTGCTTGTACTCTTTACTGTAGTGTTCACTCGTAATACATGCATATGATTCAACCTTTCTAAGGTCTTTTTTTCACCGATGATCTCGAGAATTTCCTTGTCTATGATGTAGGCTGTCAATGAAACACACATTTCTAACCAAAACTTTCGCTTCCAGTTTTTGTAAGCACTGCTTCTCAAAACATTCTGAATCCAGATTTCAGAATGCTTCGGGCGCCCTCTCTGAATTCAGAGTTCATAATGCAGTAACAGGTGTTGTTGTTGTTGTTGTTGTAAAAATGATAAAGTAATAAATTTAAAGTCTCTAGATACATGCATACAAACACACTTGTGTATACTTTTAGACATAACGAATGAACAGCAGATGACTGAATAGGGCATGAATAGAATAGTATTAAGGCCGGCCGAGATAGTCTGGATACGAGTGACATTACCCAACTGTTTGTTGGGTTAAACCCAGGCAAGAAAGTAGCATTTCTAGTGTAGATATAAAAGATATTACCCAACTGGTTTTTTTTGGGGGTGGGGGTAAAGCCAGCTAAGACAGAAGCAATATTCCTAGTCTAGATTGGATTGAAATCACCCAGGGATTTGTCTCGGTCTTGTAAAGCGAATTGTCAAGTTGTTTTGTGCTTCTTCACAGGTTGCTGCCTGCATTGAATTATAACAATGAGAGACAGCGACTGGAAACACAAAGCCTTACGCTGGTAAGTGCTACGGCGAACAAAGCTCCATTAATTATCTTATTTTGGTTGGCTTCTTCGTTTTTTCGATAGATAGTTGATGGTTGACGCTCTCAGGCAATTGTAATATTGTAATATGACATTTATAAAGCGCCATTTCAAGAAGAAAAGCATCAGTGGCACTCCCAAACCAGTGAAATCACTTTCAAATAATACAGACTTACACAGGCTCTTGCGAAAATGTGAAAGGGACAAACCGAGGCGCTCGAGCCACAGCTCTCGAGAAAGGCAATCCCAGCGGATTGGTCCAACATAGGCAAAGCTTAGATGTGAAATGGGATAACCAGAATATTATTGGTCTTGTGTGTAATTGAAGGCCAAAATTTACCTGGATTTTACCTTGGGTTGTTGATTTTTAGAATCCAGAATCGTTAAGCAAATTCATGATGCTTGCGGAGGCGTTGAATAGCTTTGTCTGTTACGCGTTCGCCTACGAGCAGCAGATCAGCAAAATCAACTCTGGGAAGGAGTTCGAAAAGGCCCTAGCATTCTCCAAGTGAGTATCGTTTAGCTATTTTCTTTTAGGCTATTTAATCTGGCTGTTATAGATTTTTTTATGTTTCGGTCATTCATTGGCTCTTAGATTTATTTAGTGCCACTATTTCTTTATCAGATCTGTTCCAAGGAAATAAATGGAAAACATCTTCTTTTAGTAAAAGGTTTGTTGTACCAGATCTACTGTATATCTATGTATGTATGCATGCTTGTATGTATGCATGCATGTATGTATGTATGTATGTATATATGTATCTCACTGGTTCGGTTCTGGAGCGACACTGATGAGGTTTTTCTTGAAGTTATGCTTTATAAATGTCAGATTACAATTACAAGCAAATATATATATATTTGCTTGTAGGTATGTATTTGATCAATTCTATATTGTCTTTAAAGTATCCGACAGAGGTACTAGTACTTGACAAAAGCTCGTTAACCCAGTACAGTTCTAGTTTTAGGAATGACCAAAGATGGAAATCCGATGGGTTTGTTGAATAATATTTATGAGACTGAGACATTTATGATTTTGTCATTGGAGCAAAAATTTTATTATCCTCTCCACGCGTTGTTGTTGTTGCAGTGTTCTTTTATCGGCCACTGTTGCCTCTGTTGCTATCTCAGGTTTGTTTTGTTGTCTGTGTGCTGTAGAAAAGTCTGTGATCAACAAACTATCCAGTTAATCCAGCATCCATGGAAAAACCACGTGCTTGTCATCTGGTAGTTACAAACTTCATTTTCTCTTCACTTTTGAGAAGTTGTTCATTAGAGTCTAAATTAGTGGTCATCTTTACTCTATCCAGTTGGCATGGCAATCTCTTTATATGGCAAATGTCATTGGACAGTTTGGGATAACAGCAAAGTGGTATTGGCATTTTTTGAACAATGCAAAGTGAAAATCTTTGGGATAATGGTAAGTGGTGTGACAATTGTTTGGATGATGGCAAAGTGGTTGAACAATCTGGTATATTGACCAGGAGTGGTAGGACAGTTTGGGAAAATGGCAAAGCTGGTGGAACAGTCTTGGGTAATGGTTAAAGGGCATGGACAGTTTGGGTATGAGTAAAATTTGTGATTGAGCAGTGTTAAAGTTTTGTTTTCCGAATAGTAATTTGTTTTTACGATCTTTTTCAGTCACCGACTTCAAGCTGTCATTCATTTTAAGTGCTATCGAAAGAACGAAGTCGGCAAACTGAAACTGTTATTGGAGCAGCAGCTGGTGAGCCAACTACCGTAACTCATTCTCTGGATGTTACAGTGTACAGTGGTCATATAATATAGTCATAAAACTATTTTGGTCAGGGTCAGGGAGCACCTCTTGATGTATATGACATCACATCACAACATGTGCAAGTGAAAAATACCTGCATTGACCTTAAACATAAGACATTTATTATTCCCAGTAGATATATACATCATTAGATGATGATTCTTTTTTCATGTATTCGTTTATTGCGTTAACAACAAACATAACGCTGTAGGTGTACATAGAAAAAAACTAGATAGTATAGTTTGAAGTAATAGGCTAATAGCTTAGTAAGAGTTCAGGAATAACATACGAGATATAAAATTTCATGAGTCTTTGTCAGGAAGGTTAAAGTTATGTGGTCTGACCCTAAGCAAATAGGGCGTAAAATGTTGATTGGGGAAAAGGCATCTGAGTGAATGATTCTCATTTAAGAGAGCGGCTTTGAATAGTGAAATGTCGGCTTTATTAGCAAGAACATTATGCATTTCTGTCAAAAATCAGCGAATACAATATCATCATCATAAGAAATTTAGATATAATATGGAGCAGTGTGACCACTCCTTGGGATTTTTCCCAAGATCTTGGGATTTTGGCAGTCGACTTCGGATCTGGGGATTTTGCATAGCAATCTTGGGATTTTTCTATGGTCTAAAGACTAGTTTTTACTGTGCTTTTCAACAGTGGCAGTGAATCAGATTAGAAAAACTCGCTCTGTCTCTGTCTGAAAGACGTTAATTATTATTGTTACTTGTAAACATCGTAATTTGTTAATTCAATGTTATGTTCCGTCTTAGCTAGGCGTTTTTGTGAATAATTGGGATTGTTAAAACACATTTCATATTTCATCACAACTTTTCCTTTTCAGTAACTTAGGATTTTTTGCTACACTTTTGGCCAATCTTGGGATTTTTCAGGCAAGAGCTTGGGATTTCAGAAAATGGAGATTGGTCGTACTGTATGGGAGCAATAGGCGCACCAGAGGGAGACATCCCGCTAAGTAGGGGCCATACCGTTGATCTCATCTTTGTGGGACACGGTATCCAATTGGTTAGAGAGTACACTCCTTGTAACGCAGAGAGTGCGGGTTCAAGTCTCCACTTCTGAGACGGCTACTATGTGGAGAAATCGAGCAAGTCCTACTTTTATTACAATTGCTCATTTCAATCAGGTGTTGTGGAGAATATTCTCATCTGACAAATTTAGTTAAAAATGAAAAGCGCAAAGACTGTCAGAAAACATGTAAATGCGTCAGAGGCGTAGCCAAGAAAAAATTTCGGATGGATTTTACGTTTTTGAGGGGTTTCCATTGGAAATTGTCGTATTTTTCTATATTTTTTATATTTTGTAAAAATTTGAATCTGTAAAACCACCCCGTAAATACACCCATGAAGTGCATAGAACACAGTGTGTGACAGTTTTTAAGAGTTATTCCTGTATTTTATAACTAAGATGTACTGACTGTTTGTAGACCAAAATGCAGCCACCAAAACGGATGGTTGGTGATACAGGAAGCAGGAATCAAGGATTTGGTGATACGATGTCGCCCATAATGCATCAACCTACTCCTTCGCCTGCTGGGAGTGTCACTTCGGTCGGTTCATCGGTGAGTGGAGCTCAGAATTTTAATCCCATACAAGTGCCTCGGCCAGATGGTCTTTAGACAGGACCTCACTTTTTAATGGGTTTCAACTTTTACCTTCTATTGGACTGCTCACAGAGTGAAGGTCGATATCAAAAGACACCTCTGTTGGTGTCTGTGTTGGAGTGTTTAAGCTTGTACTTGCATGAGTTGTGTGTGTGGGTTATATGTGTTAATGTGTGGGACACAGTGGTTAATGCAGAGAGTACAGATTCAAGCCTCCTTGTCAAGACAATTTCTGTGTAGGGACCTTGAGCAAATCCTTCACTAACATTTGCTGAGCACCATCGATTGATGCTTGCTCATTAGGTTATGGTGCTTAATAAATGTGTACTAATATTAATCATAATAGTAATAATTGGGGTCAGTAGAAATTCACGAAGTCACAGAAGCTGTGAATTCTGTGATTTTTGGCATTTGCCGTGAATGCCGTGAATTTCACCAAATGCCATGAATTGCCGTGATTTTGGGCAAATTTGTGTTATTCTTTGGTCGGATCTTAGTAAATTAAAGTGTGATTTCATGGCATGAATTTGCTGTGATTTTTGCCCATTTTTACAGTATCCTGCCATGACTTCTGAACTTTTTGCCTTGAATTTCTACTGGTCGTAATAATAATAATAATAATTCTTTGTTTTTCTGGATTTCAGGGAAGTGGTGACAGAGGTGCCATCATGCCGAATTTTGTCATATCAAGTCGCACACATTCCATCTTGAAGTCTTATATGAATTATATGACCCACCTCGGCGAGTCTCACGACTGCTGGAAACGAGCCGTCGACATCATAAAAGGAGATTCCGGTTAGACAATTGTGTTTCTCTGTTCTCTTGCGAACCATTTTCTTTGTGTTTACGTTACAGCATATATGGAGAGTGTTTCATGATCGTTACTTTTTCAAAAGCTCCACTAAGTGATCGTAAGACGAGAAGTTTGTTGCTTGAATGAGAAAAAACTTTCAATAAGCAAACGAAGGCTGCTGTTAAGTAGTGGAAGGCTTCCAATAATGTATGCATAAAATGTATAAGGATAATCAGTGGCTTCAACTAATTAATTAATCAAAGGCTTCCAGTAAGTAAAGAAGTCTTGACAAAGTTAGCAAATGCTTCAAATTCAACCTTCAACCAAGTAAATGCTGCGAAGTAACTTGTGGCACAGTGTTTTTCTTCAGCGTTTAATAACAGATGGTTTGGTTTTAATTTCAGATGTCCGCGAGTTCTTTGCCTCCGTTGACGAAGAGTGTGGACCAATCAACGAAAGTAGTCCCATATTAGCCATCAGCCACTATTGCTTGAACGCACTGTCTCGTTTACGCAAGAGGCGTGATACTACGGGTCGACGATAGCCCCTCCTATTTTCCTCTGCGCTTCATCCTCATCTTCACGATCATCTTGATCATCTTGCATGCCAGTGGCTTCCTCTTCCATGACGTACTTGTACATTTTCTTCGTCACACCCTACGTCTCTGTGAACGTATTGATGTTGAAACAGTACTAAGTGCCATTTCTGTCATTTAAAAAAGAAAAGTGCAGGTTGTTCTGTGTGTTCTTTACAACAATCAGCCTTGGCTTAGTTTCTGCAAATGTGCTGATGATGAAAACCGAAAAATGTGCTGTTGTGATCTTCGATGAAACCAAGTTTTTCTGGGTTTCATGTGAAGGCAGTTGATCTGAGCATCTAACTTTCTCTCCCGACTCTCTGAAACGAAACTTAGGGTGTGATTTTACTCATTGTAGCAGGAAATTTATGCAGGGTATTTAAAGCAGGCCTGTGAAAAGCTGGTAATAACAGATGAGAAATGTAGGCCCCATTAATTTGAAACTGCTCATTAAGTATTTTGGTAATCAATCAGTGCTGACTACATATGATGATGTCTAATTTATTCATTTATGATTTATCTGTATTTTATCTGCATTAATCTTTATGTTAAAGGATCCCTTTGACTCTCTATTAGGGAGAGTAGGCCCCCTCGAAATTGTAGGCTTGTGCCAACTGGTCCACCTGCCCCCCCCCCCTTTCCTCGGTTCTGGCCTGTTTAAAAGAGCTCATTTGAACCTGCAGAGAGATTCTCTCAAGGTTTAGATTGCTATTTGCATAGTTGCACTGCAACAAAATTCTCGTTTAACACTCGGCCATACCAAATGTTGACATGGTTTTTGTTTCATTTGTCAATTTCTGCACCATTTATTCCGTTCATATCGTTTCTGTTCAGACTTCAGAGTTGTTCAGTTTCGCAGTTTTATGTCGACTTGGAGTTTTCTTATTGAAAATGGAGTTAGGTAAATGTCCAGCTAAACTGTTTACTTTCACACTTACAAAGTTACTCAGCATATCAAAAATTTGCTTACGTCAGACCAGCGAATTCGATTTTGTCGTTCAAAAATCTGTCTGTTGAATAATATTATTTGAGACGAAACGTTCTGTATTTTATAAGGTTTTAGCTTACCGGTTATGTCAAAATGAATTTGCCTTTCCTTAAGACCAACAGGTTCACTTTCTATTCTATATGTCATTTGTCAGTCTTTGGAGACAGCCGGTGTTTTGGTCATTTATTCGAGTGGCTCAACAAAATAAATTTGCTGGATGTGGATGATCTGTTCCTTTCTAACTAAATTTTGTGAGTGGAATAATGTCGGACAGACAATAGAAAGCCAGTGTTAAATTTCTTTGAGGTTTATTGTTTAAAAAAAGAAAAGAACTGTTGATGTCAATCTTGTTTTGTTGTCAAGAGAAGACACCTATTTTTCACAGAACTGTTGCAATTGCGTGGGTCACGTTTTCTTATCTGATTCTAGTCGATTTTCTGTTTCGAGTGCATTTAACCCATGATCGCCTGTCTCTACTGGTTCACAGTGACATTTGGTTTTCAGAGGTTGTCCTGGACTTGAGGGCCTGCATGAAAGGGAAATTAAAATTCCAGGAATTAAATTAGTAAAAACAATATATATTTATTTATTTATATATATTTATATGCGAGGATCTTTCATGCGGAGAATAGACAAAAACCGCTTTCATTGTCAGTTTGAACAAGACATAGTATTAAACGATAATATTAGGTAGCAATAGAATACTGTGGCAATTGGCTGATTGCTGCAATCTAGGAGATCTTGCAAACTGCAATCTTACTGATTATGACGATTAAAATTTTCATTAAGTGAACTTTTATGCATAGAAACTAAAATCTCACGAACTGTCAAATGCCAAAAGCTTGTTTACAATTGTGTTCCTGTTTTAATTAAAGATTTCTTATGCCAAAATTTCAAGTTTTTGAAACTTATAACAATTTTATGCAAAGGAGTATGATTTTAACGGGTTAGTGGGATTATTGATGATCGACACTGCATGTAGGTATATAGGGTAAATATTTATTCAAATTTCAAATTTAAAAATGCTAAAACTTGGCATGTCTAGTAAGGAATAATCTAGCACATGCAATAAAAAGCATCTGTACACAGACTGAAAAGATGCTCCTTGTAGGTGCAGCTCAAAACTCTAGTAGAAGAATATCCCAGTGGATTGCCAGTAGGTGGTGCTTGTGAGCAGTAGCCAATCAAAACTACACATTTATGCTATAATGCTGTAAAATTGTATCTCGTGCATCTACGTATTGCATATTATCGGATGACATCCATGAAATGAGTTAATGTCGATGGCAGCTCTTTGAAACCGGGTTAAGGAATTTTGAATTTCATCTGCATCGTGAGTTATATCAAGATGCAATGCATTTCAGTAGTGAGTACAAGTTGAAATGGTTTTGTTTCTATTAGAAAGTGCCTATGTGTTTTTTGTGAGTCTCTGATGTCTTGCAGTACTAGTTACTCAGTTTTCCGATTGAGGAGTTTAACCAAGATCACAATACTTCCTCATGGTTTCTGTGCCTTGAGAAAACATCGGTCTAATAATTGAAAAGTTGACACTAATCATTACAGAAGAATTTTGGTAGAACAATTGTCAACGTTGGTGGTTGATTTCAAGCATGCTTTTGAATGATTTTATTGCAATTTTTAGCGCTCTGGTCAGGAAGTTTCCGGGTTTTATTTTCTAGTTGGATTTTGGCGTAGAACTGACAACTTTCTCTTGAAACCTGTTGTGTTGTGTCTTATATGCAGTGAGAGATAGAAAACTGCCACAAATTGATGCTTGTGGCTGGTAGATAAAGGTGTTGGAGATTTTTTCATATGATATCAATGAAGGGTAAAATTGTGCAGTTTTATGTATGGGATATCGATTTCTTTGCTGGCACTTGTAAAAATAGTCTTCAAGTGCAATGATGTTGGACGATTTGATGTTTTTTTTCTAGGACATACGGAACAGGCGGGTCTGTTGTGTGCTAATCTAATCTTTTGGAGTCCTATCATGATCAGGTCCATCTTAATCAGAGGCAAACTATTCCTGCATAGTCCTTTCACCACTTGCTTTTGATTTTGGTGTTTACTGGATAAGTTAGACTCGAGTCCATGCTCATGGAAAGATTCCAAAGTTGTAACATTGGGGAGACTTGACCTTTGGGAACATATCAAGTACTGTTGAGATATGCTGTTCAAGAAAGGTTATGTTCTTAAAAGCTTGTAAGAATTGGAGTTCATGGGCTCCCTGTTTGCATTATATTGTAATTCGTGCTACGGTGGACTGTGCCACAGAGTTTCTAGTGTATTTTCTTGTTTCATGGTTCAGTTGTTGAACTTGCGTCTTCGGAATTTCTGACTGAGGTTTCTGATCTGAGCCTGCAACGTGTTGTGTCATTCGGCGCTTAGCCATAAGTTTAATGAATACTTTGCTGGAAGTGGTGCTATGTTAAGGTCCAATTGCATTATGCTAACTGGTTTCTTTATGTCTTTATTCATGTGACTTACTTACTTACTTAGTCTAAGTTTGGAATGTGCTCACTGCTCACCTTTTGTCATTCTCTTGTGCTCACCTGTCTTCCAGCTCATTGTTTCTGCTCATTTTTTTTAAGATCCACCTGTGCTCACCGATGTTTGTTTTCTGGTTTGTGCTCATTTCCTGTCTCAACCAGGTTTTTGCTCATTATTAGTTATATTTTTAGTTACCACATACTACCTGGTTTTTAGTTTATTATATTGGTTTGTAATCGTGCATGTTTTAAAAGTTTTTGTGGTCTCATCCAGATGTGCACTTCTGCAATTTTCAAATGTTCATGTAGTCGTCTGAAATCCAAATGCATTTACCTTATGCCATTTTCATTCTTGATTTTAGCATAATCTAATCCAGGTGCTTGGAAACTGTTGCTTGTTCATTGAGGCTGTACTTTATTGTCGTCTGTAATCTATTTCCCACTTGGTATTAATCAAAATCAGTCAGTGCAGGTGTAGTCTGTCTAAGGCAGAAATTTATATAGTGTGTTAAGCGGCTGTTTGATCATGTGCTTTCAGTTTACTGTGTCACCGTTGTTTTTGTTTGTTTCACCAGTCATCTGTCTCTTGTTGTGCCTGCGCCTATCGTATTTAATTTTAAGCTATCTTTGTCTTGTTTATGCTAATCTCTAAATCGATGTCTATGCTGGCAATCGAGTTGAAATTAATGAGTTATGAACAAACAGTTCTGGTGCACTTGAAGCTTATGCCTTAAGCCAAAAAAATGTTTTATGGAAATTGTGAATTGAATCGGAAACCATTGCAGATATTTATATGTTTCAAAACTGGATTTTATGTTTTATGTATTTATATTTTCATTGTTGTGCATCAAAAACTATCGAAGCCCACGGAAATTAGCTTGTGAAGCTGAAGAATGTAGAAGTTTTGCTTCGTGCTTGTAGTTTTAGTACAAGAGATTAGTACGTTTAGAAAAGGAGATCTAGCTACCGGCTGGAGATTTTGAGATGTAGAGTTTCTTGCACATGTGATCTAATCACATGAGATTAAGCTTCAAAGCAAAAAGTTTGAAGTCTGTGAGAGATTAGGTCGTTATACTGAGTAGAAAAGTTGTATATCCAACTAACATATACAGTAGGACTTGGTAGTTGGTACATGTCTTTTTATGTGATATTCATAAAGTCTTATGATGCTGAACTCTTCAATGCATGATTTGCGTTCAGCATATAAAGGCTTTTCTTGAAGTGCAGCTTTCTTCTTGAAGAAACTGCTTTCCTCAGGACTCTGCTGATAGGTGCTTATGTGGTGGTAGCATGGTAGAATTAGGTATTTCAATTCTCTACCGAAAATTTGAATCTTGGAGTAAAGTGCAGAATTGTTCACCCAAACAAAATCCTAGGCGGTGAAGTACAAGTCCAAAAACCCAGGATCTGCACTGTTAGCTAATGAAAATATGTATTAAATATGTGATAGTTATCCTGTCTTTAAGAGTTTGAAGTTGTAGTGAATATGCCGAGTGTACTGGTAGTTTATTTCACCATGTTGGGTTTAAGTTATGTTAGTCATAATTTTCATCATTATGTCCGTTATCATCATCGCTACTGTCATTTACAGTTGGTACCCATTGTTGCCTGGTATGTCCAAGTCGGAATAAATATGATGTATTGACAAACTATTTCTGATCGGGATCTTTGCTGTACAAATTGTGACTCAGTTGTGAGTTGTGCAGCTGTACAAATTGTAGATATTGCTATGAACATTTTGATCTGTGAATATTTTTGAATGACCTTTTCGTTGGCCGGCTTAATGTGTATATTTTTATGCAAAAATTTAGTCGAAACGACGTGGTAACATTGCCGGTCTTGGTCATCTTTATTAGCCTATCAGATATTGTTGTTCCATACCTGGGACGTTGTAAACGTTCTTAATTTTCTTTATTCGGTGTTCTTGCGGGTGGGATGGAGGACAAAATTGGATTGGTAGGGGTTGAGTTCTGGCCTTTAGGTTAGTCGCATTTGGGGAATTCGGATATTAAATGAAAGTTTGGATGCCTTATTCACGACTTGTAATATAGTGCTCTGGATAACTGTAGACAATTATATTTATATATGATTGTATAAGGCCCAGTTTGGATGCAATTTAGTTTTCCAGATTCGGAGGACGAACGCGTTTCGTTCCAGACATCCAAACCAATTTGCTGCAGATTCGCAAAATTAGATATTAGAACTATTCTTTAAAAGGGTTTTCAAGAAACAATATGAACTCCTACACCACTGGAACAGTTTGCATGCATTGCAGACGATTACGGAAACGACAGTGCACGGCCATCTTGAATAATTATTAAGATTCGCGAGTCTTTATTTGTGAAACTACGATAAAGGTAGCTAAGTGTATCGAAATCTTGGTCAAAGAACCTTCTAGAGTGATGCTACAATCGGTCGGCGTTATAATGCTCGAATGTTAATGCAGAAAAATAAATGTTCATCGCTGTTTGCTTGTGTTTTCTCCTCGAGTTAATATTTCGGCAGAACAGCGTATTCAGTGCGACCACTGTCCATTTTGTGAAATCCCAAGATCTTGCCAGAATAATCCCAAGGAGTGGTCGCACTGAGCGTTTCTCCGTTCAGCTGGTGTTAGACTTTGACTGCTTCTGACCGCTTTTGAGGTATCGGTGCTTCAGTGATAGTCTGAGTTTATATGGCGCAATTTTAATGCGTTTGTGTTGCACGTATTCGACGGCGCTTAACATGAGTTTTTTGGCTAAGGTTCGAGCGAACGTTAGACGTATAAGCAGGACTTTTTCTAAAATGGCCTTTTTTGGTGTTTTTGTTGTGAACTGCAAGTCGCCTTGTTGAGCATAACGCAGTCGTTCGACCTGACCGGTTATCTGTTTACGGAAAATGAAGAAACATGTTTCTGGCCATTTGCATTCCAAAAATGTATTTTTTCCTTTCACTGATTCGAAGTGAGTTTTCCATTCGGTGTTCAGTTTTTGCTTTGTCTAGGTTTCTTTTGGCGCCATTCCCTGATTACAGAGTCAGGTAAATCCCTTAAATGTTTTCCCTTGCTGGTCCTGAGTTGTATATGAGGATAATATAGGTCTACGCAGACAAAATTCTGAACCCGCACGGCAATTTCGTTAAGAAAAAAATGTCCACCAACTGCGGGCACTGATTGGTTTCCATGGAGGGCAAACCACATTGAAGTCGCTTCAAATCCTAGATCCGCCCATGCTATGCATATCCAGGCCACAATTTGGTAGTGGTTTTCTTCAGTGCTGAGTCGGGCGCAGTAGGCCTACGTATTTTTCACTGCTTACAACGGAAGCTGCAAATTGCTCATTAAATAGACGACTAGTTATTCTAATTTATGCGCACTCGGTTATAATAATAATTGTAATAAATAATTAATTTTACCATTGTTGGTCCTATATATGCCCTAAGTTACGCCCATTTGTGGTTGCCAATTTAAACGTCCAGAACTATTCCGGTAGCCCGCTGAAGGCCTGTGTGAAGGATCCAAGGTTACCGTTCACGATATCTAACAAATTACGCCTAAAAGTTTATGTAGAATTGCTCTATAAAACTAGTTCTGCGGTTTTCGCAGACTACGAAGACTGTACATCGGGCTTGCAGCGCTTTGCCGACTCTAAAGAATTCAGATGCGCTTTACGTTTGCAAGATACCAAGAATGTTTACGGGTGTTGCGGAACTTTTCCTGATATTCGATCCGCTCAGAAAGAGACAGAGATTGTAACAGAATTCTTCAAATAATTCTTTTGGAGTCAACGCTCGCTAAATAATCGGTCCGTTGCCAATGCATGCAATTGATGTTTTTGGTTTTATCTGTAGAAGCTGTGTTGATATTTTTCGTTTTTGCGTTGCAATATGAGACTGTTTTAAACTGTAAGTTGTGCTGTTCAGTTGTTAATGGAAGATTTAAACATGCGTTGAAAAAGAACAAAAAGAGGTTATGATACGGACTTGTGTTTCTACTTTCTTTTAACTAAATATCTGAAGTTTAAATCTATCTGTATGGATTACGATTAACTTATAACAACCTCTAATGTTAGGCCTGCCTTAGCGAAGCTATCGTCGTCGTAATCATCATCATGACTGTCGTCATCAATATCATCATCTGACTCAGTCTAAACAGATCATCACCGATTTTGGGAGGTTCTAGAATGCGATATAGGAATATATAGGCCTACGCGAATTTCTTGGATTTGCAAAACCAAAAGCATACAGTTAAGTTAGCTCATCTCTAAAGATTAGCGTACACGTATTTTGTCAATTAACTGTGGCCTCGTAAACTTGGGATGGGATAGTAGCTGGTTCCCTTGTGAGATCTTGGCCCCTTTCGAAAAACCAGATGACCCAGTTCTGCAAGTGACCATACGTGGTGTACATGTAGCCTACGATAGGCCTATTGGCTGGATATTTCGTATATAAGCTTAGTGTGGCCTTTAAACGATTTCGATGCCAGTTAGGGAATAACACTATTTACGGGAGCTCTGTCTGTCTAAAGTAAAGCTGCCTGTGTAAAGATACTCATATTTAAAGAAATTGCTTGCTGTTGTATTGGAACAAAATGTATATTCGCTAAGTCTAGCCCATTGAGGTATATGGTCTCGCCCTGCAGTCGATGGTTAGTATAGTCCTACGTCCTCTCACAAATCACAACCAAGTAACGCCCTCTTCCCAATATTCCGCAAACGATCAGTGGTTGGCGTTTTTCCATCTGTTCCAAAACTTCGACGCATCTTTCTCCGTCAACCTCTGTTCGCTCTGCACCGCAGTCTTGCCTTCCTCGACACAACTGTCTTCACCGGAAATCATCGTAGGCCTATTCCTGAACTTCCTATCGTTTATTTGAAAGGAAACCTTCTTCGCTGCAGACCAACTGCCTCTCGCGTTCAGACCGGGTTCACTTCGCGCGCTATTCGCACCGTTTCCGCCGCCGCAGTTGGGACACAACGGCGTCTCGTTCGATTCGCGCGTCTTATCACAACCGGAAAATACGTCATCGGACGAGTCCATCTGACCGGTCGAAGGGGCGAGACAGCTCGTCTCGGCGTCGGCCGAATCGAAGGCCCAGTTCGTCGACTCGTCCCGGCTGGACTTGAAGAACTCTTCCACCGTGGACGGTCCGGTGTTGGCGGGGGTGGCACCCCGGTGGAAAACGTCCCTGCGCTGCTTGGTATCGGCCGAGTTGCTGTTGATAGAGGCGGCGCAGTATCCGGAGTCCTGGCCAAGGGAGGAGGTTCTGGTACAGGTTCGTTTGGTGTCGTCATCTGTTGACGTATCGTCGGCTGTTGCCGAGTTTTGCCGAACGATGTCCGAACAGCGAGAGCGCAACGACAGACGGTTTTGCCTTCGCTTGTGTCTAATATCTATAAACAGAGAGTTTGCAAGAGTCGGCTGCAATTTAATACAGCTTAGTCACAATCCAAGGACGACGAGGATCGTGCGGCTACATTAAGGGTCTGCGGGTGTACCCGTACCCGCGGGTTTACCAGGACCCGACCCGTACCCGCCACATGATCCTACTCGCAGTTTGGGGAGCTGAGTATCCTTGGAATCAAATTTGCACACTTACTTTTGGTCTTTTTTGAGTATCAGGGAGCTGGGTATGGCCAGAGTGGTCTCTGGGACCAACCCTATAGCCCACACCTATTTTAGATCATGCTCCCAAACTGGGGTGGTGCTGGTCAGAATTGAAGCGGCGAAAGAGGGAAGAGGAATGAATGATCAGCAAAAGATTTGTGGTAGTGTTTTCAACATTACTGTGCCTCAAGTAGGTTGCAATCGTAGGTCCATGGCATTTTAACTTCGGCGTCACCCAGAGGCGTGGCCAGGCAGTGCCGGGTCCGGGGAAAAAACCTTGATGGCCCCTTTGTGATATAAATCATAACAGGAATCCATGTTGAACTCATCGCTGGACTGCCGAGGTCTCCGTCTAGAAACCATGGGTCCTGTGTAAATGACTCCGCTGAGGCTCTGATCCCTCCCATCATGTCCACAAACATTTAATTGAATCCATAATTATGTCTCACCTGATCCTATACCTTCCAATTCTCAACCTATATAAAAGACACCCACCTTAACATCTGCTGTGCCCCTCTGATCCTTTGGAAACCGGACTCGGACCTCCCTCGGACTACTCTTTTGGACAACCCCTCTGATCCTATGGAAACCGGACTCGGACCTCCCTCGGACTACTCTTTTGGACAACCACTCTGACTATAGACGCAGCGCTTGTGAATAAGCTGGTATCCTGCGCTTGGCTTTCGAGTGGCGCTTTAGAAGTTTGGGGA
Source organism: Aporrectodea caliginosa (assembly GCA_020284085.1). Lineage (NCBI taxonomy): Eukaryota > Metazoa > Annelida > Clitellata > Crassiclitellata > Lumbricidae > Aporrectodea > Aporrectodea caliginosa. The sequence continues at coordinate 646,127 of JACEVL010000188.1, forward strand.
TTACGATTACCGGTACGATTACAATATGGCCTACTATCGGGGTCTCATAGGCCTATGTGGAGGACTCCCTTTCATCGGATCTGGCCCTAACTGTGGCCTTAATTGTATGCTGAGACTTCGAATGAAGAAAACTGAACGAAAACTAATCACGAAAAGCAATAAAAACACCAAAACGCGAAACTATAAAAACTTTATTTACCCAAATCAAAAACGAGCGAAACTCAGAAAGACGTAAAAATTATAAGACGAATAAAATCTTACATTACGATAACGCATACAGTCACCGAAACCTAATCGTAATCGTAATTGTAAAATGAAAAATTACATAACTTCAAAAAGTACTGGCAATGTTATGCCAGTCAAATGTCAAGGCTACAAACTCAGCCTTCAAGAACAAAACCTACAAAACTTAGACGTTCAGGACAAGGCCTCATGGGCAAAATGATCTAAAAAGACCGTGAAATCAATATCTAAGGCCGTGACCTGCACTTTCAGCACTTAGATCTCAATTTACAAGGCCAAGATCTGCACTTTTAACACTTATTCCTCAACTTCTAGGGCCATTTATATCAGCATACCAGACCAAAGCCTTTATTTACAAGGTCAAGGCCATCGAGTTTAAGCATTTATATGAACTTTCTGGCATAAAACTTCACAGAACAAATTAGCATAATTCATAGCTTCAACAAAGGCCAAAAAATTTCACCTTCAAAGCTGCGCTGTATATGTTATCTGTTCAAACGCAAAACCACTTGAGGGCAAGCCTTAAGTATTTTCTTTGTTTCATACTGTACTCATTGTTTGACATGACCTCATTCGACATCAAAAACAAGCGTCACTGGCCTTGTCTTAATTAAGGTCTATATCTGGCCTTGGCATATTCCCATTGCCTTAAAATGGCCTTACACCATTGCCTTAATGGCCTTGTATTATTCAGTGAGGCAACTCAATGGCCTCCGTAGAAATCAGTGGCCTTGTCCTTAATACATTAGGTCATTGCTTCAGCTAGAAAAAGCAATTGCTGGTCAAGGTCAAACACAAATGTCAATATTTCACCGAGGTCACTGCTCGACCTTGACCTTTCTCCTAGCATACTATCAACGACAAACAAGAAAAATCAGCGAATAAAATAAACATGCAACTGTCAAATCGAGGGTGATATAATCGTGGGTGGTATAATCGTGGGTGGTCGAAACGTGGGTGGTTTAATGTCAATCATAACATCAATGGCCGTGTCCTAAATAAATAATGTTATTGCCTCGGCCAGGCACAATTACTGGTCAAGGTCAAAACAGATGTCAATATTTCACGGAGAAGGTCACTGCTTGACCTTGACCTTTTTCCTAGCATACCTATCTACAAAAAACAAGACAAATCAGCGAATAAAATAACATACAACTGTCATTGTAGCTTATATTGTCAACGTAGGCTATTGCGGGTGGTCTAATCGTGGGTGGTATAGTCGTCTGATTGTTTATTTATCTTTTAAAAAGTAAACCAATACAGACATTTCATTCTAATTAATCATTCACGTGCATGAGTTGAAAAACATTCAAAAACTCGCAAACGTTCAAACAAAGCTTCACTTAGAACTTAGAAGTTCAAGAGATGTACACCAGGGACTCCGTAAGACGCGTTTCACTATGAAACGAATTCTGACATAATGAGCTCAGCTGTTTGCTCAGCTTTGATCAAGATGTGTAGCCACGGACGTCAATTGAGGGGCAGGGGGCAAATGACCCTCTGAATTTTATGGAAAAATCGACAATTTATATGTATGTCAGTGTATGTGATGAAAAAATATATCTTTACTCGCCACTAGGAGTCTAGGACAGTAGAAAATAAAACATAGTAAGAAATAAATAAGAAAAAAAGAAGAAAAACATGTTTAGATCATTTAACCACAGCTTTGCACATGTAGACTAAATACAAAACAAGCTGGCCAACCCCCCCCAAATTTCCAACCACCCCCGAAAAAGTGAAATGACGTCCCTGTGCGTAGCCAGTTATTCTCAGTACAATGACGTTTGCTTAGATGTGCATGGCCTTGAAATGCAGAGTTCGAATTCAAATCAGCAAAGCAAAGACCCATTAAGGCATTGAAGCAGAAGCCATTAAAAATCAATGAAGCAGAGACCGTTAAAATCCAATGAAGCAGAGACAGTTAAAAGCCAATGAAGCAGATGCCATTAAAATTTATTGAAACAGAGGTCATTAAAAGCCAGTGAAACAGAGGGTCATTAAAAACCCGCGAAAGATGCAGTTCTTGGCTTCCTGGATGTTCTTAGGACCAAAGAGAACATGTGCAACAACAAGAAAGAAGCAACAGGCAACTGAACAACAAGGGAGCTAGAAAAATAGGACAACCAAACAACAGTACATCAGAAAAATACGAAAACATAATAGGCCTATAGGACAATCAAACGACAGTTCAATTGGAAAAAATAGGACAATAGAAAACTGAAATAATAGGACAATAGAAAAATATGGAAACGGAACAACAAGGCAAACGAACAACCGCGCAGCCATACAACTGAACAACTGGACAACTGAACAATAGGACAATCGATTAAGCGGACAACTGAATAGAACAACTAGATAACAAAGGGATAGAACAACCTGAACGGAAAGACAACCGACAATCTGCCGTTTCCGTTGCAAGGCAATCTACTGTCCATCTGAAATGCCGCACCAGGATCCGAACCTCAGTCACAGTGACTGAGGGCTGCCTTAATTCTTACCTTTCAACCAAGACCTCACCAGAGGATGATTTCTTAACTGATATTGCAACGGATTGAATACATCGTTCTGCCAACTAAAGCAACTCCCATTCTTTGATTCAAAACTTGCATACGTGCAAAACACTTCTGATATTGCAAAACGGGATGGTCAGCTTTCCTCTATTATTGAAAGTCAGCACGCTCACCACTTAGACTATCGTGCACCCAAACCCAAAACCCAACCACCCAATTAAAGTTGAGCTTGCAATGCAGTACTTTATCCCCTCTCCCCATTAAAGTTGAGCTTGCAATGCAGTAGGCCTACATTATACGGCTGCCAACCTTTGCCTTACAAAGCGATATCAGTGTAAATCAAACGAGAAATACAACCGACATGCATAGACCATAACATACGTTCATTCTGAGAATTTATATAGCGCCCTCATGGAAACCTACTCATAGGCTAAATACGTTTTCCCATCTTGCAAATATCGGAAGCGAACACAACGCCAGCGAAGTAGAAAAGACAGCACCCGAAGAATTCGTTCAGCAGAACGTCTGAAGATTTGGATTGCGTCGATGGGGGACATAGGAAGTCTTACTTTGGTGCGATGTGGTCATTATAGATGGAAGACGCATTCCGTTGCTGGAGAGGATTTCCAGGAGTTCGTAGCGGAAGGTGGAGATGTCCTGTTTGATTTCGTTGATGTCATCTTCGTTGACTCCCTCCGCGTTGTTCAGTCTCTGTCGCTTTTGGACGTAACGCTTGACGAGATCGTGGATGACAGACTGAATACAACAGCAATAGCCAAGTTTAGAAAGGTATTTTGTAGTCGTATTATTTTTTTACCTGAGGTATTACTGATCCCTCAGGCGATCCAAACTATATCCGGAGTTGTGACAAGTATTGTTGTTGTTGTTGTTGTTGTTGTCGTTGTAGCGGTAGAGGTAGTGGTAGTATTATTGTAATCGTAATTGTAATTGTAACCGAGCATTGTTATTGCGCCGCTCAAAATCAGCAGCGCTCTCGACTTGCGTCAGCGAACAGTAAAGCCTTAAGGCGTCTCCGGAACTGGGAAGGTGAGAGGGCTAGTAACTTTTGGAAAGAGACTGGGGAAGAGAGTAGTGGTGGTGGTGGTGGGTGGTTGTGGTGG
>JACEVL010000188.1:660000-670000 GCA_020284085.1 Aporrectodea caliginosa
AATGTATTAATAAGTAATAATATGATGAGATTAATGTATGAATAAATGACTATGTGAAGAAATGAATGTATTAATAAATGCCAATATGAAGAGATTAATGCATGAATAAATGACTATTTGAAGAAATGAATGTATTAATAAGTAACAATATGAAGAGATAAATGTATGGATGGATGCATCAATATGAATGGTTGGATGAACTAACTCATGCACGACTGAATGATTAGATAGATTAGGATGAATGAATGGATGGATGGATGAATGGATGCATGCATGCATCAACGGATGAATGAATGAATTAATGGGAGGTGACATATTTACGCGCAGGTAGGCGACTAGCTTGAGTGCATAGGTTGCGATGTAGAGTGAGTTGGTTGTGAAGTCAAGTATGTTCCACATATCCTGTACGTAAGACTTGACTCCCTGATCCCACAACTGCTTAACCTCAGCCCAGACGAGTCCTATCAACAAACAACCAAATACTAAATCACAGGTTGAATACCACAGAATAGCTCAGCAAGAGCCACGCAACTAAAATATAGTATAGAAGTTATACAGCATAGCAAATTGTAATTGTAATTGTAATTGAACATTTGTATAGCGCCACTCGCAGATTCAGAGGCGCTCCCGACCCAGGGCTCTAACAAATAAGATAGTCTTCAGGCGTTTCCGAAACAGAGGAAGGGAAAGGCTGAGGAGCTCAAGACGCAATTCATGCATAAGTTAAACAGCATAGCTTAGCTTAACTTAAGCTACATAGCACAACATAGCATAAGTCACCGAGCATAGCATAAGGTGACATAACTTACATGGCACAGTGAGACAAAGTACCTCTTTCAGCGCATTTGTAGGTATATGGCCATTTATATAGCGCCTTACAAGAAACTCATCTATTTGCACGCAACGCTACAACGCCGTGGCCTTTAGGGGAACTTTTGTGGACCTCAATGGGGACGAGGACTGTTAGATCCAGAATAATTCTAACTCTTCGGATAATTTCTAAGAGCCTGAGGTATCATATCTACCTCAGGCAAAAAAAAATAATATTTATAATAATAACTGTGATAAATCGTAAAAATCGTGGGGCGTGGTGGTGTAGAGGTATGTTCGGTGCCTTGCAGCCGAAGGGTTGCGAGTTCGAATCCACCTCAAGCCGCCGCGTAGGGACCCTCGGCAAAGTCCTACACTCGCAATAATTGCTCACGCATGCATACATACATACATACATACATACATACATACATACACACATACATACATACGTACATACACACATACATACATACATTCACACATACATAAATACATACATACATGCATATATATACACACATACATACATACATACGTACATACAAACATACACACATATACATACATTCACACATACATTCACACATACTTACATGCATACATACATACATACATACATACATACATACATACATACATACATACATACATACATACATACATACATACATACATACATACATACATACATACATACATACATACATACATTCAAGATATTATATTGAGAATAGGCGCTATATAATAGTTGACCTGTAACGTAGACGAGGATCATCCATTCGATGGTCGTGGGTTCGGCTCCTCTCACTTCCCTCGTCATCTTCGTCGGTGTCTTCTTATCATCATCATCATCACCTCCGCCTGCCAAGTTCGTTATCGACTTAATGCGCTGCGAGGCCAGTATCAGCAGAACTACAAGCATCATCAGACATTACAAGAACAATTACGACAATGACAACTACTATAACAACTGCAACTATCACTGACATCATTGTCTGAATCTCAATAGCAACAAATACTGATTGTACTACCATCGTCGTCGTTATCATTAGCATCATCATTATCATCGTCGTCGTCATCATCATCATCATCATCATCATCATCACAACCAACACCATCATCATCATTGCAACCACCACCATCATCATGATGACCATCATCCAAGTCGTGGTCGTTATCATCACAATCACCATAATCACGGTCATGGGTGTATTAATGTATCTGAATATGTACGTGTGCATTTATGTATGTATGTACATGTATATACAGGTTTGTGTGAATGTATGCATATGCGTATTATATAAATAATAATAACCTTTCTTTAATAAGCGCCTGACAAACGCACTGCGCTGTACATTTACATGTTATGCAATTGAAATCTTAACTACTAACAGAACAGACAGCCTGTAATACAACGGCGCTAATAGCAGCCTACAAAGCAAATCCGCCCAACGGGGGCTCGAACTCGGAACCTCTCGCTCTCTACGCCAGATGTTATCCAATGCGCTATCGGGCCCCCCATATGCAAATAGAAAGGTCACGAACTAACAGAGAAAGGTCATGTAGGACGCGCTGTGGCAGATGAACTTGATGAACGGCCTTCGCATGAACCGTCCAAGGCAGCTCTTCGGAGCGATCATGTAGATGATGGAAAGGATCGGATAGATCATGAAGACAAAGCTCGTCAGTAGGATCTTGAACATGAATTGTCTACGTCGGAATCCTAGCAGACCTTCGTACCAGAGCGAAGCCAGCAGCTGTTGGCAGTTGGCGTGAGATACAAACTGTTGATCACACAGACGAACACGACAACAATTATTAATAGAATTATTCAGCTGCAGTCATTTCTTAAAATTAGGGGCGGGCAACGATTAAAAATTTTAATCGAAATTAATCGCACGGTTAAAATATTTAATAACGTGATTAATATTTAATCGCATGTCACAATAGATATAACAAGTACAACTACTCTACCGACTCTGAGTAGTTACGTTGAATATGCGCTATATAAATGCCTGCAGTCAATAAACAAAAGGCAAACATGCTTTAACTACTTGTTTTACTCTTTAGTTTTAACTTTAACGTTTAAAGTTTAAGCTTAAAGTTTTTACTTTGTAATAACAGTTTTATCAAGAATTGCCTTAGCGCATTTATTAAAAGTAATTGGGTGCAGTGGCAATAGCGTTAACTGCGTTAAAGAATCTAATCGCGTTAATTAATTAACGCATTCATCGCGTTAATAACGCGTTCAGTGCCCGGTATTGTAATTTGAAGTTCTGGGTGATTTTTCTTATAATATAAGAGACTCAGAAAGGTCGCCCAGAACTTCAAATTACAATACGTTAACCCCCTTCCCACCTCGGGCAATCGAGATCTAAATTCCGCCAGGGAACGACCAACATACTCGCTTTTGTTTGTACTTGATGGCCAGCTTCAGCCGAGCGAGATTCATCCGATCACCTCCATCCGTGACTGGACCCTCAGAGTCGTAGTTCAGAAGGATCTCCAGCTCCTTCGAACCTCGCGTCTGATCTAGTAGATCGACAGCGAAGTCCTGACACTGCTTCGCCAGTTTCTCGTACTCCACTTTGAGCTCGTTCTCCAGTCTACTGAGCAGGCGCAGCTCCCAGCTCAACTCGAAGGCCGTCAGGATGGGGTCCTTGCTAGACAGGGCCATCAGAGAGGGACTCGATAAGGCACGGTAGGCGTTAATGCGGGACCGGGAGTGGTTGAGACTGTCCTCGGCTGTCCTCAGGGCGCAGTCGTCGCAACCGCAGTGAACGTCGTGCGGCTTGAGTATTCGGTCGCCGCGGTCGAGGAGGATCTTGATGATCTCGTAATTGTCACGATGGGCGGCGAGGATGAGTGGGGTGATGTCCGGAGTGAAGGAGCTGCAATGGACGGGAGTGGATGGAACCAGACCCTCGGAAATCTACAACGAAACAGTCCGTTTCATATACTATAAGGTACATATTAAGTGCCCTGATATATAATTATATAAACAACAATTATACATACAGTACATATACAAGGCGGACGCCCTATGCATGCATGTATGTATGTACATGTATGTATGTTTGTATATATATGTGTATGTATGTATGTGTGCATGTATGTATGTGTGTATGTAAGTTTGTATGTATGTATGAGTGTGTATGTGTGGGCTTGTATGTATGTATATATATATGCATGTTTGTATGTGTGTATGTATGTATGTATGTATGTATGTATGTATGCATGTATGTATGTATGTATGAATGCATGTATGTATGTATGTGTGTGTACTGATGTATGTGTGCGCGTGTATGTATGTATGTATGTAGGTATGAGTGTGTATGTGTGTATGTATACATGCATCCATGTATGCATACCTACGTACATCGAGACACTTCATAATAGAGTTTTTAAGCAACACACGAAAGCGTTGCACACAAAGCTATCTAACAGATGAACGTATAAGTCAATAAATAAAATTAGAGAAATTATATTTATAACAATGCTACATAAGTCACCTTTTTAAATTAGATAAATTACGATAACGTTGCGATAGTAGTCATTATAGATCATACACATTATATCAGGCAGCACGGCATCGCAGAAAAAGAAGAAGAAAAATAGCGATTTAAGACCGCAACGTGGATACCATCAAGTCTAAGCAATCTGTTGCTGTGTATCGTTACATGTTCTAGCAGCGTGAGGCAGATTTTCTAATACATCAGGCAGCATGAAAGCCAAGGAGACTCAGTGCAAGTCGCAAACAAGATAATAATTCATCGAGTAGAAATTGCTAACAATGCTGTCCGTAGTTTCGACACTGGCATCCCGTTTCAACGTCAGTTTCTTCCACCGAGCTGTTATCTTCGCCGCCTTTTCCTGATCAGAGAAAAACAGAGAAAAAATCGTCTGTATGATAATTAGAGCTTCTGAAGGAGGGAGGGCCAGACACATCGGGGAATTCTCGGATCGTGAGTGGCGAAAAACGAATGGGAGTTTTACGAGTTACCGACGATTTGTGAAGATGGCTTGCACGCAAGATGCCAGCTACCGTGAATAGCGGGGATAAATTGTAGGAGGGAATCTAGTGTTCGGTAGCTTCGATCATTTTTCAACACTGTGGGTCTTGCAGTTTTTTTGTTCTTCTCGCTCGTTAGGAGTAATTCGTGGATTCTGGAGTTCACAAGGGTCGAATTTTTTCCTTCAGTTCGATTTTTATGACTACGGTGTAGTCGAAACATCGAAACGTATCATGACTTTTTCTAGTCTGCATTTTTTTGTTTTTCCGTAGTATTCAAGATTTTTTCTTTGCATCTTCCTTCTCCTCTCTCATGCAATTTCAGATCCGGGCACTACTTCTTGGACATTTTACGTTTTTATTGCGAGATATACTTTGCTCAGAAAAGTTTAAAAAATTCTGAAACATTGGGCGACAATTCAGACCTGACGTGCCTTCCTCTTTCTTCATTCACTCATTCATTCCGGAAATTTATATAGCGCCTCTTAAAGAAGCCTAATCAGAGGCGCTCCCAGTCCAGCCACGCCCAACGAGAAAGGACTTTAGCAATTGGTAGAAAGCAGGCAAATTGGACCATCCATCCTGTTAGACAATTATATTGGAGAGATACATGACCCGTCCAAGATATAGGATTGAAAAGTAAATAAGTAAGTAGCCTCTGTTAGCCTCTGACAAGCGCACATGCAACGCTTTGCAGAGACCGATTGCACTATGGGCGCCCGCAGATATTTTTCAGGAGTCGGCAAAACACAATGGTTACGGTTAAAAAGAGAGGGAAGCGCATTTAAATGAGAATTGATGGGAGGAGTCAGCACTCAGCACGATGTAATTATAAAATGCGACAGTGGCCGTCCATACATGACGACACGCAATTTTGGCCGATTTTTAACCCTCTCCCCTCGTCACACTTCGTCACAAAAAGTAGCACCCCTCTGAAAATGACGTCACAAAGCTCTGACCCCCCTAAAACCAACTTTCCATGGCGAAGCAAAATGCTCCTTCATGGAACAAATAGGGAAAGCATGAATATTTTAAAATCTAACGGTGACCAAATATTGAAATAATTATAAAATTATTAATAATGGTTCCCGTATACATTAAAATAATTAAAAAATAATGAAAATTTAACCCTCAAAATTAGTGCTGTTATTAATAAAAGTAAATTGTTGTTAATTGTTAAATTTAATAACATAGACCTGGTGTGACGTCACACTTCTCAGACCCCTCATCCCCATGTCACACATCGTCACAAATTTCCGACCCCCTCTAGGTGCGTGACGTCATTTATGGACGACCCACATGGGTACGCTGTATGTATAATTAGAATTTTTTCATTCTTACTTAAAGTTAAATTTCTCAGTTTCAGATTTTGTATCATTAGTATAACCAAAGAAATTTGTTAAACACCAAAAAGTAGTAGTTAAAAAAGTAGGTGTCAATTTTCCAGGAGGGGCAAGTGCCCCCTCTTGCCCCTATATGCAGGCGCCCATGGATTGCACGGGTACCCGTATTCGAAATGGAGGGTCTATGTGAAATTTGACGCCAATGCAGACTTTCGTCAACAGTATAGGCCGTACAACCGGAGTTCATCCTAGATGCAAAGGAGGGGAGTGGCCGCTGGAAAGAAGGTAAACAGTGTCGATGGCAGATGGATTGCACCTGGACTGGAATCACCCACAGGCGGACAGTTATGCTCCCGACCGAAGGCTGTAAAGTGGCAGGAGGAGAGTCAGGAGAATTTCCCAGCGGAGGAATTGACTGTATACTGCGCGGTTTCAAATAAAAAGCTGAGAAGTGATAAAGATAGGACAGGATAGAATGAGATAGGACAGGATTAGAATGAGATAGGACAGGATAGAATGAGATAGGACAGGTTAGAATGAGATAGGACAGGATAGAATGAGATAGGACAGGATAGAATGAGATAGGACAGGATAGAATGAGATAGGACAGGATAGAATGAGATAGGACAGGATAGAATGAGATAGGATAGAATGAGATAGGACAGGATAGAATGAGATAGGACAGGATAGATAGGACAGGATAGAATGAGATAGGACAGGATAGAATGAGATAGGACAGGATAGAGATAGGACAGGATAGGACAGGATAGAATGAGATAGGACAGGATGAGAGATGAGATAGGACAGGATAGAATGAGATAGGACAGGATAGAATGAGATAGGACAGGGATGAGATAGGACAGGATAGAATAGATAGGACAGGATAGAATGAGATAGGACAGGATAGAATGAGATAGGACAGGATAGAATGAGATAGGACAGGATATAGAATGAGATAGGACAGGATAGAATGAGATAGGACAGGATAGAATGAGATAGGACAGGATAGAATGAGATAGGACAGGATAGAATGAGATAGGACAGGATAGAATGAGATAGGACAGGATAGAACGAGATAAGACAGGATAGAATGAGATAGGACAGGATAGAATGAGATAGGACAGGATAGAATGAGATAGGACAGGATAGAATGAGATAGGACAGGATGAGATAGGACAGGATAGAATGAGATAGGACAGAATAGAATGAGATAGGAATGAGATAGGACAGGATAGAATGAGATAGGACAGGATAGAGATAAGACAGGATAGAATGAGATAGGACAGGATAGAATGAGATAGGACAGGATAGAATGAGATAGGACAGGATAGAATGAGATAGGACAGGATAGAATGAGATAGGACAGGATAGAATGAGATAGGACAGGATAGAATGAGATAGGACAGGATATAGAATGAGATAGGACAGGATAGAATGAGATAGGATAGGATAGAATGATAGGACAGATAGAATGAGATAGGACAGGATAGAATGAGATAGGACAGGATAGAATGAGATAGGACAGGATAGAAGAGATAGGACAGGATAGAATGAGATAGGACAGGATAGAATGAGATAGGACAGGATAGAATGAGATAGGACAGGATAGAGATAGGACAGGATAGAATGAGATAGGACAGGATAGGATAGAGAGATAGGATAGGATAGGATAGAAGATAGGACAGGATAGAATGAGATAGGACAGGATAGAATGAGATAGGACAGGATAGAATGAGATAGGACAGGATAGAATGAGATAGGACAGGATAGAATGAGATAGGACAGAATAGAATAAGATAGGACAGGACAGGATAGAATATAGACAGGATAGAATGAGATAGGACAGGATAGAATGAGATAGGACAGGATAGAATGAGATAGGATAGAATAGAATGAGATAGGACAGGATAGAATGAGATAGGACAGGATAGAATGAGATAGGACAGGATAGAATGAGATAGACAGGATAGAATGAGATAGGACAGGATAGAATGAGATAGGACAGGATAGAAGGAGGACAGGATAGAATGAGATAGAATATGAGATAGGACAGGATAGAAGGATAGAATAAGATAGGAGAATGAGAGACAGGATAGAATGAGAGGATAGGATAGGACAGGATAGAATAAGATAGGATAGGATAGAATAAGATAGATAGGATAGAATGAGATGATAGAATAAGATAGGATAGAATAGACGATAAGATACGATAGGATACGATGGAATAAGATAAGATAGGATAGGTATAGGATATTACAATAGAATAAGACATGGCATGATAAGATAGGTAAGATTAGGAAAATATAGTATAGGAGAGAAAAGGAAAGGGTTAGGGATTGCAAGATAAAATAGTTTAGGCTGATATTATAACAGTATATAATGGGATAGGATACATACAGACCTCATGCATGCGTATACTTGCATATATATATATATATATATATATATATATATATATATATATATATATATATATATATAAAATATATATATATATATATATATATACACACATACATGAAAATGTCTACGGCTACGTACGTGCCTACAATAAACACACAGAGACGCCACAATACGAGAAAACAGAGGAAATAAATTAGTGCGGATCTGATAGGAGACAGAGAGCAAATGGGAGAATCTTTTCTATTGGTCTTTCTCAGAAGGAAGTCTTCTGCCTTCCACGTTGTATTCAATTATCCCGATCCTGTCCCACATCAAAACAACTTAAGATGGAAGCAAACTGTAGGACGGAGTGGCCATTCGTCTGTGGCCGTCTCTGCCAAACATCAACTCCGACGTTTAGATGTCAGAGAAACTTCTTCTAGGAGGTCACGACCTTTGCTTCTATAGGGACGTTAGTTACGCCATCAACAGATCCATTCCTCGGTAGTTACAAAAGCAGACCTGGTACGTTAGGCAACGCCAGGTAGGGTGGAAGAAGAAAACAGTCCCGCAAGTTCACTGGCCCGGTTAGAGCACACGTCCCATGCTCCTCTCTGCGTGTGAGGTTGCCGGTTCCAATACCGATATGCATGTATGAGCACTTGTTATAGCGCCCCTTCAAGATTTCTACTCAGAGGCACTCCCGACTACAGCGCGGACACTGAATCGGAGTTTCACGCCGAAGCGCATGAGCAATTGCAAGTGAAGGACTTGCCCATGGTCCTAACGCGGTGGCTTGAGGTGGATTCGAACCCGCAACCCTCCGGCTGCAAGGCACCGAACATACCCCTACACCACCGCGCCCCACCGATGGTGGCTTATTGCAGAGATCAAATTCTCGGCTAGCATGGTCCGTGTATACATACGGGCACCTTAAATGGCGTGGCGCCCATTCAAACGGGTAGCGGTGGTGAAGGATCTGACCTGATTAATTCGTTAAAATGAGCAGGGTCAAGTCAATAAGCAACCGATATGACTGAGCAATTGTGAGTGAAGGACTTGCTCAAGGCCCCTACACAGTAACCAGTAACCACCTCAGGTGAGAAGGTTCAAACGTGTAGGCCTAACCTCCGAGTTACAAGCGGAGCGCTCCGACCAATAGGCAATCGCGTCCAAAACTTAAGTAAGTCATTAAGTATATTCTTTATTAACCAGCTACTAATGGCACGTTAGGGCAAGGCTGCCGACAGAAATTCCGGGCCCCTAGGCAGAGCAGTCACGGGCCCCTAACTATCCTTAGACTTTATGAGAATTTTTTTAAACAAACTAAAATAATAATAGTGCGGTTACAACCCTATATACAAAATTATTATATTTATATTTGCAACTATTGTACCTAAGTGTCCGTAATATTATATTTTAAAAGGCATAAATCATAAACTTCGTATAA
>JACEVL010000188.1:677500-690955 GCA_020284085.1 Aporrectodea caliginosa
CACCCGGAAAGCGGAAACAAATCAGGTGGCAGTGGTGGTGGTGTATGGTGACAGGGCGACATAAAGGATAGTCCCAGGGGAGATATTCAGTCGGACATTGGTAGTCCTGGAATGGTTGCAGTCGATTGTTCGCTTTCCAGATCGAACGCCCGACTCCGTAAAACGGAATAATAGACAACGAACCTCTGGAACTGAATCAGGAATCGATCTAGAGACCCTATGGTATACTTGCCTCACCAACCCCTTTTGCATTCAGCTAAATTCCTCCGAAGGACCCCTAACCATTCCCTTCTGCCAAGGTAGTATTCGTGTAAGGTAGAGAGTATAATGTAAGGGAGCTATAAGAGCTATAATGTAAGGGATGATACGATAAGGTTAGCTTAGGCATCATAAAACTTAAGGTAAGATTCATTAAAGCCAGATGGATAGGGTAAGGTTATGTTATAGGGTATAGGGTAAGGCGAGGCACTATATTATATGTATATATGCGTTACAAATGTAGCGCATAATACATACACAAAAATATATATATATATATATATATATATATATATATATACATACATACGTATCATACATAATAATAATATTTTTGTTTATTCAAACAATCCAGTTGACACATCGCAACCGGTACACTTTACAGTTATGCAATTGAAACAATTCACAAGAACACAAATGACAGAAGACAAATCTTAACTACTAACAGAACAGACAGCCTGCAATACACGGCGCTAATAGCAGCCTACAAAGCATATCCGCCCTACGGCATTCTCGAACTCGGTACCTCTCGAACTCCATGCCAGATGTTATCCAATGCGCTATCGGACATACAGACATACAGACATACAGACACACAGACATACAGACATACATACATATAGTGTGATTTGCGTTCGTCTTGTACACACGCCAGTGCGTTAGACCAGTGCTCCTTTCGGCTTTATCTAAGTTTTGCTTAGGTATTAGGTCCTGGGATTTTATCTCCTGTTGACAGTAACTGGTGGGTCAAGTGCCTCTTTTCGTTGTCTCAAGACCTCTGTCTTTTCTCTGGGTGTCTCGCATTCCTCGGAGCGCCTCTGATTGGTCTGCACTGAGCTAAATAAATTCATAGATACAATACAATACAATACAATACACATATATATACACAGCTACATACATACATACACATACATACATACACATACCCCCTTTGTTCGCTCCTGGATACTATCCGGTTGCTGCCTTGCTACATCTTTTCGCTACCTCAAAACTTATTCTTTATTCTCTAAGACTTTCGCACTGGGAGCGCCTCTGATTGGCGTGCACTGTGAGAGAGGCGCTTTGTAAATCTTTAAATGTGTTTTGCATATATAATGAGCACAGGTGTTCTTTAGGTTGATATATATATAATGTGTATCGATTGTTAAGCGTTTTAGTCTTAGGCCTTAGTTGCGCTGTCGGCTCGTGGGCGCTTGGCCTAAAAGTAGCCTAAACATTGGCTGACGGTAGATTCTTTTTACACGTGCAGTTAGCGCGCCAAACTTAGAAACTGCTGATGACAGTGAATTTGAACAATACAGTGTAGTACAGTTGTTTTAAGGCAAGAGTTGAGTTTGTTGTTATTAAACTGTGTTTGAAGAAAGAAAAGAAACATTCAAAGAACTGTGTCAATTTAATTCTTAAACAGTTAGAAGACGTTGAGCAATTTATATGTAGAGATAAGGAAAGTTCTTGAGGTAGGTCACAACTAAGAAAGAAAAGAGTTGGTGACAGTCCCAGATAAGATTAAGCGATTGAGTAGAACGAGCAGATTGTATCGAAGATTTGGATCTACGATAAAGTATGAATCTACAGGAACAAACTAACCGTTGGATTCCATTCAAAAACGAAATACAGAATAGTCTTCGTTATACAAAACAGTTACCTTCTCATTTACTGCGCCTCAAAAGCAGTATTCTTCAGTGATGGGCAACTAATTAATTAGCTAATTAATTAGTTTGTTAGTTAATTCTAATTCTAATTAATTAGTTTCAAATTTTTAAAATACCCATAACTGAGAAGCTGATTCTATTAAGTAATCGGAATAAAACCGCTACTTGCGATGCCGCATGAATTGTATTAAATTACATAATAGGCATCATCATTCAAGTCGCTTTAGTTTCTTAATTAATAACAAGCAAACGCTGACCTTGATGATTTCCAGCTGTGCGTTCGTAAACAGAAAGAATCCAACCAGTATGGCTGTAGTTATTATAGCAGCAATGACCACAGCAACAATCCCGACTATGACCAGCGTTTTCGTTCTACGCGACTTCTGGCTAGGCATCGTATTCTGAAAGAAAGTTTGCGACCGTCTTATGAAACGTGTTGCACGCACTTAATAACATTAGAGCAGCGCATTCGAAATAAAGGCATTTCGTCGAGAGATGATTCCACGCTATGCTATGGGCTCGAATCCTATGCTATGCGCCACCGGTTACTGCTCTCCCTCACCTGGCATCCCACAGCAACATGTCCTGACCCTGACGGTGGATGGAGGTTGGGTGGACAGTGAACGCTTCTTCGCGACGGGAGACGGCGTAACATCACCTCTTATTCGAGAATTCCGAATTCCTACCCCAATCCAAGAATTCCTACCCCAATCCATCCAAACATCCGCTTTCAAAGCTGACTTGTACTCAACTAAACCCGCCTTAGCAGCCGCTCTGCCTCCTCTCTCTGGTCTCTTAGGACAACCGGATATGAATTTTAGAGGTACCGCAAATGACTGTTATTAGTCTAAGTGTTAAAACTGGGCAGCCTTGCATGCGGAACAATTGCGCTTCTTCGTGTTTCTCTGTTAACCGTGCATGTATTGATGCGAATCTAAGCGCGTTATACGTGATAAATGATGCATTTGAGATTCTAAAAGATGACATTCCATAAAGCAGAGTTGTATTGTCTCGAGACACTCTCTCGGTCTCGAGACGTCTCGAGACAGGTTTTTTGATGTCTCGGTCTCGGTCTCGGACCCCACACTCTCGGTCTCGGTCTCGGTCTCGGTCTCGAGATCATTTCTTGACTTTTGGAAACTGTCTCGAAGCGAAAGTCTTGTCTTTTTGGAAACTGTCTCGAAGCGAAAGTCTTGTTCTCTTGTAGAAGCGGTCTCCAAAGTTCTCGTACAAACTGTATTTTGTTCGGAACTTCGTACAGTATTGCGCTATAAAATTGTCTTGTGCCGAACGGATAACTAGTTAATCGGAAGTGCCAAACAGACAGAAAGTTTGAAAAAGCGGTGTTTCTGGTATTAAGATTTAAGAGTATTGAAAAAAGCAGTCTTAAGTTTGCACTTTCAGTCCAAAATGTCCAAATATCTTAAAATGTCTCATAAAGAACCTGAAATCGTGAAATTTGCATTCACGCAATTTGAAATCAATGAAAAACAAAATAAATGGCATGCCGTTCGTCGTTTGTGTAAAGCCAACATAAGCGAAACGCTTGGAACAACATCTAGTTTCTCAAGGTGAGTGTGATGTGACTTATGTCGCTAAATCGCTAATAGGCCTAGGGCCTATTATGGAATTTTGTTGGTTTAAATTTTAGAATCATTTAGAAGATTTCAGAATGGCTGAAATATTTAATTTCTTTATAGTTTATACAATTCAGGTGATCGGCTGATTTCAGTGACTTGACCCTTGTATCAGACTTCAAAAGTTAAGAAAAATTGTTTCGGGACTTGGGTCCAATGTGCATTTCACTCGTTTTGAACTGTCTTGAACTGTCTCGGACCTGGTGTCTCGGTCTCGGACCCCACTGTCTCGGGCTCGGTCTCGAGTTTTATGTCTCGTATACAAGTCTGCCATAAAGACTCTACCGATTAGCACATCTCAACTGACATGCTTTCGTTATAACCTACAAAAGATGCTTTCGAAACATTTTCATACTGTTTTAAATCTCACCTCAATTCGACTGAGAACAATCGTTGGCTCAGTAGTCGTCTTTTCCTCAGACATCTTTGGCAGCATTTTCGGCTGAAAAGCTCTCGCAGAAGATGACTCGAGTCTTGCTCACGAAGAGTAGTTTCTTCAGTTGCACCGGAGGCTGTACAAATCTGCCTCACGGATCGGTGGAATTTATACAGATCAGGAACAAAGCCGAGCAAACCAAGCATAACTGTTTTGTAAGTCACGCATGACTAACTGGACCAGCAGGCAACAGTTATGGAATGACAAAAACAAGTTGAAGCGAATTCTTGCACTGTGCAGTCTCCTTTGCGACAAGGCATCGCCTGTTTTTAAGAGGGGCTATAACTTTCATCAACATCCCAAGTGGACCAACAGGCCACAGGGAATCATACAAAGAAGTTGAAAAGAATGTTTTCATTCAGTCTCCTTTGTGACAAGGTCTGTGTTTAGGTGGAGCTATAATTATCAGCAATATCCCAAGTGGACCAACAGGCTACAGTACTGTTATGGAATCATACATAGAAGTTGAAAAGACTGTTTTCATTGCTCAGTCTCCTTTGTGACAAGGTCTGTTTTTGAGAGGGGACTATAATTATCAGCAAGCATCCCAAGTGGACCATCAGGCCGCAGTTTTATTGCCGAGCCCAGGGGTGGTTGGGACCGGAGTTACAGTTACTGTCAGCAATCTTTGGGTGCCCTATACAACAAGACATAGTTCGTAGCGCCTCTGCTTAGCAACAGAAGGGTTGCTACATTGTCTGAGCAACTGAGTGAACGAAGGGATTTGGGATTGCAGTAAGTTTTGTGAGTAACTGAATATGTCCTAGCCTATATAAATGTCGTGATAAATGTATGGAGCTTCCTTGAGCAATGTCACGCTAAGACCCTGCTAACAGCGTTTCATGTGCATGTAGGATTTGGAAAAAGATAAGAATAATCTTCGTTTATTACAATTCAAACTGGCAAGTACGCAGTATGATTACAATTCATTGTATGAGCGGTTGATCACAAAGTTATTACAGGAGTCGAATTTAACTGCATTGCGGCCATGGAAGACGCCCAACAAATCCTGTTGCTCATTTTACCAACACCACCGAGCGAATGAAAGGCTGAGTCGACCTTTGGGAAGGTATACCGGGAAGCGTTCACACGCCGTGCTGATCTTCTGCTCTTCGTGACAGAGTGTAACCATTATTCTAAACCCCCTCCCCGGATAACAGAGCCTAAAGTAGCAACGAATCCTGAATAGAATTTGTTTACTGTTTTTGATCGATACGTCTGCAACTTGACCCGTAGGTCGTAAAAACAAGTATAGTCTGTTGACGATAACGTTGAAGGCTTTTTAGTACAGTCGAGGCGGCACTCAAGTGCATCACGGATAAGTGCATTTGTGCATCACGGATAAGTGCATTTGTGCATCACGGATAAGTGCATTTGTGCATCACGGATATGTGCATTTGTGCATCACGGATAATTGCATTTGTGCATCACGGATAAGTGCATTTGTGCATCACGGATAATTGCATTTGTGCATCACGGATAATTGCATTTGTGCATCACGGATAGGTGCATTTGTGCATCACGGATAATTGCATTTGTGCATCACGGATAAGTGCATTTGTGCATCACGGATAAGTGCATTTGTGCATCACGGATAAGTGCATTTGTGCATCACGGATAAGTGCATTTGTGCGTCACGGATAAGTGCATATGTGACGATGCAGAGACGATGAATATTGAGTTGTATACAGCTGGCGAGTGCATTAGGGTTGAGAAGTTTGAAATTACACACACAAAATAGGTATAATTATCAATCAATCAATCAATTTATATAGCGCCTCTTCAAGGGTTCTACTCAGAGGCGCTCCCGAGCCAGGCCTGATCATAGAGAAAAGTCTTGTATATATATATATTATGTATATATTATGCATATATTTGTTACATGAAATTGTACTAGACTGCTGTATACATGGGCCAAAATGTGCATGGGTTCTTAGGCCTGCATATCCTACAACTAGATATATTTTTAAAAACGCACCAACCACAAAAGTCCGGGCCATAATAGCAGAGGCCTACAATTTCATGTAACAGAACAACGCATTTCTTTTGATTCACCTGTCAAAAGGAAGTGACCGAGAAATTCATGAAACCATTTTCTGCCTTTACTAGGCCTACAGAATTCTATCAACAATTTCTCAAGATAGACATTCAGGCCTTAGAACCCAAAAGCTGGCCCATGTAGCAGTCCAGCACAATTTCAGGTAACAGAGAAACATATTTCCTTTTATTCGCCAATGAAAGGAAGTGACCAAGATACTCACCGAACCGTTTCTGCCTTTATTAGCCCATCAGAATTTCACCGACCATTTATTTGCGGAGGATTAGGACGCGCTTCGGCGATCGTGCTTTCTCGGCCGCCAGTCCTCGGTGCTGCAACAGACTTCCGACTGTTTTTCGATTGGCCGACTCAGTGGACTCTTTTAAATCCATGCTAAAATCACATTTGTTTGCTAGGGCTTATCCCAACTGTTAGCTGTTTTGTAAGGCGCCCTTGTAACGGCATGGCCGTAATACGGCGCCATATAAATTGTCGTAATTATTATTATTTGCTTAAAATAGATATTCAGGCCTTAGAACCGAAAGTCACGCCCATGTAGCAGACTGGTAGGCCCTATAATTTCACGTAACAGAACAACATTTTTCTTATGATTCACCTGGATATTCAGGCCTTAGAGCCCTAGACTAATGTTGCTGCAGGCAAAAAACCATCTTCATGTTTGTGATAACACAATCGACGGGACACCTCAGGTTTCAGAGACACTATTTAGGCCTACCACATCTGCTTCATTGTATACGTCGGTATACATAACAACTCGGAAACTTACAGCAGACGTTCGCAAGCGAGGAATTCCAAAGATGATGAATGAGTCCGTGATATAGGGCCTAGCTTCAAATGACTGACTTTAGAAAACCATGGGCCATTTAAAACGCATGAATAAATTCATAACATTTAGCAGCCTAATTTAAGAAAGATATCCAGACTTGGAAAACTCATTTTATCTGTAAACGACAACACATGAAGATTTATTACTAAGAACTCCTCCACCTCCGTTTTCGAGTGAGGCCAGTCCCAAGCCCCTAGATATGAAGGAGGAGGGGCAACATCAACGGCCCTGGCAGCCGCAGTGAGGCGTTAAACAATGGAAACTACATTGCTACTCAGGTGTTACCAGTCCAAAGCCTCGATAAAGGAGGAGGGGCAACATAAACGGTTCTGTCAGCCACAGCAAGTCATTAAGCAATGGAAACTATATTGCTACTCAGGTGTTACCAGTCCAAAGCTTCGATAAAGGAGGTGGGCAGCATCAACGGCTGCACGCGCCAGCAGCTTGCCAAGATTGACCTGGAGGCCCTTGCCCAGGAGTTCCCGCAGTTTAAATCATCCTCTGTTCGGGACCTTGGTGTCACTTTGGACCAAGAACTAACCTTCACGCGGCATATCAACCTACTATGCCGCGCTTGCTACTACCAGCTGCGTCAGCTTAGAGTGGTCTTCCGTTCTTTAACCTCTAATGCTGCCTTAACGCTTATCCACTCTTTTATTGTTTCTCGCCTTGATTACTGCTGACGGTATCTAGGTTGATCTGCCGATTAAACACAGTCGACGAATATGTATTTTCGGTTGAATGCAATTTAAAGGTGTCTAAGTTAACCCTAGTTTTTATCCATCTAGTTTAACTTAGGGGAATCTTGCTTGCTTGAATGTTTGTTTGTTTGTTTGAGCCATGGGATAAAAAGTCAAATCTTGCGACGACTAATTCGATCACTTACAATCATTCAATCGTGCTGAAACTTGGCAGATAGACTCGCCCTCGCAGACACTTCATTCTATAAAAATTTCAGCTCCCAAAAAAGGCTAGCTTATAGAATAGGGGACTTAACTTTTCGAATCGGGGAATCAACTTTTCCGATACGCAGCGCTGCCATTGACCGCAACAAAAACGGGCGCGCTGCCAGATTAAACGCACGCTATGACGTAAAATGAACGCGGACTATATATTTGTAGAGGTAACTGCTTCATATGACGCATTATAGGATACTAGATGGATATAGTAAAAAACTGTTTTTACGGGATGTATTTTATTATTATTCATTTGAGTGGCCGCGAAGGTTGTTAACGTCGACATTGCCTTGTACTAATTACTATTTAAATAGTACTTTAACGATAAAGCGCAGTCGACGAATATGTAATTTCGGTTGAATGTAATATGAAGGTGTCTAATCTCAACTGAATTATAATTAATATCAATGTCTAACGACATCTTGTTGCAGCGAAGGCTGTTAACGTCGACGTTCCTAATTACAAACCCCAATAGTAGTAGTAGTAGTAATAATAATAATAATAATAATAATAATAATAATAATAATAATAATAATAATAATAATAATAATAATAATAATAATAATAATAAAAATAATAACGACGATTAGGTGCCGTTCCAGACGAATTTTATTGTTCTTAATTAATATTAAGTCCCTGAGGGATCATGTATACCTCTGGGCAAAAAAAAAAAAAAAAAAAAAAAATAATAATAATAATAATAATAATAATAATAATAATAATAATAGACAATAGACCCATACAACACAGCGCGATTGAAAGCTGTCTCGTCACTACACGCCAGCGAATGGCTACACGCCTTACCAATAACAGCATGTGGGTTGCGACTGGACAACGAGGACGTTCGGGTGGCGGTCGGCTTGCGCCTGGGAGCCACAATATGTGAACCACACATATGCGCTTGTGGAGCCCGAATCGACGCCAGAGGCAGCCATGGCCTGTCCTGTTCTCTAGGCTTCGGCCGAATTGCCAGACATAACACAATCAATGACATTATACACCGCTCCCTTTCGAAGGCTGGAATTCCATCAATAAAGGAACCACCAGGTCTACTACGTACGGACGGCCGAAGACCAGACGGCCTGACAATGATCCCATGGCGCGCGGGTCGCCATCTGGTGTGGGACGCGACGGTGGTAGATACCCTTGCACCATCATACATCCAGGCCACGGCAGCGACGGCGGGCGCGGCAGCCGAGATCGCCACGGACAGGAAAATGACCAAGTACAATGCACTATTAAACACGCACTTTTTCGTGCCTCTAGCTCTCGAGACCTTAGGTCCAATTAACATCACTGGCCAAAACTTTATATCAGATCTAGGTCGTAGTCTGACGCAGTCCACAGGAGACAAGAGAGAGACCTGCTTCTTGCTGCAGCGTCTCTCTATTACTGTCCAGAGGTACAACTCGGTGGCTTTCCGCGGCACTTTAGCGGAGCCAGACCTAAGGGAGATGTGACACTAACGGCATTTATGACGTTAATTTTAGACGACAGCTATTGCATCCTTGTCTATTGATGTATTGATGTTGATTGATGGAGAGAATAAATGTTATAATAATAATAATAATAATAATAATAATAATAATAATAATAATAATAATAATAATAATAATAATAATAATAATAATAATAATAATAATAATAATAATAATAATAATAATAATAAGAAGAAGAAGAAGAAGAAGAAGAAGAAGAAGAAGAAGAAGAAGAAGAAGAAGAAGAATGAAGATTGCTTTCCATTATAAGGAGGTATGAAGGCTGGAGAAAAACGTAAGAGACGGAAGGGACGGAGGGAGCGAGGGAGGGCCGAAACGCAACAGGTATCACGCCCGGAATTTTGTGGGAGAGCTGCGAAGAAGGATGAAGACCAATAGGCAGAAAACATGGAGCATAAGACAGGAAGCAGGAAGAGAGTTGGGTCGAAGGAAGAGAAGCAGAGTGGCTGGGAGATGAATGAGCTACTGTAGTGCCTTTTATCTTCTCGTAAAAGCCAAATAAACCACGGGCGAAAGATGAAAAAAAAATAATAATAATAATAATAATAACAATAATAGTAATAATAATAATAATAATAATAATAATTTTAAAAATACGAACGCCAGAGTTAGGCTATTCATTCATTCATTCATTCATTCATTCATTCATTCATTCATTCGTTCATTCATTCCGAGCATTTATATAGCGTCCCTTCAAGGAACCTACTCAGAGGCGCTCTCAGCCCAGCTACGGCAAAACAGAGAAGACTTGAGAAGGCGGCAGTAAGCAGGCAAATGCTCTTTTCGTTTTCATATTTAAGGCCTATATTTGTTAATTTAGCCTATTTAAAAATAATACCCGAATATGAACTAGGCCTCGATCAGCTTAGCAAAAAAATTTGTCGGTGAGCCTATAATAGGCCTACCGCCTCAGTTTTTCATGGTTTGCGGCCTCCATCAAGCGACTTTGATCAAGTAATAGTTTGAAATTCTGATAATGATAATTGCAGTTGATAATAATTACATGGCCAATATGCGAATGGCTCGTCTTAAGAAAGACATATTAATTGTCTGACAATCACATTATTACGAAATGTAAAATAATATCATATAGCTGCCAAAAGCAATATTGTGCAGAATTAACTGTAAATTGACAACTATACGCTAATTATGAATATTAACAACGGAAAAGGAAAATTCACATAGACACCTTTCTTTACGTGAACCTGATTCGTATGGTATATAAAGAGGTCGACGTGTATACCTATCGGCTGTGATCTGACGGTGAAGGCTACTAGGTCTTGCATGTTGCAATCATTGGGATGTATATATATAGGCCTATGAGCTTATGATCATATATATCTCAGTGGTGCAATAGACAGGATCTTCTCCTGAGACCCGAAGACCAGAGTTTTTGCAGTTTCGTCATTATTAATTAGCCTATGCTGGACTATTGCATGCCAAGGCCGCTATAGCAAAACCAAAAAATGTTTTTGTGGCATTTCTCTGAGTTTAGCCTACGTCAGTATTTTTGCATCTTACTCTCGGTAGGTCTGCGTAATCTTTGGTTATGATGATGATGATGATCATTTAACGCAGAGAAATGTCTGTGTGTACGTAGTCGATTGATAGGCTAGGGGTCGATTCCATAAGGCATTAGGGATTATAATATTACCCAACTGATAATAATTGCTTAAACTGTACTAATAATCTTCGTTTATTCATTCAAACTGACATGAACGCAGTATGATTACAAGTCATAGTATGAACAGATGATCACAAGTTATTACCGAAGTCAAATTTAACTGCTTGACAGCCATGCAAGGCGTCAATCACGTCCCTTTGCTTATTTTACCAACGCCATCTGGCGAATGAACGGCTGAGTCGACCTTTGGGAGGGTAACGGTAAGCGACCCCGCGTCCATGCTGATCTTCTGCTCTTCGTGCCAGAGTGTTACCATTACCTCCTAAGCCCTCCTCTGCATTCGACCCTGTTTTGATCCTGCTGACGAGCAAGCCCCACCAGTCGCTAGTTAGTCTTACATTCAGTCGGTCATATCTAGGCCTATCTAATCTAATTATTTATATTGCGCCTTAATCGTAATGCCAAAGACAGCTGCAGTCAATGGTCACTTATAATGAAATCGCAATTAAGACACAGCATATTTCAGCTCTTGACGAAACAGAAGCGTCTAGCGGTTCGGATGAAATACACGCTTCAAAGGCTGGCGGCCGTCTGCAATAAATGGTAGGCTAAATATACGGCTATGTCATTGAAAGCATGCAACCGAAGTTTCACAATCGTCCCAACAAGTTTTTCGTAATATCCAAACTTCTAAAGCGCCACTCGAAAGTCAAGCGCAGGGTACCAGCTTATTCACGAGTAACGCTGCTCGTTCTGTTTCTTTTTAATTATGACCTATAATATTATTCTCCCTTACTCTATCTATTTCAATCTTTGAAGTTGGAAGGAGCCGTGCACCTTAAAACACCAGCGGAAACACCGTATACGATTACGGACGGCTAATAACATAAAAATGTCATTCCAATTTGTCTGTAAGTAGTAACTAAAATTAACTTAAATAAAAATCCAATAACTATAACTGTCACCAACTCTTTTCTTTCTTAGTTGTGACCTCTACCTCAAGAACTTTCCTTATCTCTGCATATAAATTGCTCAACGTCTTCTAACTGTTTAAGAATTAAATTGACACAGTTCTTTTGAATGTTTTCTTTCTTTCTTCAAACACAGTTTAATAACAACAAACTACACTCTTGCCTTAAAACAACTGTACTACACTGTATTGTTCAAATTCACTGTCATCAGCAGTTTCTAAGTTTGGCGCGCTAACTGCACGTGTAAAAAGAATCTACCGTCAGCCAATGTTTAGGCTACTTTAGGCCAAGCGCCCACGAGCCGACAGCGCAACTAAGGCCTAAGACTAAAACCGCTTAACAATCGATACACATTATATATATATCAACCTAAGGAACACCTGTGCTCATTATATATGCAAAACATTTGTTCACATTACCTCCTTCCCTTTCTTTGGATTGAGCAAATTAAACTTAAAAATTTGCAAAATCATCATGTATCATGTACTAAATTATGCAATAAACTTAATACTATACAATACAGTAAATGAACAATCTTATAATCTAGATAAACAATCTGCTACAACATTTAATCGTCCTTTCTTATAATTAACTTCTACATCAAAAGTTTGCAGTGCTAAAAGCCCAACGCACCAGTTTAGCAGACTTAGACATAGATTCAGTCAGATAAGTTAAAGGATTGTGATCGGTAAAGATGTGAACTTTAGATCCAATGATTATCTCTTTTAACTTATTTAGAGCCCAAACAATAGCATAGGCTTCTTTCTCTACAGTTGCCCATCTCTTCTGGGTGTCAGTCAATTCCTGACTTATAAATGATACAGGGCGTTCTATTTCCTTATCATCCAGCTGTGTTAAAACAGCTCCTACTGCAAAATCACTGCTATCACAGTACAAATTAAAAGGTTTTCCAACATCAAAAACATATAGAACAACTTTAGAGCGTACAGCATCTTTAAGTAAATTAAATGCCTGTTGATGTCTATCAGTCCAATCAATCTTATCTGGAACATGTTTGCTTGTCAAATCAGATAGAGGCTTCGCAATCTGTGCAAAATCTTTGATAAACTGTCTATAGTAACCAAAAATCCAAGCAACTTCCTTAGCTTGTTTCTTCGTTTCTGGGGTTTTCAAATTAATTAAACTTTCAATTCTATCTGGATTCTTTTGAATCGTTCCAGAACCAACCACATGACCGATGAACTTTACCTCACTCTTACCAAAGATACATTTCTTTAAGTTCAAATAATAATGTTATGCAGTCTCATTTGCATTAAATACATGCATCAAAATGCTGTAAAATGAATCTTCCAAACATCTGAATGCACAGCAATGTCATCTACATAGGGCTCAACAAATTCATTTATAGGCTGTAAAACCATGTTAATTGCTTTAACAAATTTTCTTCCTGAGTTGATCATTCCAAAAGGAACACGAGTAAACTCGTACAGTCCATTGTGAGTAACAAAAGCAGTTTTCCATTGATCAGTTTGCTTAACAGGACAAGTCCAGTAAGCACTTCGACAATCAAAAA
>JACEVL010000188.1:697437-734937 GCA_020284085.1 Aporrectodea caliginosa
TGGATTCCATTCAAAAACGAAATACAGAATAGTCTTCGTTATACAAAAACAGTTACCTTCTGATTTACTGCGCCTCAAAAGCAGTATTCTTCATTGATGGGCAACTAATTAATGAGCTAATTAGTTAGTTTGTTAGTTAATTCTAATTCTAATTAATTAGTTTCAAATTCTATTAAGTAAGCCACTTCTTGCGATGCAGCATGAATTGTATTAAATTACATAACTGACGTCAACATTCAAGTCGTTTTAGTTTCTTAATTAATAACAAGCAAACGCTGACCTTGATGATTTCCAGCTGTGCGTTCGTAAACAGAAAGAATCCAACCAGTATGGCCGCAGTTATTATGGCAGCAATGACCACAGCCACAATTCCGATTATGACCAGAGTCTTCGTTCTACGCGACTTCTGGCTAGGCATGGTATCCTGAAAGAACGTTTGCCACCGTCTTATGAAATACTTTGCACGCATTTTGATAACACCAGAGCAGCCAATGGAAATAAAGGTACTTCGATGAGAGTCCGCAGATGTTTCCACGCTATGCGCTATGGGTTCGAAACCTGATGTATACTGTGCGTCATCGATAACTGTTCAACCATCAAATATATGATCCCACTGCATTACGTCCTGTCCCTGACGGTGGATGGAGGTGGTTGGACGGCGGATGCCGTGACATCACGTCTTCAAGAATTCCCTACCCGAATCCATCCGAACATCAGCCATACAAGCTTTCTCGTACTCAGCGAAACCCGCCTTAGCAGCTGTCAGATCTGCCTCCAATCTGTTGTCTCTTTTCTTACAACAGGATGTGAATGTTAGAGTTACCCCAAATGTTAATAAATGCAAATAAAACTTGGCAGCCCTGCATGCGGAACAATTGTGCTCCTTCGTTTCGTCTGTTAAAATTAGAGGTGGGCAACAATAAAAATTTTTAATCGAAATTAATCGCACGATTAACATTTTTAACGCCGCGATTAATTTTTAACGTATGTCACAATAGATAACAAGTACAACTACTGTACCGACTCGGAGTAATTACGTTGAATATGCGCTATATAAATGATTGCAGTCAATAAACAAAAACCACACAATACTTTTACTACTTATTTTTACTTTTTAGTATTTACTTTTAAGTTTAAAGTTTAAACTGAGCGGTTTTATCAAGAATTGTTTTAGCGCAGTTCTATAAATAATTGGGCGCAGTGACAATCGCGTTGACTGCGTTAAAAAATTTAATCGCGTTAATTAATTAACGCATTAATCGCGTTAATAACGCGTTAAATGCTCAGCCCTAGTAAAAATGCATGTATAGACACGAACGCAAGTGATTGGCGTACACTGTGAGAGGCGCTTTATAAATCTTTAAATAAATACTATACAGTAGGGATATAGCCTACGTGATAAATGAAGCATCTGAGATTCTAAAAAAGATTTATAACGCACCATAAGGACACTAGCGATTAGCAAATCTCATATTTCACGCTTTCGTTGTAACCTACAAAAGACACTTTCGAAATTGGCTTCCTACTGCACTAGCAATCGAATTCAGCATTCAAAATTCTTTTTCTTACGTGTAAAAACGTTTTTAGGTCAAGCTCGCTCCACGCTAGCCTCTGTGATCTTATGAGACGGCCTATCTCAGCTACCTCTGGACGTCCTCTCCGCTCTTTTGACCTTTGTACCATCATGACCTTCTAGTTCCTCGGTCTCGGACTGCCACAGCACAGCATCGTGCCTATGCCTCTGTTGGACCTTTGCTGTGGAATGACCTCCTTGCTTTAACTCTGTGCTGTGATATTATCTGGGGGCACTACTGTTTCTGCTCGTTCTCTTAAGACTTTTCTTTTTTCGAGGGGCCCTTCGCACTGGAGGCGCCTCATTATCTCAACACACACGCGCTCATGATAACCTAAAAAAGATACTTTCAAAACTATTTTCATATTCTCGTTATCTCACCTCATTTTGGCTGATAATAATCGTTGGCTCTGTAGTCGCCTTTTCTTCAGACATCTTTGGCAAGCATTTTCGGCTGAAAAGCTCTCGCAGAAGATGACTCGAGTCTTGCTCACGAAGAGTAGTTTCTTCAGTTGCACCGGAGGCTGTACAAATCTACCTCATAGATCGATGGAATTTATACAGATCAGGAACAAAGCTGAGCAAACCAAGCATACATGTTTTTGTAAGTCACGCATGCCTAACTGGACCAGGAGGCCACAGAGTTATTCATTCATTCGTCACGAAGTTTGATTTAGCGCCCCTTCAAGGTTAGCTACTCAGAAGCGCTCCCGACCCCCAGCACGGCTGAAAAGGACAGTTTTGAGGCAAGTATAGAAAGATTCAGAGTGGATTCTGGGATGCAAGCGACGCGTCAAAGGGAGCCAGTTCCAGGGTTATGGAATGACACAAACAAGTTGAATCGAATGCTTTCACTGTGCAGTCTCCTTTACGCCAAGGCCTGTCTTTGAGAGGGGACTATTACTTTCATCAACATCCCAAGTGGACCAACAGGCCATAAGCCTACATGTAGTTATGCCAATCAAACAAACAAGTTGAATTGAATGTGTTCACTGTGCTAACTTCCTTGTAACATGGCCTCTTTTTGAGAGCGGACTATAATTATCATCAACATCCTAAGTGGACCAACAGGCCTCAGGGAATCATACAAAGAAGTTGAAACGAATGCTTTCATTGCAGTCTCACCTTTGCGACAAGGTCTGTTTTTGAGAGGGGACTAAAACTTTCAACATCCCAAGTGGACCAACAGGCCACAGTTATGGAATCATACAAAGAAGTTGAAACGAATGTTTCACTGCAGTCTCTCTTTTTTGACAAGGTCTGTGTTTACGAGGGAGCTATAAATTATTATCAGCAAGCATCCTAACTGGACCAGCAGGCCACAGTTTTATTCCCGAGCCCAGAGGTGGTTGGGTCAGGAATGACAGCCTCGGCTGTCAGCAATAATTTTTATTTGGGTGCCCTAACAAGACTTGGTTCGTAGCGCCAGAGGCGTACCGAGCTGAAATGCCGCCCGGGGGACGGCCCAAAATGCCGCCCTTGGCCATTTCGGATATGTTATTTTCTCTAAGAGATTTCAGTTTTCATGATGATCGTCGATCTCATTACTTATAAGTCTACAATTTTATTTTATGAAGTTGACAGCTTCTCTGGATTTATGACTTTTCACTGCATTTTTTGATTACCCGTTTTAGCTATGTCCATTAATTATGTCCACTAAATTGGGGAAGGGGTTTTAGTCAATGTCTGACAGTTGCTTTGCTATGTGGGCAGGTGAGGTATCTGCCTACAAATTCGTCAACAACTTTTTCCAATGAATCAACACAGACCACTTAAAAATGGTAGCTTAAACATTAAGTAATGCTAAAAATATATAAAGTGCTTAATGGTTAATAGCCTCTACCACTAAAAAGCTGGTAATAAACTAAACGCATGTATTTTTAAATTCGAGATTGCATTTTTTAATGTAAAAATCTAAAAAATTATTCTACATGTATTAAGCCATTGTGTTTCTTTTTTGTAGGAGAGGGGGTTTCTGGGATTGTTGACATAATTTTTAAGGGGTCCTTCAATGTTTGACAGTTGTTGATAAGGGGGAGGGAGTAACAAAAACTGCCTAAAAGTTTTTGACATAATTAATGAACGACCCCTATAGCCTACATTTTCAACTTACTGAAACCTATATTATTAGATAATAAAACATTTTATTGCACGAGTTGCGGAGGAAGAAGAAAAAAATATCGGCGCGTATCTGCGGCACCACCCTACTAGGCCTATTTTTTTTTAGATTTTTTCTCTGCTCTTCAGCTCCGAATTTTACGTGTTTTTCCAAAATCCAGCCCCATTATTTGGATTATGGATAATAATATATATGCTCATATTTAGTTAACACTAAAAAAGCTTCCTTTTTCTACATTTATGTTTATTGTTTAACATAGACCTCTCAGAGTGATGCCGTCCCTAACGGAGGCTTAGAGGCGGCATCGGAAGCCAAGCCGACTTCACCAAAGTGACGGTTTCTTTCTTTCCTTCCTTCTTTTTCTTCCTTTTTTATCTCTCTCCTACTTTTTTCATTTTTATCCAACATTCAATTTTTTATTTTCTTCAACCCTATTTTGCCGCCCCTGCACAAGTGCCGCCCGGGAGCGACTCGCCCCTGCCCCCCCCGTACGGTATACGCCACTGCGTAGCGCTTTTGATTAGTAACAGAAGGGTTGCTGCTGCATTGTGATGTCTGAGCAACTGACTGAACGAAGGAATTTAGGGTTGCAGTAAGTTTTGTGAGTAACTGATTATGTGCTATATAAATGTCATGATAAATTTACGGACGTTCTCATCCTATTGCTCATTTTACCAACGCTACCGAGCGAATGAAAGGCTGAGTAGACATTTGGGAAGGTACCGGGAAGCGCGCTCACACGTCCGTGCTGATCTTCTGCTCTTCGTGCCAGAGTGATACCATTACTCTAAACCCCCTCCCCGGATAACAGAGACTAAAGTAGCAACGAATCCTGAATTGAAATTGTTTACTGTTTTCGATCGTCACGTCTGAAACTTGACCCGTAGGTCGTAAAAACAAGTATAGAGGAGGGCGGGGCAAGAGCGGCCCCTTAAGGATTTAATCTAAATATCTACTAGCAGGTGAAAATATTGAAACAACGGACTATACCCATTGAAGTGGCTCTGCAGAGTATACAAATTATTTCAAAAAAATACATGTCATTCTTTGGTATTTAACATTTTATGCAGGCCTTTGAAAAGCCACTCTTGCCCCACCGGTGGGGCAAGAGTGGCATGAACGGCCAGTCAATATGGAAGCAATGTCGTATTCAGTTATTCTTTTTCCCATGTTATTTATCATCCAGCGGTCACACTCTTGGCTGTAATAACCTTTTTACTCTCTAAAGACAGTGTGATCTAGAGGCTGGGGTTTGCTGCTGGTGTGGGGAGGCAGAGTTAAAAGTATGATCCCGTTTGCTCTTGCTTTTTCAATCGCTTCAAGGGATTTATGACTGACGTGATTGTCGAGTACAAGGAGGACCTTCTGCTCCTTGGTTGGTCGAACATGTTCAATGAAATGGTCCAAATATTGACTGAACAACGTGCTGTCTATCCATCCATATCCTGAGCAGTACCCAACAGTTCCGGAAAGAGCATCATGCAACAAGCGATCACTCATTCGCTGCCTTGGGAAAACCATGGCTGGCGGAATAAACTGACCCGTAGCACTAACAGCAGCTACAATTGTGACAGTGCGACCCTTCTCTCCACTTGCAATTCTGCCAATTCTTTATTTTTGACAACCGTCAAACAACGTTGCAAATTCTCAGATTCTTCCACGCTCGCTTTTCCGTTTATAATGTCTAACCATGTTCTGAAAACGAGACTAAACAAATTAACAAATGTGAAAATAGACCCCTATAACAATTAATAAATGGAAGACAAAACTTTTATTTAGTACGGCCTTATGATGGGGCAAGAGTGGCCGTCGATGGGGCAAAAGTAGCCGAGGCCACTCTTGCCTCATACTGCCACGGCTACTCTTGCCCCGTTGCTGTACCAATTACATTTTTAAATAATTACTAGTGACATCTTGCGAATTCACTGAAACTAATATGCGCATTCAATGCCCTTGTTATGTCTTCGCAACAAAAACCTATCGAAAAATTTCGTATCAAAAACATTGATTTTATCCTAAATTATTCCTAACCATTCCGATTTATACAGATATTAGGAAAATCAGAAATTCCTTACTTTCTTATAGAGTTTTGCAAGTAAATTTAACAAATGTTATGTCGTTCGAAGCGGCCGATAAATGTCTTTCAACGTGGCGTAGTTTAATCTCTACGCATGCGCAATGTTTTATGATAGGCTTCCGGTTATTCTTGCCCCGCAGGCCGCTGTTGCCCCGCTCTCCTCTAGTCTGTTGATGATAACGTTCAAAGCGAGGCGGCACTTAACCCTCAGGCTATCGAGGTTTTTTGTAACACTGACTTCCAGTGGGGGGTTACCCCCCTGGATTTCGGGTTTGGTTTCACATATCATATCGTGTAATACATCAGTGGATTCAGCATTCATTTCTGAACAAAATGGTATATTTTGTTGTACATTATGTGAATGCACCTCGAAATTACATAAGTTTTAACAACGGAACCGACAATTAGCGATATTTATATTATTTCGTACATATTTTACTTTTTTGACAAAGAAATATAAGATTATGTGTGTTTTGAAACTAATCTATGTATAAAGATACACACAATCATCCCTACATGTTTATATAGTATAAATGTACATCCATACATATATATCCATACATATATATATATATATATATATCGGTTTACGTTGTGATGCTGTATTCAGCCATTTTCACACAGATAACGCGTATTATTATTTAATTTGATCACTTCCGGTATTCAAAAGACAAACATGTAAGTATGCAAATGAAGCCCTACATTCCCTCTAAAGAATGGTATATTTGTTTCTCTTCCAGGAAGACAAATGAATACGCTACAGACAAAAAATTAAGGGGTGAGTGCTTCCATTCAGTCATTTTTCACGCATATTACGAGTATTATTATTTATTTTGATCACTTCCGGTTTTCAAAAGACAAGCATATAAGTATGTAAATGAAGCCCTGCATTCCCTCTAAAGAATGGTATATATGTTTCTCTTCTAGGAAGAATAGTCAATAAGCTATAGTCGAAAAGCTAAGGGGGGGTATCCACCCCCCTGGTGCCTCGGGTATATCGGGTATAACTTTTGAATGGCGTGGGCTACCACAATGATGTATTCCTCAAAATGTGCGCCAACGAATCTGCTACAGCTACCTAAAATGTAAAAATTATATTCCATATGAAAAAAAATTTTATGCATTAAAACTTAGGGGGTGGTAACCACCCCACCCTTGGTAACCCGAGGGTTAAGTGCATAACGGATAAGTGCATAATTCGCCTATGTGCATAGAAGTAGTGGCGTTACAGAGACCATAGACGAAGAATATTGTATTGCATTGTAGTTATGAATTTATATAGCGCCTCTCACAGCGAACACCAATCAGAGGCACTCCTTGAATAATAAGTTGTAAATACCTGGCTATAGTGCATTAAGGTTTAGAAGTTTGAAATTACACACACAAAATAGGTATGTTTCTTGTATATATATATATATATATATATATATATATATATATATATATATATATATATATATATATTATGTATATATTTGTTACATGAAATTGTACTAGACTGCTACATGGGCCAAAATGTGGATTCTAAGGCCTGAATATCCTACACCTAGATATATTTTTAAAACGCAACAACAGCCACAAAAGTCCGGGCTATGTAGCAGAGGCCTACAATTTCATGTAAGAGAACAGCAAGTAGGCCAGGACACCATCTGCATATAACTGGGCCAATGCAGCATAGAAAGCAAGAAGCGACACAAGGTCGGAAGTGTAAATAAAGCAGAGTAAGGGACCCAAACGGAGCCCTGAGCGATTGACAGATTCAGCGAGGGTGACAGAAGACTGCCTCTGCGCTATGACCAACAGTAGATAACGCTTGACCTTGAACGCAGTTGCTCAAAACTGACAACGACTAGTAAACTTACTAGCTTAATAAGTTCTTATACTACAACAGCAGTTGCCAAACATGCAGATACCTTTTTTTATCACCGGATGTGTGCTAAAACGCACCTACAGGTATCTCGAACCTGAAAACTTTTCTCGGGGAAAACCTCTGGATCCCCGCTTCAAATGGGTGCCGCTTCGCGGCAGGGATGGAGGGTGTAGTAGGAGGGAAGGAAGGGACTGGGAAGGGGATTGAGAGAAGGAAACACAAGGGGAAGAGAAGGGAGTGTTATGGAAGAGGGTCAGAGGAGGAACGCACGTGAAGAAAAGGAAATGGAGAAAAGGGAGGGAGGGGAGAAAGGGGAAGGGCTTGGAGCTTTAGTCCTCCCAAACCTGAAATCCTGGCGCCGTCACTGTTTGGGACTGGCACTGCCAGAGTGCGTGCAGTGGCGCAGTTGTTCGTAAATGAGCATCCAGTGTGATTCTCCTTACAGATTTTATTTTAGTTATAGTTACAGTTACAGTTACTGATTTTTTATTTTAGTTATAGTTATAGTTAGTATTATTTTTAGTTATAGTTACAGTTATAGTTAATGGATGTTTATTTTAGTTAATTTTAGTTACTACTTAGTTGCAATAATTAAGGCTATAAGCAAAATTGTGCGTATTAACACGCTGTTTCACAATTTTCTCGGAGCCTTTGAAATTCTTTGAAGCATGGGTGCATTCAGCTTCATGAATACTCGAGTTTCCAAAGTAACTGACAAATCTATAATAAAAATATCGAATTTTTTCGTTCTCGTTTATGTTGAATCGTCCATACTGCACTTCCTATTTTATTTTTTTGCATTAACGAAAATAAAGATGAATTTTCGTTAGTGTTATTTTCGTTATAGTTATAGTTATAGTTAATGATTAGTTTTTTTAGTTATAGTTATCGTTAACGAAATCATTTTATTTTCGTTAACGAACATTTTCGTTATCGTTATCGTTAACGAGAATCACACTGTGAGCATCCAGGCAATGCTTACTATTCTCACCCTACTGCTGAAATGCGTTCAGCGATACCTCCTTATCCTTTGTTATAATAATATTATCGTCAGAAGGACGGGCAACAAACTCGTCGACTAGGCCTAAGATAACTCCAGATTTTACAAATTAATGAGTAAATATCATATAGGTTTTTTGCTGGTTTCATGGTTCAAATCTCAACGAATAACTGGCTTTGTTCAGTTGATGCTGAAAGGGTAGGAGAGAAACAGCAGCTGGTCTGTTAGCAATTGGCCTTGCTACGACCATACGGCATCATGGACTTATCTTCGCATAATAGGCCTAATAATAGCCTAATTGGATATCGTGAATAAATCATGATAAGTGTATGCTAATAATATTAGCTTTTTGCACCTCCTTTAATTCATTGAATGTCTGTAATGGGGGGGCGATAGCGCATTGGATAACACACTGGCATAGAGAGCGAGAGGTACCGAGTTCGAGCTCCGTAGGGCGGACATGCTTTGTAGGCTGCTATTAGCGCCGTATTGCAGGCTGTCTGTTCTGTTAGTAGTTATTAGTTAAGATTTATGTCTTCTGTCATTTGTGTTCTTGTGGACTGTTTCAATTGCATAAAACTGTACACTGTAACCGGTTGCTGTTTGTCAACCGGATTGTTTCAATAAAGAAGAATATTAATACGCCGTCTATTTACTCAAAGAAATTGGATTTATTTAAAACAATTTACTCTGTCAACAACGATAATGTTAAGTAAGTAAGCAAGTAGCTTTTATTTGCATCTAACAAACGCACATGCATTATACGTTGTATTCAACGATTACATACATTTTAAAATGAAATAGAACAGTAGCAGATTATAAAATCACACGTGCACAACTATTAACTAGACATAACTATGAAGCATCGGTTAACAAAACTGCTTTTAAAGCGATTTAGATATAATAAGCTATTTAAAAACAATGTAATATATAAGAATGGTTAAATAAATAAGTAAGCAAGTAGCCTTTATTTTCATCTAACAAGCGCACATGCATTATATTTTATACAACGATTACATACAATTTTAAAACTAACTATAACAGTAGCAGATTATAGAGTCAAAGACGCACAACTAAATATAACTAAGACTGAACAGTGAACAAAACTGCTTTTAAACAATTTAGATTTAATAAAAATTAATAGTAAAAAAAACTATGTACGAATGTTGACTCTGTTGATCACCACCACTTCTAGTGAAGAACTCAACGGTGACATTATCAGCGATATTTTTCTGTTAAACAGCTCTATATTCATTCATTCATTCATTTCAGATATTTATATAGCGCCCCTGCAAGATTTCTACTCAGAGGCGCTCCCGACTACATCGCGGACACTGAATCGGAGTTTCACGCCGAAGCGCATGAGCGAGTGAAGGACTTGCCCAGGGTCCCTACGCGGCGACTTTGAGGTGGATTCGAACCCGCAACCCTCCGGCTGCAAGGCACCAAACATACCCCCTTGAGGTGGATTCGGAACCCGCAACCCTCCGGCTGCAAGGCACCGAACATACCCCCTTGAGGTGGATTCGAACCTGCAACCCTCCGGCTGCAAGGCACCGAACATACCCCTACACCACCACCCCGCCCCACAATATCCACATAAAATAGTTAACCTTGTCATTAATATATTAAAAATAGGTTAGCAATATAATCAAAATAAAGTTACGATCGTCTGTTTTTGAGAAGCATGTCTTTCCAGACAATTGAGGTTGACCTAAGTTGCAGCAAATATTACAAAAGATATTCGTCAACAAATCCCCCAAAAATCGCTTTTTACGATTTCGAAAAATGCTCATGTGGAGTCGTTAAATATTGAACGCCATCGTGATTTCTTCTCAAGTGACTCATAGTAAAATTGTGAAAATATTGTCTTTAAATGTTGGCTATAATTATTTACTTTCTAATTATGAAGCCGTTAAGGTTTACTGTTAGGCTAGACTTTAAAGTTATTAGCGTTAATCTAAGCAGGGCCTGAATGTCAAAACTCATAGGCCTAACTAAGTGATAGAGAAGAACGTGAAATGCGGATCAATCATTATCCGGCATCATTCTGCTCCTCTTGTTCACTTATCACCAACAAAAACCCAGACAGAAACCTGTATCTTCCACGTATTTATCGACGTGCGTGACCTTGGTTCCTCCATCAACTTGTCTTCTTCTCATCTTGGCCAGCCCTGCTCAACACAAAAGGACAAAAAAGTTACATAGGCTACACGAATACAATTGCGCTACGATAATTATAATAATGCGTATATTAGTCAACAAAATCAAATTTGAAGATGGACCCAAGAAATCCTTCCTTCGTTACTGCAACAACCTCTCAGATAGGTTAGGTTACGGATGCTGTCCTATTTGCTTGATTTATACAACGTAATTTGCACGTTATCGTCACCCTCTGACCATTAGGCCTCTAGGTCCAATTCAGACCGGTAAATTGTTCTCATCCTTTTTGCAACCCAAAGTGTTTTGAATTTTCTGTCTCTGTTTCTGTTCCTCTATACAATGTGATTCTCGTTAACGATAACGATAACGAAAAAGTTCGTTAACGAAAATAAAATGAGTTCGTTAACGATAACTATAACTAAAAAATATCATTAACTATAACTATAACGAAAATGGCATAGCACTAACGAAAATTCATTGTTAATTTCGTTAATAGAAAAAAATAAAATGTGCAATATCGATAAACATGAGGACGTGAAAATGCACTACAGCTAATGGTCTATGTTCGCCCAGGATTCTGAACTTGTAAATTAACCCAGTAGTACTCAAGTACTTATTTTATTACATTTAGCTAATTTGTTAAGGTTTCTACAGCGATTGCGACTCAGGTTGCCTAGCGCAAATCAGCAAACATAGCAGTTGTATCAATCTTGTAGTCAAAAATAAAATGTATCTAACGTTCTTGAGCAACCGCAATTGTGGGAATGCTGTCTGGAGTCATTTCCAGTATGAATCAGTCACAAATATAAGTTCGCGTATCAAGTATCATCAGCGTTGTTGGTGTTAATGAGGGGAAGTTATGTTATGTTATGTGGTCACAGCCGGTAAAAACAAGACTAATCTACTCAATCATCTCAATTATCACCATCCATCTACATCGAAAGAAGTCTACTCTACAGAGAGTGATAAGTGTAGGCCTATAGAAGGGAACTCGCCGAAGACAATCAAAACGTTTGAGATAGTAGTGTGCAAAGGCTCATCAGTCACTCTAGGCTTGCCTAGCTTGCTTAGAGTAACACAGGGAGGAAATCCGATCGACGTATTCGATGAACGTAGATTCGGAACCGACCTGGGCTGATGAACCAAAGTCCTCCGTGCCCACCTTCATGTGGTGCAGTCTGTTAGTACCCTCCCTTAATTGGGTAGGAGAACGAACGGGCACGGCAGGCAAAACCAGGGGAAGGCAATGGCAAACCACCCCTGTTATCATGCCAAGAAAACCTTTATGAATCAAGCTAATTCAAATAGGTCGCTAAAGTTCCACGAACTGACAGCACAAGGTAACAAGGTAACAAGTGTGCAGTAAAATTAACAGATTCGACTGTGCCAATGTCTGTTTTTTCAATGTCTTTGGTGATTTTTGCTGGCTTTACAACGTCTCTCTTTCTTTCTGCTCTAGGTGTCATTCATTATATAGAAATATTTATATCTGTCATGTATTTAATCAAAGTGTTTCAAATAACCGCGCCGCTGATGCAATATGTCGTACTACGAGACTGAGGAATAATAGGCCTAGCCTCCTAGGCCTACATGTAAAAGATTTAGTGTCGTTACAACTTATACAATTATCGTAAGGTTTATTTATTCTTTATTTTACAAAGTGAAAACAATAATTAAAAAGAGGGATGCAGATCACTCTGAAATAGCTACTCCCATTATCAGAATTTATGAAGGTTTAGCATCAAGGTAACGTGTAGCCTATTCCTAAAGCTGAATGCACCATTTCTTCAAAGCCTTTCGAAGCACTAAGCAAATTGCGTAACGCGTATAAATATTGCACAGCTGCTGCGACTCTAGGCATATTCACGTAGCCTTATAATTGTAGCTATAGGCCTAGGTAATAACTAAAATGAATTAAAATAGAAAGCCAGTAACTATAACTATAACGAAAAAATATTACCAACTATAACTGTAACTATAACTAAAATAAGAAATCATTAACTATAACTGTAACTGTAACTAAAATAAAATCTGTAAGGAGAATCACACTGGCTCTATATGTATCTGTCTGTCTGTCTGTCTCTTTCTCTTGGTCTCTATCTTTGTCTGTCTGTCTCTTTTTGTCTGTATCTCTGTATTTGTCTGTCTGTCTCTGTCTGTCTCTGTCTCTGTCTGTCTGTCTCTCTGTCTGTCTATCTGTCTGTCTCTCTGTCTCTGTCTCTGTCTCTCTCTCTCTGTCTCTCTCTCTCTCTCTCTCTCTCTCTCTCTCTCTCTCTCTCTCTCTCTCTCTCTCTCTCTCTCTCTCTCTCTCTCTCTCACACACACACACGCACACGCACATCCTGTGAAACATATCTATCTGAGATTTCTCCTCTTACAGTTGAATTATACTTTCATCATAAGTCATAATCTTCCATGTATCCTCTTTCAGTCTCTCTCTATAATAATAGCCAATCCTTCGAGACCATCACCACTCTACAGCGTATACTCCACCGCTCTTAAACAACGCAGTCTGACCATAGCTACTTACATCCGTCTGTTAGGCTTTCGATATAGACCTCCCATTTTCAGTCAATTCAAACATAACACAAATAAATAATAGGCCCTACTGTAAAAAATTAAATCTGTGCTCAGTGCATATTTTAACTGCATAACTACTGGGACAAACAGTAGTTTTAGGATTTGTCCCAGTAATTTGGGTGATTTGTCCCATGTAATACTTTAGTTTCAATTATAGTTTCCAATAACATTTTAAGTAGCATAGCAGACTTTGTCCCAGTAGTCCAAACCCGCTAAAATATGCACTCTCTGTGCTTATTGCTTACTGTCTAGCTGGTCACCATAAGCTCCTTGACACTGTGGGTAAAGCCAGTACACTGAGACTCCTTTGCAGAGTTTCTGAGCAGTTGCATGTTGAAACGAAGTGTCAGCTATGGGAGAATTCGTGTATTGATATCTCAACACGATCGACTGATTTGCATTCTGTTTAAAATGAAAAACAAAATCAATAAGACATCATCATAGTAAGACCAAAATATATCGAGACATTTTTTTCTGACAATGTAGAAAAGAGTGAGGAGTACATACATGCATACATACATACATACATACATACATACATACATACATAGTACAAAAATACATACATACACACATGCAAACATTCATACATACATACATACATACATAGGCCTACATGCATTCATAATACCTACATGCATACATACAAACATACATACATACATACAGTGTCATATATACATACATACATGCAAGCAAAATGAATGAGATAAAAAAAATACAGTCCACTACAAACAGACAATTACGAACAGACAATTATAATAATAATCTTCGTTTATTCAAAAATTAAAAGCACTCAAATTAATATAGGAGAGCTACTTACGTAGCTTTCTGGTCCTTTTATCTCCGAAGGACTGAGTGCGATGCTACGATTGAGTGGAGTCAAGTAACAGTTGGTCGCTTTCTTAGTCTGCACTTTCATCGTCTGGATATCCTGATATATCAGAAAAAGCACCAGCTGCATCAATATATCAATACGGATTTATATATGAAATTTCAGTCAATAAAACATTGCTGCTATAAAGATTAGTCATACAGGGCCTAATGTGTAGCCTACATGGTCTAAAGAGTAGGCCTATAGGGCCTACTTTACAGTTCAAGTCACTCATATCTGGTTTAAAAAAAGCCGTTGATCTACATGAAAACAAAAGCAAAACAAAAAACGATATGATGGCAACCTGAGTATTTCTCGGTTTAATGTATGGCAGCCTACTACTACTACTACCACCACCACCACCACCACCACCACCACCACCACCACCACCACCACCACCACCACCACCACCACCACCACCACCACCACCACCACCACCACCACCACCACCACCACCACCACCACCACCACCACCACCACCACCACCACTATTATTAGCTAAAACAGAAGAAATGCTGAATGGCTTACCCGATTGAAGTCATTGACGATCCAGGCGTCTTGATCACCATCCTGTACATGATACTGAACGATGTTCGTGTTAGGATCACTAACGACATCTTGGCCTTGATTCTCGTTTACTTGTTTCGTAAACTGGTTCACGAATGAAACAAACAGATACATAAGATTAAGCGACTGAGTAGAACGAGCAGATTGTATCGAAGTTTTGAATCTACGTTAAAGTACGAATCTGGCCAGATGCCATGATTCGACTACGAACTAAAACAGGAAAATCTAACCGTTGGATTCCATTCAAAAACGAAATACAGACTAGTCTTCGTTATACAAAACAGTTACCTTCTGTTTTACTGCGAAAAGCAGTATTCTTCATTGATGGGCAACTAATAAATTAGCTAATTAATTAGTCTGTTAGTTAATTCTAATTCTAACTAATTAGTTATAAAATTTTAATTACCCATCACTGAACTGTAGCCGCTTCTATTAAGTAGCCTAATCGAAATGGAACCGCTACTTGCGATGCAGTTCTATGAATTGTATTAAATTACATCAACATTCAAGTCGCTTTAGTTTCTTTATTAATAAAAATCAAGCGCTGACCTTGATGATTTCCAGCTGTGCGTTCGTAAACAGAAAGAATCCAACCAGTATGGCTGTAGTTATGATGGCAGCAATGACCACAGCCACAATCCCGACTATGACCAACGTCTTCGTTCTACGCGACTTCTGGCTAGGCAAAGTAGGCATGGTATCCTGAAAGAAAGTTTTTCGACCGTCTTATGAAACACTCTGCACGCGTTTAATAGCCTCAGAGCAGCTTCCGCGCTATGGGCTCGAACAGTGGCGGCGCCAGAGGGATAGGGGGCTTAGCCCCTCCCCCTAACTGTGGCTCAGCCCACCAAAAAAGTTGGAAATCACTTCAAATCACAGGGAGGAGGGAACAAAAGGGAAAGGCTTGGAGCTTTAGCCTCCCTCCAACCTGAAATCCTGGCGCCTCCACTGGGCTCGAATCCTATGCTATGCGTCTCATCTGGGACCCCACCACAGCAACACGTCCTGCCCGGGCTGCCCCTGACAGTGGATGTAGGTGGGATGGACAGTGAACACTTCGTAGCGGCGGTGGACGGCACAACATCACCTCTTATTCGAGAGTTCCTACCCCAACCCATCTAAACAACCGCCTTCCAAACTTTCTCGTATTCAAAGAAACCTGCCTAATCAACTATCCTGCCTCTTCTCTCTGGTTTGTCTGGCAACCGGATATGAATGTTAGAGTTACCACAAATGTAAATATAACTGGGCAGCATTGCATGCGGAACTATCGCGTTCCTTCGTGTTTGTCTGTTAACACGCATGTAGGCCTATTGATGCGAACGAAAGTACATTACGGATATGTGTGATAAATGTAGCATTTGAGATTCTGAAAGAATATTTATAACACTTCATGAAGACACTATAGCGATTGGCAAATCTCAACTTACACACCTCATATATAAATATGACTCACTAATGTAACAAGCTGCGTTCTGTCAGCCTGGTGTTCGGAATAAACGAAA
This sequence comes from Aporrectodea caliginosa, assembly GCA_020284085.1. Classification (NCBI taxonomy): domain Eukaryota; kingdom Metazoa; phylum Annelida; class Clitellata; order Crassiclitellata; family Lumbricidae; genus Aporrectodea; species Aporrectodea caliginosa. The sequence goes on from JACEVL010000188.1 coordinate 713,766, forward strand.
ATTGATTGATTGATTGTTGTAATCTACAAAAGGTACTTTCGCAAAAATTGTCATACTGCACTGGCATTTCAAATCTCACCTCAATTCGGCTGAGAACAATCGTTGGCTCAGTAGTCGACTTTTCCTCAGACATCTTTGGCAGCATTTTCGGCTGAAAAGCTCTCGCAGAAGATCACTCAAATGTTGCTCACGAAGAGTAGTTTCTTCCGTTGCACTACAGGCTGCTGTACAAATCTGCCTCACTGATCAGACGAATTTATACAGATCAGGAACAATGCTGAGCCAACCATGCATAAATGTTTTGTAAGTCACGCATGCCTAACTGGACTAGGAGACCACAGTTATAGAATGACACAAACAAGTAGAAACTGTATAGGTCTACAGTTTCCTTTGCCATCCGTTTCAAGGCATCGCCTGTTTTTGAGAGGGAGCTATAATTATCAGCAAGCATCCAAAGTGGACCAGCAGGCCACAGTTATGGAATGCCACAAACAAGTTTAAGCGAATGCTTTCATTATGCAGACTCCTTTGCGACAAGGCCTGTTTTTGAGAGGGGACTAAAACTTTCATCAACATCCCAAGTGGACCAACAGGCCACAGAGAATCATACAAAGAAGTTGAAACGAATGCTTTCATTGCCCAGTCTCCTTTGTTGCAAGGTCTGTTTTTAGTAGGGAGCTATAATTATTATCAGCAAGCATCCTAACTGGACCAGCGGGCCACAGTTATGGAATCACACAAAGAAGTTGAATCGAATGTTTTCATTTCTCATTCTCCTTTATATCGGGCACAAGCTGGTGTAAACATCGAACTAACGAAGAGTACCTGGGACATAAAGTCGTTTTTGTGCTCCTTTAAATCCGTATTGAAGAACTGGAACGTTTTAAGAATTTTAGATTTAGAATATGATTTTCAAGCACAGTGGCCATAACTTTCATGCAATGAAACCTGACCAGTGCACAAGACTTCCCAAGACATCTCCTTATAATAATGTACTTATATGCACCATCTTCTGATACTTTGTGCATTAGACATCAGCGATACAGAAGGTGGTAATTACAATATATTCGGATGGTCATGACTTAATTATTCACACAACTGCTGTTTAAAATACTTAGTCTCAAAGTCAAGGGCAAGAAGTGTGCCAATGGAGGCTTATGCCATCCGTGTACATGTGACTTTGATCCTTATCATTCATTCATTCATTCAGATATTTATATAGCGCCCCTTCAAGATTTCTACTCAGAGGCGCTCCCGACTACAGCGCGGACACTGAGTTTCACGCCGAAGCGCATGAGCAATTGCGAGTGAAGGACTTGCCAGGGTCCCTACGCGCGGTGGCTTGAGGTGGATTCCAACCCGCAACCCTCCGGCTGCAAGGTACCGAACATTGTATTGTATTGTATTGTTTTTGAACACTTGATATAGCGCCCCTACCAGATTTCCCATTCAGAGGCGCTCCCGACCAGGGCCGTTGATAAGGTTTTGCGAATGTGGGTGCAAAAAGTTACGAAAGGGGCCCGTGTCGGTCGACCGGCCGTTGGTTTCCCGTTGATTTTTATATCCCATTTATCCCTTAGTTATAATCCTTATACGCACTAGCAAGAGGCGGTCACTGACTGTTTGAGAGTAGCCTAAGTGTAAGCCTAGATAGAACACTTCAACACTACATTGTATTGTATTGTATTGTATTTGAACACTTGTTTATAGCGCCCCTACAGATTTCCCATTCAGAGGCGCTCCCGACTACTGCGCGAACGCTGAATCGGAGTTTCACGCCGAATGAAGGACTTGCCCAGGGTCCCTACGCGGCGACTTTTGAGGTGGATTCGAACCCGCAACCCTCCAGCTGCAAGGCACCGAACATACCCCTAAACCACCGCGCCCCAGTTGTATTGTGATGTGTTGTATTGTGTGTTGTATTGTACTCCACGTTTATAATGCGATCGAGCCACCCGCAGTAAAGATCCGAGAAATTAATCTCTGATAAACCGACCCGACCGGGAAGCGAACCCGGGGCGCCGGCGTGACGAGCAGGCTACCAACCCACTCGGTCACTCAGGATCCTCATAGCAACAATTTGTCAATAAAATCTGATAAATCTCAAGTATGTAATTAATTCTTTAACACTGAAGCCTGTAGGAAGGAAATGAGTAAATGTCATAGGACAAAATATCAACGAAGTCCATTTTCATCTCTCACAGTCACACAATTTGGTTAAATCCAGCAAATGCAGGCTATATAAACGGTGCAAATCACACGTCAAACTTTTTGTGACATGGTTCAATAAAGAATATACTTACTTACTTACTTACTTAAATTCAATCCAAACATTGAGCTAACTATATAGGTAAACAGATAAGTGCGTCAAAATGATGTGATAGCATAGAGAGTGGGGCGTGTCATAGATATAATGTTATATCTATGGTGCATGCACACATTGCACAGTCCATAGGACCATTGATCTATCATCTATGGAATGTGTTGTTGCTGTTGTTATATATATAAGAGGTCGTTGGTTGTGACGGGTCAGTAAGCAAGCAAACAGTGTAAGTAAGCATTAGTGAACATAGTGAATTAAATCATTATAATCAATATAGTGCTTCATTACAGTTTTTAATTTAACAGAAATGTGAAGTGAGACTGAGACTTGTACCCGACATTTAGCATAGCAAATAGCAACAAAACTCGGCTCAGAGGCCCGCGGTGCACTGCACCTTTTGCACCTATGGTAAAAACGGCCCTGCTCCCGACTACTGCGCGTACGCTGAATCGGAGTTTCACGCCGAAGCGCATGAGAAATTGCGAGTGAAGGACTTGCGCAGGGTCCCTACGCGGCGGCTTTGAGGTGGATTCGAACCCGCAACCCTCCGGCTGCAAGGCACCGAACATACCCCTACACCACCGATGGCCCACAAGTGTGCATTCTTACAGCATATCGTCCTATTTTCGTAATGGCATAAATGGAAAGCCAGATTATGAATCCTCCTAATCTGCCAAAATTTTGTTTGCGAGTTCCATAAGTTTTAGTGTGCTGATATACATATATATTGTTATGAAGTGATGTTTAACGACATCTCATTGACGTCGCCCTCCTCCTAATTCCAGGCTTTGGACTGGCACTACTAGACTGCGGTCAGTGGTGGAGTTATGACATTCATTTTGCACATCTAAACTGAAACATCTTGGCTAAGTGGTAGTATCCAAAGACTACTTTCCCTCAGCGTTACACTGGCGTGTCGTGACCCAAAAATTACCTAAAAGAGTCCCTGTGTGAGTCCCTGCAAACAACGTTTCTTCATGAGGGGCCCGATAGCGCATTGGATAACATCTGGCGTAGAGAGCGAGAGGTACCGAGTTCGAGTCCCGTAGGGCGGACGTGCTTTGTAGGCTGCTATTAACGCCGTTGTATTGCAGGCTGTCTATTCTGTTAGTGGTTAAGATTGTTTCAATTGCATAACATGTAAATGTACAGCGCAGTGCGTTTGTCAGGCGCTTAATAAAGAAAAGATTATTATTATTATTATTATTATTTATGTGCATGTTAAATTTGGACAGGAGAACAGAGCCTAAAGTGGCAACGAATCCTGAATTGAAATTGTTTACTGTTTTCGATAGTTACGTCTGCAACTTGACCTGTAGGTCATGTACAAGTCTGTTGATGATGGCGTTGAAGGCTTTCTATTAGTACTACAGTACACTTAAGTGCATAACGGATAAGTGCATCGCTTATAATGCACAGAAGTAGTGACGTTGCAGAGAAGAGGAATAGGCCTATTGGGTTGTAAATAGCTAGCGAATACATTACAGTTGAGAAGTTTGCAATTAACACACAAAATATGTTATACTTATGTATATATATATGTATATGTTATGTATATATATATATATATATATATCTATATATATATTGAAGTATAGAGAGAGATGAGAGAGAGAGAGAGAGAGAGAGAGAGAGAGAGAGAGAGAGAGAGAGTAGAGAGAGAGAGAGAAGGAGTCTAGTACATATACTTGTGTATGAACCGTTGCACATTAATGACTGTTAAGGATCCTGAGTGGCCGAATCTGGTTGGATTAAGCGAGTGAGGGGCAGGGGGCGGCCGCCCCCGGGCGCACATCGGGGGCGCAAAATTAGGTCTGAAAATGTTTTTTGTTAAAGAAATCAGGTAAAAATAGAAAATAGTAAAAATAACTTTTGTAATTTTGGGGGCGCGGGCAATAAGGGGGCGCAAAATGATATTTGACAAGTTTCTTGTTAAAAAAACAGTGCAAAAAAGCCATAAAAAATCATCAGAAATGTTTGCGTAAGTGAGAACAAATTTTCAGGAAATTCTTGCCCCCGGGCGCAAGAACCCCTAGTTACGCCACTTTTCTGAATTTATTAGCCTGCTCGTCTACGCTGGCGCTCCGGGTTCGCTTCCCGGTATAACCCAAAAGTCTGGCCTATAGGCCTATAGCAGACTAGTACAATTTCATGCAACAGAAAAACATATTTCTTTTGCTTCGCCTATGAAAGGAAGCGATCGAGAAACTCATCGAACCGTTTCTGCCTTTACTAGGCCAACAGACGTTCACCAACCATTTATTTGCTCAAAATAGATATTCAGGCCCATATAGCAGACTGGTAGGCCCAGTAGCGGCGCCAGGTTTTGGAGGGCTAAAACCCCAATTCCTTCCCTCTCTCGCCTCCTCTCTGGCATTGGCAGTGATTTCCTACTTTTGTTTGGGGGCGGGCCGATAGGGGAATTCAGCCAACCATTTATTTTCTCATAATAGCCGCCACTGGTAGGAACCTAAAATTTCACGTAACAGAACAACATTTTTGTTATGATTCACCTGGATATTCAGGCCTTAGAGCCATAGGCTGGTGTTGCTGCCAGCCCAAAACCATTTTTATGACTCGTCACAATACAATGGACGCGACACCTTAGGTTTCAAAGACAATATTTAGGCCGGCGACAACTGCCTCATTGTGACGACGGCCTACATAAGAACTTGGAAACTTATAGCAGACGTTCGCGAGTAGTTCCAAAGATGATCAATGAGTCCGTGATATAGTTTCAAATGACTGACGTTAGAAAACCATGGGCCCTTTTCCTTCAAATGACCGATGTTAGAAACCATGGCCCATTTAAAACGCATGAATAAATTCATAACATCTAGGGGCCTAATTTAGGAAAGAAATCCAGACTTGGAAACCTTATTTTACCTGCATACGACAACATAGGAAAATTTACTACTATTGGAACTCCGTCACCTCCGTTTTCGAGTGGGGCCAGTCCCAAGCCACTGGATAAAGGAGGAGGGGCAAGGTCAACGCAGCCGCAGCAAGTCGTTAAACAATGGAAGCTATATTGCTACTCAGGTGGTACCAGTCCAAAGCTTCGATAAAGGAGGAGGGGCAACGTCAACGGCTCCGTCAGTCATAGGATGTCGTTACGAAATGGAAACTACTGGAACACGCAGCTGCTTGAATTATCGGATATAGCCTAAGCCAGAATTGCAGAGTAAATAATTGTGCAGCTTAAACTTATGGGCCTTATAAGTTATTTAAATCAACCTAGCATAATTATTTCAGAAGCTTCAGTGAGATATAATAAGGTTGCACGCTCATCCTAACGACATTTTCTTTCTGCAATGGCAGGTTATTTGCGTCGACAATACATGTAGCTAGCGGAAACGGGAATTGTTCATCTAGCAGTTAAACGCATTCGACGATTAATGTATTTTCTGTTGAAACTAATTTAAAGGTGTCTAAATTAACTCCAGCTTTTATTATTCATTTAAGCGGCCGCAAAGGCTGTTAACGTCGACATTAATAATAATAATAATAATAATAATAATAATAATAATCTTTTCTTTATTGAAGCGCCTGACAAACGCACTGCGCTGTACATTTACATGTTATGCAATTGAAATCTTAACTACTCTCGCTCTCTGTGCCAGATGTTATCCAATGCGCTATCGGGCCCCCCCCGATTGCCTAGTACTAATTACTATTTAAATAGTACTTCAGCGATCGAGCGCAGTCGACAAAATTAATATGTAATTTCGGTGCAATGTAATGTGAAGGATAAGACTTGAGAGAGTAGAGTGGCTCTGACACAGATGCAAGTCTTCTGAGCCACTATAAACCTTGTTATGTTATGTTGTTATGTTATGAAGGTGTCTAATCTCAACTGAATTATAATTAATATCAATGTCTAACGACATCTAGTTGCAGCGAAGGCTGTTAACGTCGACTAATACCAACAACTCTAATAATAATAATAATAATAATAATAATAATAATAATAATAATAATAATAATAATAATAATAATAATAATAATAATAATAATAATAATAATAATAATAATAATAATAATAATAATAATAATAATAATAATAATAATAATAATAATAATAATAAAAATACGAACGCCAGAGTTAGGCTATTGGGCTGTTCTTTTCGTATTCATATTTTTTGCCTATATTTGTTAATATAGCCTATTTAAAATAATACCCGAATATGAACTAGGCCTCGATCAGCTTAGCAAAAAAATTAGTCGGTGAGCCTATTGGCCTACTGCCTCAGTTTTTCATGGTTTGCGGCCTCCATCAAGTGACTTTGATCAAGTAATAGTTTGACATTCTGATAATGATAATTGCAGTTGATAATAATTACATGGGCCAATATGCGAATGGCTCGTCTTAAGAAAGACATATTAATTGCATGACAATCACATTATTACGAAATGTAAAATAATATCATATAGCTGTGAAAAGCAATACTGTGCAGAATTAACCGTAAATTGACTATTATAAGCTAATTGTGAATATTAACAACGGATACGGGAGAATCACATAGACACCTTTTTTTTACGTGAACGCGATTGGTACACTATATAAAGAGGTCGACATGTATACCTATCGGCTGTGATCTAAGGGTCTTCAGGAGACCTTGTTGCAGGCATTGGGTGCAGACGTGAGCTTATAATAATATATCAGTTCTGATATAATATGAATGAGCTCAGAGTATGTACTCAGTGGTTGCAGCAGGGAGAGTTCTGAGACCCGAGGATCAGAGTTTTTACAGTTTCGTCATTATTAATATTAGCCTATGATGGACTATTTCATGCCATGGCCGCTATTATAGCAAAACCAAAAATTGTTTTTATGGCATTTCTCTGTGTTTAGCCTACGTCAGTATTTTTGCATCTTAGTCTCGGTAGGTCTGCGTAATCTTTGGTTATGATGACGATGATGCAGAGAAATGTCTGTCTGTACACAGTCGATTGATAGGCTAGGGGTCGATTCTAATAAGGCATTAGGGATTATATCCAATTGATAATTATTGCTTAAACTGTATTAATAATCTTTGTTTATTGATTCAAACTGACATTCATTCATTCATTCATTCATATCGAACATTTGTATAGCGCCCTTCAAGGAAACTACTCAGAGGCGCTCCCGACTCCAGCACGGCCAAAAAGAACAGTTTTAAGGTGAGAAAAGAACGTGGGAGAGAAGGTCCTAGGAACAAGGCGAAGCTCCAGAGGGAGGCCATTCCAGGTCGAGGGACCCCCTACAGAGAAAGCGCGATTCTGCATAGTGGAGGTTCGAGCAAAAGGGACAAGTAGGAGTCCCTGTTCAGATGAGCGAAGGGATCGAGAGCCCCTATACACTAAGGACAGGGCAGCAGAGCTCACGAAGATAGGCAGGAGCGAAACCTAGCAAGCAGCGCCAGACTAAGACAGCTGTTCTGTACGCAATCCGCTGCTCAGATGGGAGCCAGTGGAGAACGTCGAGCATGTAGCCTGAGACGTGGCCATATTTTGGTATGCGGCCAATAAGGCGGGCAGCAGAACGCATGATCCGATCCAGGCACCCCAGTCGAACAGCCGGGAGGCCAGCATAAAGTGAACAACAGTAATCATGAACGCAGTATGATTACAAGTCATAGTATGAACGGATGATCACAAGTTATTACCGAAGTCAAATTTAACTGTTTGACAGCCATGCAACTTGCAAGGCGCCAATCACGTCCTTTTCCTTATATTACCAACGCCATCTGGCGAATGAACGGCTGAGTCGACCTTTGGATGAGTAACGGGAAGCGATCCCTCGTCCATGCTGATCTGCTCTTCGTGCCAGAGTGTTACCATTACCCTAAGCCCTCCTCTGCATTCGAGCCTGTTTTGATCCTACTGACGCGCAAACCCCACCAGTCGCTAGTTAGTCTTTCATTCAGTCGGTCATATCTATCTAATCTAATTATTTATATTGCGCCTTTATCGTAATGTCAAAGACAGCGGCAGTCAATGGTCACTTAGAATGAAGTCGCAATTAAGACACAGGTTTGAGTCGGGAGTGCTTCTGAGTAGATAATCTTGAAGGAGCGCTATATAAATCTCTTAAATGAATAAACGAATATTTCAGCTGAAAATAAATGGTAGGCTAAATATACGGTTATGTCATTGAAACCATGCAACTGAAGTTTCACAATCGTCCCAACAAGTTTTTCGTTATCTCCAAACTTCTAAAGCGCCACTCGAAAGCCAAACGCAGGGCACCAGCTTATTCACGAGTAACGCTGCTCGTTCTGTTTCTTTTTAATTATGACCTATAATATTATTCTCCCTTACACTATCTATTTTAACTAGGGTTGGGCATTTAACGCGTTATTAACGCGATTAATGCGTTAATAAATTAACGCGATTAAATTTTTAACGCAGTTAACGCGATTGTCACTGCGCCCAATTATTTCTAGAAATGCGCTAAAACAATTCTTGATAAAACCGCTCAGTTTAAACTTTAAACTTAAAAGTAAACACTAAAGAGTAAAAATAAGTAATAAAAGCATGTTTGCCTTTTGTTTATTGACTGCAATCATTTATATACCGCATATTCAACATAATTACTCAGAGTCGGTACAGTAGTTGTACTTGTTATCTATAGTGACAAGCGTTAAAAGTTAATCGCGGCGTTAAAAATGTTAATCATGCGATTAATTTCGATTAAAATTTTTAATCGTTGCCCACCCCTAATTTAAATCTTTGAAGTTGGATGGAGCCATACACCTAAAAATACCAGGGGAAACACCGTATACATGCGGTATAGGAGAAATATCAGCTGCATGCATGATATTTGTGCCAACGTATTGGACCAGCGCGAGTGGTTTTCGTTGACAAAATGCCACAGATAGAGACACGGACAATTCCAATGCGTTTCTGAGACGCTTCTTCTCTCGTAGGGCGACCGTGTGTCACTGGTGGCTGTGGAATCGAATTCCTCGTCGATTGTTGCTAATACTTTGCTCGTGAATAACTTGGTGCCCTGTGCTCGGCTTTCAAGTGGCGCTTTAGAAACTTGGAGTTAACGGTTATGATACCTGAAGATATTTTGTCTCCGTTAAAGATCGTTCGATGCGCATGATTGCGTTCGGAAGCAGATACTCGGTCAGGCTCCAGAGAATTTTGCGTAGAGCAGTTATAGTGGGATCGGCGTCACTGTTGCAGGGGTTCAACTTTCGTATTGTTAGCTTCGGGAAATGTTTGGAAAAATTCTGATGATTCTGGCTCTAAGCGAGAGCGTGTTGCTACGAGGAAATGGAAACACTTTGAGAACTGGTAAATACAAATTACACGTTTACTATAGCGACTGCTTATGGCATCGAATCGGTTTGTAATAATAATAATAATAATAATAATAATAATAATAATAATAATAATAATAATAATAATAATAATAATAATAATAATAATAATAATAATAATAATAATAATAATAATAACATCCCTGCGATGCTTCCCGTGCGCTGGGCACCCGGGTCTTGAAAGATACGACTCCACCCTGCGGGAGGGCTTGAGCAGGGTCCTCAACTTGTCCTTGTCGGATTGTCAGTGGCTCCAGGCCTCGTTGCCCATCAAAGCTGGTGGACTGGGAATTCGATCGGCTGCCTCGCTTGCACTTCCAGCCTTTTTGGCTTCAGCTGCGGGCACCCTTTCGCTCCAGTCCACCATGCTCGGTGACAAACTCCCTGCCGACCCACGTTACGAGGCCATGCTCATCCAATGGCAGGGTGCGGTCTCAATTCGGCAGCCGGATAGCAGCCTTGCCCACAAGCAGTCCTATTGGGATAAGCCTCTCATTGACGGAGTCACCTCAGATCTGAAAGCCGCGCTCACAGACACTTACAATCAAGCACGCTTTAGGGCGGTCTCTGCCCCACACTCGGGCGATTGGTTATTCGCTCTCCCCATCACCTCTTGCGGGCTGAGACTTGACGATGAGGCGGTCAGAGTCGCGGTTGGCCTACGCCTCGGTGTGCCTCTTTGCGAACCGCACAGCTGTGTCTGTGGCTCTCTTGTTTCCGCAGAGGGCTCCCATGGGTTGTCATGTGGGTTGGGTCCGGGCCGATCGTCACGACATGCATCCCTAAACGATCTTATTTTTCGTAGCTTGGTTCGAGCCGGCTACCCCTCCACCAAGGAACCGGTCGGCCTCCTGAGAACAGATGGCAAGAGACCTGACGGTCTCACTCTCATCCCTTGGCGAGCGGGGCGGAGCCTGGTTTGGGATGTGACGGTCACAGACACACTGGCCGTCTCTTACCTACCGAGTACTTCTCGGACAGCCGGGGCTGCCGCAGAGATGGCGGCTGCTCGAAAAAATGCTAAGTACATCCAGCTCGCAGCCGTCTATCACTTTGTCCCCCTGGCCTTTGAAACCATGGGCCCGGTGAGTTCTGAAGGCTTGGCCTTTATATCATCATTGGGACAGAACCTCAGCACGATATCCGGAGATGCACGCGAAACCTCCTACCTATTTCAGCGCATATCTGTAATGATCCAGCGGTTCAATGCGGTGGCTTTCCGCGGTACTTTTGCCACACTGGACCTTGACGACGATTAGGTGCCGTTCCAGACGAATTTTATTTAAAAAAAAATAAATAAAAAAAAATAATAATAATAATAATAATAATAATAATAATAATTGTTTGTTGATTCAAACTGACACGAACGCAGAATGATTACAATTCATAGTATGAACGGATGATCAGAAGTTATTACAGGAGTCGAATTTAACTGTATGGCAGCCATGCAAGGCGCCCATCTGTCCTACTGTTCATATTACCAACGCCGTCTGGCGAATGAAAGGCTGAGTCGACCTTTGGTAGGGTAGCGGGAATCGATACCACGTCCTTGATGATCCTCTGCTCTTCGTGTCTAAACTCCCTCCCCAATGATTTCGTAATCGTAATAGTAGACTCTTAACTTCTAAAGCGCCAATCTGAAGCTAAGCGAAGGGCACGAGTTTATTCACGAGCGTTGTGTTGCGTCGTAAGTATATTCTCTTTATTAATCCAGCTGCAGAACAGCATTTTGGTCTACATGAGATTAAGCACTATATGCCCGATAGCGCATTGGATAACACGCTGGCGTAGAGAGCGAGAGGTACCGAGTTCGAGCCCCGTAGGACGGATATGCTTTGTAGGCTGCTATTAGCGCCGTTGTATTGCAAGCTGTCTGTTCTGTTAGTAGTTAAGATTTAAATTGCATAACATGTAAATGTACAGCGCAGTGAGTTTGTCAGGCGCTTATTAAAGAAAAGATTATTATTAGGGAAGTGTCCTAACAGGGAGGAGGAGCGGGTTCAGAACATGGCCCGGGTCCGCCAAGGCAGCGGTAAAGAGGTTCCCATCTGCCATCCTCCCCCTTCCCCTCGCCTATCCCCGTGCCTTTCCTCTTCCCACTCACCCTCACCTTCTCTCCCTCTGCCTTTCCATCTGCCTCTTCCTTTTTTCTCTCTCTCCATCTCCCGACCCCATTCCACTTCTCCTCGCCCTCCCTCCCCATTTCCCTGCACTTCCGCCTCCCCTCCTTTCCCCTCTATCTCTCTGTGTCTGTCTCTTTCTCAGTCACTCCACCTGCCGAAAGAAAATGAGTCTAGTTCATAGCGTAAGCGGCGCCACCCAACAACGTAACTGGAAAAAGTTGACTTCACCACAGACATTTCCATTATATATATATTATATATATATATATATAATAATTGTCACTGTTGTTGTGGCATTATACACCAACGTAGGGTGACCCCCAACGTATACACTCACTTGCACCAAATTTAAACAATTCTGGGTCTAGTGAATACAAATATATAGTGTCTCAGATAAACGATTTAAAGGTGTCTAAGCAGTACCTTAAAATTGGAAGGCAAGCAAATGTAGATGTTTCTCGATAGCAGCTGTATGACCTTTGGTGAGATCCTTCATGACCGCTGCCTCTTTGAATGGGTGTCAGGTCATTAGATATCGTTACTTGTTATGCTACAGTAAAAACTGTACGAAATTTTGTCTAATGTACGTCAAAGACCTTTTCAAAGATGTCGCTAACCGGGAGTTTATAAAACTAATAGGATAGGTTTTCTTTGGACACCTTTAAATCGTTTTCTCCGACTCTATATATATTTCAATTATAACGTATTATGTTGGGATGTTCGAATCCAAGTTGTTTGTAAGCGGATAGAGAACAGAGATATGCTCCTATGTACACTCCAATAATGGGAGCAATTAAATGTGTTAATTATCCTGATGTACTTCATGGGAACTATATTTTTCCATCAAGCAGGATAAACGAAGGCCGCGTCTCAAATATGATTTTTGTACTGCATTAAGCCCGTATACAAACGGTGAAAACTATTCAACATAATTTCTGCCAACGTCAACGGCCTTAGTGGCCGCAAGATGTCGTTCAACTCTCGATCCAACCACTCTAATGTCAACTCCGCCACTACCCTAACTGTGGTAATACCAGTCCCAAGCCTGGAGAAAGAGGATACTAGGGGCCGTCCATAAATGACGTCACGCAATTTTGGCCGATTTTTAACCCCCCTCTCCCCTCGTCACACTTCGTCACAAAAAGTAACACGTACCCCTCTGAAAATGACGTCACAAAGCTCTGACCCCCCCCTAAAACCAAATTAACATGGCGAAGCAAAATGCTCCTTCATGGAACAAATAGGGAAAGCATGAATATTTTAAAATCTAACGGTGACCAAATATTGAAATAATTAGAAAATTATTAATAATGGTGCCTGTGTCATTAAAATAATTTTTTTAAATACTGAAAATTTAATCCCTAAAATTAGTGCTGTTATTATTAAAATTAAATTGTTGTTAATTGTTAAATTTTATAACATAGACCTGGTGTGACGTCACACTTCTCAGACCCCCACCCCCATGTCACACGTTAAATTTCCGACCCCCGACCCCCCCTAGGTGCGTGACGTCATTTATGGACGGCGCCCTATTACTTTTAAGGGTTGTGTTTAGACACCTTTAAATTGCTATCGATGACGCTATATAGTATACCTATACCTCTGTAATGCCAAAACTAATCTTTGTCGGCGGCAACGGCCTATGTTGTCATAAGCTGCCGTTAAACTGTGGATCCAATCAAAAAAATCTCCAATGCGGCTGGTCCCCGACCTGTGTTCCGTCATAATAACAGGAACGATGAGAAGTTGAGAACTATTCAAAATATTCTCTGTCGACGCTTTTGTTGCCTTAAACTATCCACCCACCCGTTCCGTCCGTCCGTCCGTCCGTTCGACCGTCCGTCCATCGATCCATCGTCCGTCCATCCGTTTGTCTGTCTGTCCGTCCGTCCGTCCGTAGTCCGTCCGTCCGATATAGACCAGCGCACCTGTCCGTCTGTCCGTTCGTTGTCCAGGAACTGCCACCGTCTGTTCGTTCGTCCGTCCGTCCAGTTCAGTCGTCCGTTCGCCCGTCTGTCAGTCCGTCCGTCCAAGTCTGTCCGTTTGTCCGTCCGTCCACAGGTTCTCTGTCCAGGTCCTCCGTCCGTCCGTTCGTCTGTCCGTCCAGTCCGTCCGTCCCGCCGTCCGTCCACCCATCCATCCATCCATCCATCCATCCATCCATCCATCCATCCATCCATCCATCCATGTCATCATCCATCCATCCACCCAACATCCACCCACCCACCCACACCATCCATCCATCCATCCATCCATCCATCCATCCATCCATCCACCCATCCATCCATCCATCCATCCATCCATCCATCCATCCATCCATCCATCCATCCGTTAATTGTTTATTAATTGGCCAGATAGTATAAAGTTATAGATTTGCCAAATTGTGAGGAACTGCCACCTCTTGGGCAATTCGTACACTGAAACTAAGTTGTGTTTACGACACCTTTATATTGCTTACCACGAACATTATTTTTAATCTCTAAATTCGTCAACGCTATACGATAAGGTAATTTTCCAATTTTCGGTGGTGTGTTGCAACTGAAGTTTCTGCCTTTTTAAAGGACGAGGAATCTGAACTACGCCACTACACTAGATGTGGTAGTACCAGTCCAAACCGGTAGAAAGGTAGAGGGCAACGCTATTCATCATCGTTAAGACACTGCAACTGACCAAATTTATATAGCGCCGCTTCAAGAGCCACTCGTCAGAAGGAGTGGACCGATAAGCCCATTTCATACGCCGAGGCTGAGAAATTGAAGTCGACAGCAGTCAGTGGAGGCGCCTTTCTTCTACCGCGACCGCATTTGACGCTATATAATATTATATCGTAGCTTCATCATCATCATCATCGTCGTCGTCATCATCATCATCATCATCATCATCATCATCATCATCATCACCATCATCATCATCATCATCATCATCATCATCATCATCATCATCATCATCATCATCGTCGCGTCATCATCATCATCATCATCATCATCATCGATCATCATCATCATCATCATCATCGTCATCATCATCATCATCATCCTCATCATCATCATCATCATCATCATCATCATCATCATAATCATCACCATCATCATCATCATCATCATCATCATCATCATCATCATCATCATCATCACCATCACCACCATCATCATCATCATCGTCATCATCATCATCATCATCATCATCATCATCATCATCATCATCATCATCATCATCATCATAATCATCATCATCATAATTATCATCATCATCATCATCATCATCATCATCATCATCATCATCATCATCATCATCATCATCATCATCATCATCATCATCATCATCATAATCACCATCATCATCATCATCATCATCATCATCATCATCATCGTCGTCGTCATCATCATCATCATCATCGTCGTCGTCGTCGTCATCATCATCATCATCATCATCATCATCATCATCATCATCATAATCATCATCATCATAATTATCATCATCATTATCATCATCATCAATGCTATTGTGAGTGCGCATGTGTGTTTGTGACTGCGCAAAATCCTCGGTTAGACCCCCACCCGCATATAGGCCAGTTTAGGCTGTTTGCCTATATAGCTTCAGAGAAGCCCTTAATAGGCGAGTGGTCCTCTAATCTAAAATGCTGTCTGAAGTTAAAAGCTTCCTTCTCCCACCGAATCCATTACGACTCCTGGCTTCTGCTCCGACGACGCTAGATAAATGCATTAAGCCGGTCTCTAATTACAGCGTCCCGGGTGTTTCGTCGATAGCAACTGGTAAATCGCACACGGTGAGGTAAGAAGTAGATAAAACCTGCAGTTAAAGGTCCCAGGACGATCAAGGCCAGATTCGGTCAGTGGTATAGTAGGTGGTGGTAGTAGTAGTAGTAGTAGTAGTAGTAGTAGTAGTAGTAGTAGTAGTAGTAGTAGTAGTAGTAGTAGTAGTAGTAGTAGTAGTAGTAGTAGTAGTAGTAGTAGTAGTAGTAGTAGTAGTAGTAGTAGTAGTAGTAGTAGTAGTAGTAGTAGCAGTAGCAGTAGCAGCAGCAGAAGTAGTAGCAGCAGCAGTAGCAGTAGTAGTAGGCGAGGAAGAATGCGAATAACATTAAAGACAATTGTAGACTTTTTCGGAAAGTAATGTTTGACTTAGACACCTTTGAAACGTGTTCCACAAAAATTATATGTAGGCTAAAGACCCGAACTTTGCGATAATAAAAAAGTCATCTAAAACACTGACAGTCTAAAGCCTCTATAAAGGAGCACGTTGACGCAATCGTTTTCGTTGCGGCAAAGCATCGTTAAAGAGAAAGTTAATCTGTACACTACGAGGCTAATTTTTAGAAATTACTATATATTTAAATCGTTTCGACTCGATGACAGGAGTAATGCAAAGTCACGGTTATCGTTGCAAGACGTCGCTAAAACTTAAATTAATTTGCACACCCTTTAAACGCATTCTTCTTATGCTATATAAAGATGATACCAATGGCCTTACGTAGGAGGTAACTCCGCCACTGTTCGATTTCTGACAGTGCCAGTCCCAAGCCTGTATGAAATTTCGATCAAGGAGGAGGGCGACGCTAATGGTCTCTGTGGAAACAGTACCACATGGACAGCTAGTCGTTAAACAGCATCAAAACCACCTTACGTAGGATGAGAAGAGTCCATAAACTGGCAACTGCACCAAATTATTTCCTATTACATCAACGGCATTTGATGCCATAACGTATATCGTCGTTGGATCCAACTCTGCCACTACCCGTACTCGAATAGTACCAGTCCCAAGCTTGGTCAAAGGAGGAGGGCGACGCTAGTCCTCATTGCTGTGACACAGCGTCGTTGAAAAGAAGAGTATAGTCCTTTACGCACACCTCCTTTAAACTGTTAATACGAGAATTTAACATCTTATGGCAACACAATTATTAACGACGGCAGAAATTATTTTAAAAGTTCTCACCGTTCGTTTGACACGATCTAGATATACAATGAGACATGGTAATCAGAAACTCCGTCACTGTTCGCTTTCTGACAGTGCCAGTCCCAATCCTGGATAAAGGAGGAGGGCGACGCTATTGGTCTTTGTTACCACACAGCTAGTCGTTAAAAAGGAAATGCACACACATGTTAATCAGCAACCAGATAGGAGATAAGTTTTAATGGAGCTATGGTCATATATACTTTGATTTGAACCTTTTTAAAGGTGTATAGTATCAACTGCAATTTGTTTTAATTTTACCTTAAAATTAGAATATTTGTTTTTCTATTTTAGCTTTTATCAAAGCAGTATTATGCTTGATACGTTTACGAATTGTTGTCAATGGCCTTCAATGTTATAAGACGACGTAAAACTTTTAAATAATACTATATAATATTTTAAAAACTACTTCGAAGAGATGATGGCTTAACTAAAATCACAAATTCATTAGCGCATGAAAAACTGTACAACCATTATTATACATATCATTGTGAAAAAGATTCGCTGCAACATTTTCGAAAGAGTTTTTAAAGTCAAAATAATTATAGGCAGTTTCTGTTATTAAACAATCATTTACTTATCCACGTTGATCAGATAGAGGATCATAAACGGTGTTTAAAATTGACTGCAAATGTTATCATTATTATTAATAATAATAATAATTAAAATGCTGTCGATATTAATAATATTAATAATAATAATAACAAGTGCAGTCGATATTAAACACCTTTTTAACTACAGAGAAGATTGTTATTTAACAATAAGTGCAGTTGGATATTAAACACCTTTTAAAACGTTTAAACCGAAATTATATATAATTCAACCGTTTCAAAACTTTGATTTCGATTGCTTGCTCTATTTCCATTTTCGCTTTGTTAACGGTCTTTGATGTCATAAGGCGACGTTAAACCTTTACTTAAACAATGGTTGATTGTTCAAACATCTTACGAGACCCCGTGCGATTGTTTTTTGGGGGTTGACTGTTGTAGCGCTTATCCATCTATCCCTGGCCGCATCCCGGCTGCTGCGACTGACCGTTCGTTGCCATGGTCAACCGAATGGTAGCGCCACCTGGCACCTCGACCGAAAGCGATTTGAATTAGAAACCTCGTGAGGGAAGACGGTTCCCTTCCATCCACTAGGAAGCAGAGAGAGAGAGAGAGAGGGGGGAAGGTGAGAGAGACACAGACAAAGAGACAGAGACAGGCAGACAGGCAGACAGACAGAGACATACAGAGACAGAGAGTCAGAGACAGAGAGACAGTGACATACATAGACAGAGAAAGACATAGACAGGCAGAGAGAAAGCTACAGAAACATACAGAGACAGAGACAGACAGACAGAGACAAAGAGACAAACACAGACAGACAGACAGACAGAGAGAAGGAGAAAGGCAGACAGAGAAGAAGATGATGTCTGCGTATCTGCCTTCCTGTCTATTCTAACCCCTACCTTGGGAGGAAATAAATCAAGCCTGAAGGATATATATATATATATATACTTACATATGTGTTCATGTATATGTATAATATACATAAATTATATATATATATCTGTATGTCTTTAATGTACATGTATGTATATAATTATATATATGTCCGTCAGTCTGTCCGTCTGTCGCAAGTCATTTCCTTTTTCATTAAGCATCTGTAGATCGTTGGACTCCAATCACCATCTCCTCATTTCATTTATCCTCTTCCATTCCTCTCCTCGTCCGATCCTCCCCCATAAGCGCCACTCCCTCGCATCATGTCTACTTCTTCCACTTCTTCTACTCATCCTCGGTCGAATGACTACCAGACAAATCCAGTCGGACTGACCGACGAACGAAGTGGCACAGACCATCGATGATTGCACTGGCTTCCACGCTCACAAACTCATAGCGTTGTATTATTAGGTATCGATATAATTAATATTTATATGGGCAAAATATGTTGATGAAGTGACGATATCTTAGATCGAAATGCAATGCGTAGCAAATGGGATCTGGTCGGAATCGGACGATGCAACTTGTGACAACATTTATGTGTAGTGTGTAGGGCTGTAATTATAATTTGCATATGTGTATATATTGTATGCATATATATATATATACTTATATAAATTGATTGTATATATGTGTGTATAAGAGAGAGAGAAGATAGAGAGAGAGAGAGAGAGAGAGAGAGAGAGAGAGAGAGAGAGAGAGAGAGAGAGTGCAGAGAGAGAGAGAGAGAGACAGAGACAGAGACAGAGAGAGAGAGAGACAGAGAGACAGAGACAGCAGAGACAGAGACAGAGACAGAGAGACAGAGACAGAGACAGAGTCAGAGACAGGAGACAGTGACAGAGACAGAGACAGAGACAGAGACAGAGACAGAGACAGAGACAGAGACAGAGACAGAGACAGAGACAGATATAACAGAGACAGAGACAGAGACAGATACAGAGACAGAGACATAGACAGAGACTGGCTTTGGCTATGGCTAAGTGCATTCGTTTCTATTTCTCTTCCCAACCGTATCCTTCAGTGGATTTTTTCTTCCATTATACAAAGAGTCGCTTGTTGCACTACTGATCGACTTGGGTTCAGACTTCAGAGACATATAAAAATTCGCTATATAAATGGCCAAATACACAATACATAAATACATAATAGACACGTAGGCTTATGCATGCACACGTACGTACATACATACAGGCATACATGCATACAGACAGGCATACTAACATACATGCATGCATGCATAGATACATACATGCATACATACATACATACATACATACATACATACATACATACATACATACAGACAGACAGACAGACAGACAGACAGACATGCAGGCATGAAAATGTTTATGCATACCTACAAATGTACTTACATGCATGCATACATACATACATACATACATACATACATACATACACACATACACATACACATACATTCATGCATTCATACATACATACATACTAATATACATACACAAATAAATACATAATATATTAATCTGGAACTTGGTGTCTTACAGGGCTTGACGCTGATCTGGCGCTGGTGAGCACTAATCCAGATGAACAGCCGAGCGCGGAAGATGGAGAAAACTTTAAATTTTCTTACAAACATTTGCCACCAGATGTCGACCGTGTTTCTAATACGGATGACGCAGTGAGCAGTCTCCATGGTAACCAAAAAGATGGCGCTCAGGAGGGAGACAACAATCTGCAAAGCACTTATGATGACAGCCTAAACGAAACCGAAAATGGAAGTGAGGTAGAAACCGAAACAGAACGTGAAGACGAAAATGGATGGAAAAGTGAAACTGATGGTAATGAGGAAAATGAAATGAAAAGTAGATACGAGAGTGAAGAGTCAAACGAATGGAGATACGCCCCAAGTCAAAGCCAAAACGAAACCGAAAGTGAAAGCGAAAACGAAATCGAAAGTGAAAGCGAAAATGCTAATGAAGCGAAAAATGAAAGCAACGGATCGCTACCATTTCTGGATAATCAGAGGGCAGCTGGGTCATGGAAAATACCAAAATTTACTTCCAAAAGACCGGAATCCCTACTCAGGATTGGTTTCGCTTTCGATTCAAACCTGAACTCGGGTGAAACGCACCACCTCGACTCCTCTCGTTTTCGCGCCAATTCCAAAAGTAACCGTCTGCTTTTAAATTCCACTAAAGACCCAGAAGATTTCTACATCAGCCCTGCACGCAGCGAAACCAACCCATCACCGATCACGGGTGATGAGTCACCAGCCGCTGAAACCTTCTTCAACAGGCGAAGCGGAACGGCAGACGGTGCCAATCCACGGAGGCGCAGTCTGCGGAACGGGCAGACCGTGTCGAATCGATCATGCGAGACGTTGCAGTGTCTTCGAGGAGGAGAGTGTTCACTGAACCGGGACGGTTCTTCGAGATGCCGCTGTCCAATGGGAACCAAGGGCAACCGTTGCCAAGAAGGTTAATGAGAAATCACTCTTTATTCTGTGGACCTCTTCAAGGCGATACATGAAATAGTGTTTACATGTCGAAAATAATTATGCAAATTACCAAATTCGACACCTTTTTATTTTACTCAACGTCATATATATATAGCCTGCGGCAGCCGGCTAAGTCCAATGATTAGTGGTTGATGTACATGAACAGTTTAAATGAATACCTTAATCAATTATAATACATGTATGCTTTGTTAGTTAATGAAATTTGTCAGGACATAATAATCACAGACAGTATGAGATGAACTACTTTATGTTGCAAAAATATTGAATATTAGTGAAATTGTAAAGCTCTGTTTGACACCTTACTGGTGCCGTTCGGATGCCATAAGTTTCTGGTTTTGATTGTATTGTATATTTTCTGTATTGTCGTCAACGGCCTTTGATGTCATAAGACGACGTTAAACTGTGGACAAATAAAGGTCCAATGATTCAAACCTTTAATCATCCGTTTTTAAACTGCA
>JACEVL010000188.1:739937-777437 GCA_020284085.1 Aporrectodea caliginosa
AGACACCATCTTAGGTCACGTGGCATCAACGCCATTTTTATTAATACTAGATTTTGATCATGCGATTAATCGTAATCTTCAAACTTCTAAAGCGCCACTCGAAAGCCAAGCGCAGGACACCACCTTATTAAATTAAACTAGATTAAATCTTGTGACCGCCAGGTTCGTTACCATAGACCGTAATCATTTCTTTCATCGTATGTTGACAGTAAGTATGTGTAGTGTACGCGTAGCAGAGGAATATATAATGTCTGTAACAGCGTTTGAAAGGTGTCTAATCTCAAATGATAGTTTACTATTCGTTCCGATATAATTATAATACCTGTTGAACCCGTTTCAAAAGTTACCATCTCCACTGATTTTCTTACCGTTAGTTTCAATTGTTTAACGACATCTTGTGGCTGTAACGGCCGTTAATTTCAGCTTTACAACTTGGAGAATCACGATCTAATAAGAAAGATGGATCCTCAGTTTAACGGCAGCTTTTGACAACATAGGCCGTTGCCGCCGACAAAGATTAGTTTTGGCATATTACAGCTCAGTATTACTATCTAATAAGAAAGGAAACTGGCGATTATAGATATACAGCTTTGAGAAATCGTTTTAAAGGTGTCGAATCGGAACATTTATTTGACTATTCTTGTTGATCTCTGGTATGTTTCTTATGTTTTGTTATTATTATTATTATTATTATTATTATTATTATTATTATTATTATTATTATTATTATTATTATTATTATTATTATTATTATTATTAATTATTATTGTTATTCTTATTGTTATTATTGTATTGTATTGTATTGTATTGTATTGTATTGTATTTGAACACTTGTTATAGCGCCCCTACCAGATTTCCCATTCTGCGCTAGACTACTGCGCGAACGCTGAATCGGAGTTTCACGCCGAAGCGCATGAGCAATTAGTGAAGGATGCCCAGGTTCTGACGCGGCGTTTTTGAGGTGGATTCGAACCCGCAACCCTCCAGCTGCAAGGCACCGAACATACCCCCAAACCACCGCGCCCTTGTTGTATTGTGATGTGTTGTATTTGTGTTGTATTGTACTCCATTTTTATAATGCGACCGAGCCACCCGCAGTAAAGATCCGAGAAATTAATCTTGATAAACCGACCCGACCGGGAAGCGAACCCGGGGCGCCGGCGTTACGAGCAGGCTACCAACCCACTCGGCCACTCAGGATCCTTATTATTATTGTTGTTGTTGGTGTTGTTGTTGTTGTTGTTGTTATTTTTGTTGTTTTTCCTGTTGTTGTTGCTGTTATTTATTGTCAGCGACAATGGCTGTGTTTCCTATCCTGAGTGCAGACTGCAGAAGCACTAAAGGGTCCTATAAATCGCCCTCTAGGAGGAGGAACGAAGGGGCTTGATAATATTATGCAACCTTTTCTGTAAAAAAATTTTTCGGAAAGTAATGTCTTCCTTAGACACCTTTGTAACGTTTTCCAAAAAAATTATATATTAGCTACAGAATTGTTTAAAACAATTTTTAAGAAGTCTGTATAAAGGAGAACGGTGACATAATCATTCACTGATTATCACTACTGACACGGGATTAAATCTAGATTTTAAACCTTGTAGTAGTGTAGAAATAGTCGCAATTCTGTGGTTGAATACAGGGCACGTTGCTCATCATTGAAATAAAGAATAAACTGGACGACTTTTAGTAAGGGTGCCTGACTCTGAAAACGTTGGGAACCCCTTTCCCATAACGCAAATGACCGTTAACGTTGATAGCAAAAGCGTTTTGAACAGTTCTCACAGCTCGATTGGTGTAATACAGCCTGGACGCTGAAGAAGGAGGAAGAAAGGCGTATAGAAGCATTTGAGAACAAGTGTGTGAGAAAGCTGCTGAGAATCCCGTTGACGAAAATGATGTCCAACGAACGAGTGTACAAATCAGCGGGGGCCAGAAATGAACTATTGGCCCACAGAAAAACTCCGAAACTTCGATATTTTTGGCTATATCATGAGACAACCGCACGACAACATCGAGAGCAGCCTGATGACGGGTCTCGTGGAAGGGGTTCGAGGACGAGGTAGACTGAGGATATAGTGGATCGACAACGTGCTTAACTGAACTGGACCTGTGGGTGCTGGAATAATGAACGCGGAGCGAGACAGAAGACAATGAGCAGTGAGGATCCATTCATGTAGCCAACATTTGCGTAGCGACGTTGGCTTTGTGGCGTGACAAGTATGTTTCAACTATAGTGAATTCTGACATTTTATGGTTACGGTGGAAGTTATCGACCTTACGTTAACCGTCTGAGCGAAGTAACTTTCGATGAAAATAATTATTTTACAGTTTATGGCCGCAATTGCCGTTGATACCGATATGAAAACATTTCCGTGCAGTTTTCATCGTGGCATAAAATGATCACCGATGACTTTCATTAGCAATAAAATTAAATGGTTGGTTAGTCACTGTTTAACACAAAGATGGTTAGCGTCGCCCTCCCTTTAGCCAATCTTGGGACTGGCGCAAAGCTAAAAGTCTGCAGTATATAAAATTTACCTCACGGCTGTCTGAGCCAAGGCAGCAACATTAACTCGCTAAAAACGCAGTCATATATTATTGTTAATATTCCAAAAGTTTAACGTCGTATTATGGCATCAAAGACCATTGACGACAATATAATAATAATAATAATAATAATAATAATAATAATAATAATAATAATAATAATAATAATAATAATAATAATAATAATAATAATAATAATAATAATAATAATAATAATAATAATAATAATAATAATAATAATAATAATAATATAATAATAATAATAATAATAATAATAATAATAATAATAATAATAATAATAATAATAATAATAATATCTTTTCTTTAATTTAGCGCCTGACAAACGCACTGCGCTGTACATTTACATGTTATGCAATTGAAACAATCTTAACTAGTTAACTACTAACAGAACAGACAGCTTGTAATACAGCATTATACCATGGATAGATGGATCCAGAGTCTAACGGCAGCTTATGACAACATAGACCGTTGCCGCCGACAAAGATTATTTTTTGGCATATTACAGCTCAAGTTTGGATCTAAGATCATCAGTTCAAAAGATCACCCAGCGGCGAGACAACTGGTCCAATTATTATTACGCATCCTCTGTTAAACCAAATTCCATTTTTAAAAGACACACTGGCCTGGGTCGCAATCGGAATTAGTAATTTCCGTGGGTTATCGAAATCTTGTGGCGGCCAGGAACGTTGACGTGAACTATTTGTAACTAACTCCAATATTACCAATTTTCATTGCATTGCGCATAGTGGTTACATCCTATATAACATCGACGTATCCCATTCTGAAGGTGTCTAAGGAGCGCGCTCTAACCAATCGGAATTAGTAATTTCCGTGGTTTAGCGACATCTTGTGGCGGCCACGACCGTTGACGTCAATCTTACGTTCTAGTAAATGAAAAAGGAATACTTTATTGAAATGCATGTAGTGGTTAATTCGTATATAGCATCGACAGCCAACGTTTTGAAGGTGTCTAAAGAGAGCGCCCAAACCAATCGGCTACAGTGCCTCACGCAGAGGCGCGTCCACAGACTTTTTGTAACGGCCGTCATACTGGTAAACATTGCATATGGCGATTTGTACCAAAACAAATTCTCGGCAGTTCAAAAATTCTGGTAGCCTTGTGAGAGGTCAATGACGAGGGCAAAGGATTTTTACCGGGGCATTTGTCCTAACTTGTCATGCTCTATAGTCTTGTCAAACGAGGTGCATTGTATAAATAGACAGACAGAACACAATAGAATAGAAGAATAGAATAGAATAGAATAGAATAGAATGGAAGAATAGAATAGAATAGAATAGAATAGAAGAATAGAATAGAATGGAATAGAATAGACTATTCACACTATTCAACGCATTACAATTGAATTTGAATAAACTTCTTTTCAGAGGTCGATATCTACATTCCGCTGTTCAACGGCCACTCCTTCCTTCGCTATCAGGGTCTTGGAAGACAAGTCCTCGTTCGAACGGACATCGAGATAATCCTGAAGACGTCCAATCCAAACGGTCTCATCCTTTACAACGCCTACTCTGGGGATCGAACCTCAGACTTCGTTCTTCTGGTTCTCGTCGATGGCTACGTCCTCTTTGCCTACGATCTGGGCACTGGACCAGTTGTTATACGGTCAGTAACATTGGACTGTTTTAATTATGGCATAGCAACAACTGTTCGAATAATTACACACCTTTTTAAAGTGGCATGTTTGCCTATAAATAAAAATAGCCTATCAACTAGGCACTTAACTCGAGTTCTGAACCACTTTTATTTATAAGGCGATAACGATACTTAAAAGAGGTGTGTAAAGGCACTGTTGATATTCTGCGATATTTATAACAAGGATTAATGTCGGTCTCCTCATTTTTGAAGTCTTCAGACTGTTATTATTATTCGTTTATTGAAACAATCCGGTTGACAAAGCGCAACCGGTTACAATGTACAGTTATGCAATTGAAACAATTCACAAGAACACAAATGACAGAAGACATAAATCTTAACTACTAACAGAACAGACAGCCTGCAAAACACGGCGCTAATTTAGCCTACAAGCATGTCCGCCTATGGATAACGATATCGGTACCTCTCGTTCTCTGTGCCAGTGTGTTATCCAATACGCTATCGGACCCCTGACACTACCAGAATTAGTTTATATACAGTTTGATATAAATGATAGATAAACTATTGCCCCAGTGGTGTCTAATGCAGAAGGCATCAACCGATGGCACGCCAAAAATCCAAGCCGTACTCAGGTGAACATCCAGAGAAGGCAAAACAAGGATATGGATATAGGCAGTGTAAGAAGAAAGGTATTGTATCTCTTAGCAACAGCCCTAGAGTTAATAAAACGATAAGGTAAGATATGAGAAGGTAAGTAGAGGTAACATACTTCGACTGGGGACTTGACCTGTAACGTAATCGTTAATTCACATAGCGCCAGCTCAGTGAAACATGGAGGTAGATTAGTGAGAGCGCTCTCTTTAGACACCGTTTAAATTGGATTAATCAGTGCTATATAAACCTGGAACGCGGAATCGGATTTGTTGGAGTGCTGTCCTTAGACACCTTTAAAACTTTGTTAATTGACCCTATAAAACCATAAGTGCCAGACGCAAAGGCAAGTTAATCCAAAGCACAGATGGACACGTCGCATCACTGTTTACATCTCGATAAGCTAATAATCCTTCTCCAAATCCACATTTCTCTCTGTCTTTCTCTTATTGTCTCTTATAGGTGGCAAAGACAGTTGTAATTTTCGAGATTTGAGAATCAGCTTGCACAGAACTCGAGGTATAAAATTCTTTACATCTTTGGGCGGAAGTTCAGTTTCGTGTGCGCGGGGGCGGATGGTGTAGTTTCGCCTGGAAGAAACGGCCCAGGACGTGTGCCTCGTTCCAGATGATGGACTGGAAGAGGGGGAGTCATCGGCGGAAGAGACACGCTTCCTGACGGTTGCTATTCCAAACGGTATACGTAACCAATGCGCACAGCCGTAGCCAGAAACCGTTTAAGGTTGTGACGGTCGGCTGCAGATGCGAGTCCCCACCACGCCATTGAGTCGAAGAAAACATACTTAGGCTGAGGCGCAGGACATGATCTACAACGTAACCATTCATTCACATAGCGCCAGTACAGTGGGACACGGAAGCAGATTAGTTAGAGCGTTCCCTTATACACCTTTATAACTCGGTTCATCGATCCTATATAAACATGGGACGAAGCATGCGTCTATTCCTTTGTTTAGGCCCCATCTGAGACACCTTAAAAACTGAGTTAATCGATCTTATATTAGCCTGGGACACAGAGACAAATTAGTTTCGCTGCAAATCGATTATTTTGTCGTAGGAGTTCTTAGATGGCTATCTTTAGACACCTTTAAAACTCTGTTAATAGATGCTATATAACCCTGCGACGCGAAAGCTGTTAGGTGAGTCTCGGTTGGTTTGTGGTAGGAGCCGTCATCGGATCCTGGTCAACGAATGGCACGAGGTCCATCTGGTGAGGAACGGAAGAAATGGTCAGCTGATCATCGATGGACATGGTTCGGTGGATGCCATGTCACCTGGACCGTTCACGCAGTTGAACGTTATGCTTGACCTATTCATCGGAGGACACCCTGACCTTGACGAACTGCCCAAGGTCGTCGAGGTCAACGAATCGTTCACCGGGTGCATTCAAATGGTACGCCTACTCTAATCTAAGCTAATCTAATCCAATACATTAAGATCTAATTCATTTTAATATATAATCTAATCTAACCTAGTATACTCAAAGGCAGCGGTTTGCAATTGGTCTTACAATAAATATTCTGTTCTATTCTATGTCGATATTTTAAAATATAGTTGACTAATATTTGATATATTTGCTATTAAATCGGCCAATTGGCTCTCTCTTTCTTTTCTCTCTGTGGCCCAAAGGCTCGTTTATGGCAAAAAAAACACTCGTTTGCTTTTAAAACTATTTAATGCTTCAATGTCTCACTTCTGGTGGTCATTTTGGTTATCCTTTGATTTTTAAATTTATTTACATAAGTAGGTAAGTAAGTAAGTATATTCTTTATTCAACCAATTGCATATCCGCACTTTGGTGTACATACATTTATACAGAGTATAACATTCTTATTATAAACGATCTGCGTGAAAGATTGTCAGCTTGTGGAATAAAACGGTCATGTAATCTCGGGCGCAGGGTGTAGGGGAGCGGCTTTTTGGGGGGAGTAGTCCATGGAGTACATCCCCGATTTTAAAAGTTCCCCGGGTTTCGTAGGACCGCAGAGAAGAGGTGTGAGTCGGCAGTGTTGCAAAGATGCTCAAACGATGGACTGTCCTCTGGATATAATTGTTTGCAGAGATTCTTCGCTAATATCAAATTATTTTAACCAAATCAAAGTTATAAATAAATAACATGCAGGACCTCTTTCTCTTATGGGTCAAATCCTCGGTTAAACGAGGTGTGTAGCTTTTATTGAGCAATTCTAACCTTCCAAATCGCATGCCGCAATATATAGTCATGCACCAATCACCAATAGTGTCCTATGCCTATGTACCATCGGTTGACGACGTTTTAAAGGTGTCTAAGTAGAGCGCTTAAACCCTTCGGCTACAGTGTACCATTACGTCGACCATACGGTAGGCACATAAGCTTGTGTTACACATCAATTGAGCGACGTTGACGAATATCTAATATCGAATATTGCTGAGTTTAACGCCATCTTTTGCCAATAACGTTTGGCTATGACTGGCCCGGCTACGGACTACATTGCCGAACTGTGCCTTCCAGTTGGCACTCAAACTGGTCGGCGGGCGCTCCGGTCTGCCACGCGAAATGACTTGAGTGTATACCCTGCTTTCGAACCACCATCCGCGCTCTTCGGGACTTCTCGGTAACGGCACCACGGATCTGGAATGCTCTTCCGCCGGCGCAATAGAAGTTGCTAATTACTAATGCTAATTACTAATGCTGCATGTGTCTATTACTGTTTTCTCTAGACTCTTAAAGACACACTTTTCAGCTGTTTGATGGCCACGTGTTGAGCGCTTCTGAGCAGCGGCGCTTTACGAATGTCTTGTTACAAATGCCGTACATGTCGAACAATGTTTTTTTAATATTATTTTTAACATATCTCACAGTTTGCTTACAGATAGCATCGTCGAAACTGAAAACAGATCCACCAAATTAATAGGTTGCGCCGTGTCCTCTTTTTATATAGCATTGGTTAACTCCGTTTTACAGGTGTCTAAGCAGCGCCCTTAAATCTATTTTAGAGGTGTCTAAAGATAGCGCTGTAAACTACTGTGTCCCATTGTATTGGATTGTATGTTTTTACTGTTGGCTTAGGTCCGAGTGAATCAGAAGCGGTTATACCTCATCGATGAAGCTCTCGAAGGGATCAACATCGACAACTGTAACCACCCTTGCGTCGGTCAACCATGTTCGAAGGCAGCTCTGTGT
This sequence comes from Aporrectodea caliginosa, assembly GCA_020284085.1. Taxonomy (NCBI): domain Eukaryota; kingdom Metazoa; phylum Annelida; class Clitellata; order Crassiclitellata; family Lumbricidae; genus Aporrectodea; species Aporrectodea caliginosa. Next base: position 747,949 of record JACEVL010000188.1, read on the forward strand.
GTTCCGCTCAGGGACCTCTACCAGTGCCTCAGCTGCACCGCAGACGATCCTACGAACTGCGAAGATGGTAGGTAACCAGCGTCAAGTAGAAAAGGCGCTACATTAAGCGTCCTTTGACGTTCGTATAGCGCAAAGGCTCGCTCACTCCCTTGCTCGCTCACTTGCTCACTCATTCAGTCATTGGCTAAATATCTATTGGCTAAATGGCTAACTAACTATCTTGACGTACGGGTCTTGTGATTCATATTCCAGCCCTATCTGAAAGGTGTTTCATGTTCTCTGTATCAATAGCGTCAACTAGCGAACAGGATTAAATAGCCAGAGGTAATATAATTATGGTATGCCAGACTTGGTTACAAATAATTTGGTTGCAGCGCTCTTTCTAGACACCTTTAAAATATGATTCAGCGAAAGTATATAATCATGGGACACGGTACCCAAACAGTTAATTTGTTCTGCGAATGTCATACATAACATTGTAGTGTTAATAAAAATGTTTTTATACAATCTGGTTATTTCCGGGTTTTAGGAAAGGAAATCTAGGTTTATGTGTTCGTCTTCTATTGGGAACATTGGTATTCGAACCACACTGTGGTCGATTAGGATTGACTATACCATAGGAACGGTGAAAAGTGTTTTTAAAAAATAATTTCTACCGACGTTTACGGCCTTTGATGTCATAAGATGTCGTTTAATTCTCGATCCATCCTACATACATTTTAAAATTGTCGTCAACGACCTTTGACGTCTTATCACGACGCTAAACCTGGGAAGAATAAAAATTAAATATAGTTGAACACTGTACCCTATTGGTTAGAGCGCTGTCCTTGTAACGCGGAGAGTAAGGTTCAATCCTCGCCGCCCGAGATTGTTTATTTAGACACCTTTAAAACGATCAACCGATGCTCTATATAAGGATGGGACACGATAGGGGATTAATAACTTCCACTGTGTTGTTCGCCTTGTAATGCGGAGAGTATGGGTTCCATCCTCCTCCTCTGAGACGGTTAATGTGTAAGGACCATGAGCAAATCATTCACTCACAATTGCTCAGCGCCATCGATTGATGCTTTGTCATTGTATTGACGTTTAATAAAATGCGTAATAATATCCGTCTGACTAACAGTGTTGTCGCAATGTGCACTGTCTGATAATTTCTGTCTTCAATGTCTTTCTCTGGTGACTATGTTGATATTTTTTGCTCTCATCTTATCTACAGGAAATATTCTGCATCGTTATCGATACAGATATCGAAGAGGTACTTTCCCAGAATTTCTGTACCAATATTTATTCGTCATATTTACTCGTCATATTTATTCGTCATATTTTGAAATCGCAGGTCATTAGAATCTACCCATCTATATGTGTCTGTGTGCGTGTATGTGTGTCTGTGTGTCTGTCTGTCTGCCCGCCTGCCTGCCTGTCTGTCTGTCTGTAAGAGCAACCGAGGAATATTATTTTAGTGTTTCGTTACACAGTGATTCTTTAACTAAGCAGATGTTAATACTATAATTAACGTTAATAAAAAAAAATCGTTACATTACCTAGTAGATTATTACGGAAGTTTGAGTTATATAATTGTTTCGTTACTTTACATTAGACAATAATTATTGTTTGTAATTTGTACAGAGCCGACTGTGACGGTTCCCACGTTCTCTGGTTCCAGTTACATCGCATACAACGATCCTCGACTGATCAAACTGTACGATCCATTGAGAATTATTCCTCTTCTAAAAATCTAAACACTTTAATCGATTATATCTGTGTGCCGCCACTTTACTTTTACTTTACTTCAATTCACTTTACTTTACTTTATCTTCTCTTTTCTGTACTTATCTTTACATTACTATATCTTGCCTTCAACTTGCATTTTTTCTTAGCTACCGTAACTCAGCTGCTGACCTTAGCTGACCTCGCTTCACTTTCCTGACCTTCCATTACATACCTTTTTAACTTCCCTTATATCACCTAACCTTGCCTAGCCTCGCCTTAACTGACCTTGCCTCACATTACGCCTGACCTTATATTTTTCGTACCTCTATGGACTAATGTCAAGAGATACCATACCTTTCTTACCTGACTTTACATTCCCAATGCCTTATAGATATATCTACATAATGACACTGCCATGAATCAACTTAGCATAACTGACCATAACTAACCTCACCTGATCAAAACTGACCTCAACTGACCATAACTGACCATTTCTGACCATTACTGGCCATTACTGACCATTACTGACCATTACTGACCATTTCTGACCATTACTGACCATTACTGACCTCAACTGACCATAGCTGACCATAACTGACCACGTTGTCATTCTCCTTATTCGGTCTCTTTTGGGGCTGTTACCGGCTGAAGGTCACGAGGTCATCAGACGGACGTTGACCTTCACCTCAGAGCTTCCTCCGGTGGCGATGGACTGGTCTTCTGGATCGGTGAACAGCAGACGGATCCGGACAGTGACTTCCTGTCCATCGGTCTTTCCAGTGGATTCATCCAGCTCAGGTTCAACCTCGGAAGCGGAGAGGTCACGCTCACCTGGACGCAGTTCCGTCTCGACGATAATAAGTGGCACCGGGTGACAGCGCGAAGGTAAGGATACCGTCAGTTTAAAGGTAACAACCAAGGTAATGATGCTATGATTGAGGGTGAAAGTGACGATGTTGTTGTGAGTGGAGTAGGACGTGATGGGCGCCTTGCATGGCTGTCGTATACAGTTAAATTCGACTCCTGTAATAACTTGTGATCATCCGTTCATACTATGAATACTATTGTAATCATCCCGCGTAATTGTCAGTTTGAAACATTAAACGAAGATTATTATTATTATTGTTTATGGTGATTATGACGACGATGATGACCACGATGATGATGATGATGTTTTAGTTGTTGTTTATGATGATTATGATGCTGAGCATGAGGATGATGATGATATGGATGATCATGTTGGTGCTGATTCTTATTCCTATTCTCTCCCTTCTCTTCCTTTTCCTTTTCCTCTTCTCCTCCTCCCACTTCCTATTCTTCCTCATCTTCTTCCAGCTCCTCTTCCTATTCCTCTTCCTCATCATTTCCTTTTGCTTCCTCTTCCTCTCCCCCTTATCTAACTCCCTATCCTTCTTCTTCATGCTTCTCCTAGTCTTCGTATTCCTTCTTTTACTTCCTCTTCCTCTTCTTCTCACCTTCCTCTTCCTCTTCCTCTACTTCCTCTTCCCCTCCTCCCTCCTCCTACTTCCTATCCTTCTCTTCTTCTTCTCCCTATTCCTCTTCTTCTTCCTTTACTTCCTCTTCCGGTTCTCATCCTCCTACTTTCAATTCTTCATCCTCCTCTTCCTCCTCCTTTGTTCGTAGGTTCGAGCAGAAGGGAAGTCTCGATGTTGATGGTCTTCGAGTCGTAACTGGAAGTTCCGCAGGTCCTCTCAAACAGCTCAACACCAGTCCCAAGATATTCATCGGTCAGTTTCCACATCCGATCTGATAGAGAGAGGGAGGGAGACAGACAGACAGACAGACAGAGACAGAGACAGAGACAGACAGACAGACAGACAGACAGAGAGAAACAGAGAGACAAAGAGACAGAGAGACAGAGACAGAGAGACATAGACAGAGAGAGAGACAGAGAGACAGAGAGAAGAGAGAAAGAGAGAAAGAGGCAGACAGAAAGACAGACAGAGACAGAGACAGTGACAGACAGAGACAGAAAGGCGCTATATTAAATACTGGCGTAGGAATCTCCATCGTTCTGAGGTCAGATCAGTTCCGGTCAACGTTGAGGTCGTGACCTTTTAAACCCTGACCCTTCTAATCTCTTCTATTAAAACGAATTCTAACGTCGTTATTATAAGAAGTTGATCGTAAGGTTTAGAAACGATTAAGACTAGGATTAGCCTATGTTAGGACTAGGACTGTATTTTAAGCACACAGATGCATGCGATGGTGTAGTGGTTAGAGCGTTGGACTGTCAATCGAGAGGTCTGGGGTTCAAATTCCCGCCAGGGCAGAAATTTGTCTTCAGATTTTTGCTTCACCTGCTCCCCTCCCCCCAGACAACTCGGCTGTAGAGTCTAATGTCGGTGCCAAGTTGAGACGGTGAGGACTGGGCACCCGCCGTCATAATTTATGCCGAGGCTAAGAAAATGAAGTCGCTAGCATTTCATGCTCATGGCTGCCTCTCATGCTGGCTGAAGGGAATGTGGGTTTTCACTGTTTGACGACTTCTTATTCACTTTTTCTAGTCAACCTACCAAGAACAATTACGCTTAGCCTCGATTTCTCTTATATATAGGCTACATAAAGAACTTTTAAAAGGTGTCGAAGAGACTGCTGTTCTCTGTTCTTCTTCCCGTTCTTCTTGTTCTTCCTCCTCTTCCTCTTGTTCCTTTTCTTCTCGTTCTTGTTCATTTTTCCAACTGATGTCGTTGGCTTAATAGCGCCATAGAAGTCAAAAGATTGGATTGGATTGGATTGGATTGGATTTGGATTAGATTTGGATTGGATTGGATTGGATTGGATTTGGATTGGATTGGATTATAATCTGATTGGCTGTTGTTGTTTCAGGTGGAATGAGCGACGTCTGGCATCGAACCCTTGGACGATTCCAATCTGGATTCACCGGTTGTATCTCCAATCTGACCCTGGACTCCGACGAAAGGGTTAACCTGATGGCGGATGCGTCGGATATTGTCAACGTATCACAATGCAGTAACAATACCAGCAGCAGCATCAGTAGCAGGGAGGATGCCATAGGCTGAGGTGATGCTCCAGCTGAACCTTAAAGGACTGCAGAGCGTGGTGCGAAGTTTCCTTGGCGTTGTGTTCAGATGTAAAGATGCTTTATTCCCTGAGACGTTGGAGGATTGGAAAGGGTGTTGTTGAGAGTTCATTCTTCCTGTTCTGTGTGGAAATGAATAAGGAGTGGTGGCAGGAATGATCTCGAGAAAATACTATCCGCTTTGGGATTATTTAGTTAGCTACTGTTTAAAGACGATGTCTCGTAACCAAAATGATTAGCGCCGCCCTCCTCAGTTACACACGCTTCGGACTGGCACTGCCAGAGTACGACCAGTGGCGGAGTTGCTGAAAGAATGTAGTAGTTTCAGTTATTTAACGACATCTTGTGACTTGGTCTATGACGCCAAAGGCAAAATTTCCAGTTTAATGATGAGAACGTTTATATAAGGTCGTTAAAAGCGTTTTAAAGGTGTTTAATGATAATTTGACATGACGAATAGTTTAATGACATCATGTGACTGCAAGGGCCGTTGCCGTCGACCTTACTTGGTCTGGGACGCTAACGAAGCTAGTGAACGCGATTAATGATGAATAATTAACTGTTTCGAACCCATTTGGCAGATAATTAGCTATATTTAGAGTCCTATTTATACATGGTGAGTTTGAGGAAACACTGTACATTCCGACAAACCTTACGTGGATTTTCCCAGTGGTTTGATAAAGTTTGAGGAGCAACGCTGGCCGATGTAAACAATTACATGGAGCCATTTAAAATTTAAATTAAAATAGTGACGCCCTTCTTGGCCATTCTGTAGTCAAATGTTTTAATTAAACACCTTTAAAACAGGTGTAATCGACAATATATATTCGAGATATGGCGTCGGCTTATCACGTTGTTCGCTTCTAAATATCTTGCTCTGTAAAAATACGCAATTCCATTACGTCATGCGTAGACATTTATAAATAAATTATTCGGAATCATCGGCAAAATCCAAAGAACAAAGTTATGTAGTTCAGTAAGCGTTGTAAAAGCTCTCTAAACAAATTCTTTAACGATGCGGAGGTTTTAGCTTTGGGAACAGAGCGACAACAAGGAATGGTAATTTAATAATAATTACGACAATTTATATGGCGCCGTAACACGGCAAGGGCGTTGCAAGGTCGCCTGTATGTGTGCATGAGTCGTCATTGACTGGGAGAAACAACAGATAATTTTGGACTTAATTAGTTTGTTAGCTCGTAACTTTTGCTACAGGTTTGCCTGATGAGTGGCTAAGTTTGGCAGATTTGGATGGTACAAATAGGAGAGGACGACCTCACAAATAGTGATTTTATTATTAATCCAATATTTAACGACATCCTATGCTACAAAGGCTGTTGACGCAGATGTATTTGAATTATATAGTTTTCTTTCTCTTTTCTCGTCTTTGATTCCGTTTCTGATGTTGACATATTTAAGTTTCTGAGAAAGTTTACTGTCTATCATCAGGGATTCCATTTCTGGCACGATGCTGTACAAAGAGTGTACAAAGAGTGGATGAACGCAGTTGATTTATATATACTGTTAAAAAAGCATGTTAAAGGTGTCTAACGTGAGCTCTGAGCTACGCATTATCTATATTCAGTTATTCAGCTATTCAGCATAACTGAATGGTGTGGAGCATCGCTACAAGAACTGACACACGCTGCGATGGAGAGCCACCAGTGGAAGAACACAGTGAGAACGGCATCGGACACCTACGGGCGCCGAACCCAAGGTCGACGAAGAAGCCCATATTAGGTCATATTGTACCCCAGTATCTTCTCTGCCCAGTCGTTCCTCCCTTCGGTCCTCGGCCCGCGGTCACTTGGTTGTACCGTGGGTACGTGCTTCTACGGCCCAGTCTAGGAGATTCGCTATTGTGGGCCCTACTAGCTGGAACCACTTACCTCAGTCCCTCCGGGTCGACCTTTCAGTTATGTCGTCCACACACTCTTTGTGTGGTCGTCCTCTCTTGTTTGTGCCATCCATCATTCCGAACACTAGCGTTTTGATTTTCCTATCGTTGCTCATTCTGCATAATTATATGTCCAAATAGTCTCAACTTTCCTTAGATTATCTTCTGCATGCATTAAGTTCTCCTTACAGGTGAACTCTTCTAAATATATGGATATAGATATAAATATATATAAATATATATACATATACACGCAAATAGGTTTATTAGTAATCCTTAGATATAAACCTTATCCAAACGATGTTATGTTACGATGCTATTTACAGCACTGAGTCATAACAAAGTTGAATCCGCCAGCACCCTCCGCGTATGCAGTCTTGGGACTGGCACCTTCACATGTAGGATAATGCATCAGGCCTCGGCGTGAAATCCGATTCAGCGTCCATGCTTTAGTCGGGAGCGCTCTGAAGAAATCTTGAAGGTATAATATGTACGACCGAACGCAGTTGACATATATACATACATACATACATACATACATACATACATACATACATTATCTATAGTCATACAGCTATACTATACATACATACATACTTAGATACATACATACATCAACGTAAGTATTTAAGATCCAGAACGCTCACATTGGTTAACTGGTTATTGTCGCTATTTAACGCACACTGTGAAAATAACAAAGATGATTGGCTCCAGCACCCTCCTTTATGCAGTCTTGGGACTGGCACCACCACATGTAGGATAATGCATCTACGCCTGATGAATGAAATCTACGGCGACCATGCTTTGATCATAGCCAAAAGACAGAAAATCATAATATGTAATACCCAACGCAGTTGACTTATATATAATGTGAAGGAAAAGCATGTCAAAGGTGTCTAACGTGAGCTCTGAGCAACGCATTATCTATAGTCAGTTATTCAGCTATTCTATTTAAGAACTGTTGCCTTAGACACCTTTTAAACGTGATCAACCGAAATTATTTAAGAGTCGGATAGAACGCTCGTAACATTGGTTAACTGGATATTGTCGCTTTAAAAAATGCATAACTATGAAAATAATGATGACAGATATTTCGCTCTGAAAAGTCTGCTGTGGACTTTTGATCTAGACTTAAAACATTTCTTTTCCTGGTTTCATTTCCTCCGTAGATATTTACATAGTTCCGGTGTCATCTCCCATTCCCTTCTTGATTAGCATTGTTTCAAAGGCGCTATAGAAATTCTTCGATTTGACTAGACACAAGTAAGTAAGCAAATAAATAAGTAAGTAAATAAATAAGTAACTAAGTACAATAAGTAAGTAAGTCAATCCATAGCTATAGTGTTGTTGTGCCTATGTTGTTGTTGTTGTTGCTTTTATTACCATTGACCAGTGCCTCATCTGCACCGCGGACGATCCCATCTGCACTGCGAAGATGGTAGGCAACCAGCGTGAAATTAAAAAGGCGCTACATTAAGTGTTCATGCACTCTGTGAACCAATCTGAAGCTCGCTCACTCCCTCGCTCACTCACTCATTTACTCACACACCAACCCACTCACTCTGCTCACTCGCTCACTCATTCAGTCATTGGCTAACTGCCTGATCGGCTAAATTGCTAACGTATACGGCTAAATGACTGGCTAAATGACTGACTAACTTTCTGGCTAAATAGCTCAATGACTGGCTAACTGGTTGGCTAAATGGCTAAATGACTGGCTAACTTTCTGGCTAAATGGCTAAATGAGTGGCTAACTGGTTGGCTAAATGGCTAAATGACTGGCTAACTTTCTGGCTAAACTGACTGCTTTGATAGGTTTGTGATTCATATTCCCGCCGTATTTGAATGGTGTTATTCGTTCTCTATATCACTAGCCTCACCTATCAACGGATATTGTCAACGTATCACAGTAAGGATACCATGCAGCAACTTTTGGCGCATATAATTAGCTATATTTAGAGTTCTAGATATGCATGTTAGATAGAGGAAACACTTTACATTCCAAAAACCCTTACTCGGGTTTTTCCAATGCTTCTGAAAAGTTAGAGGAACAACTCTTGGTCATTGGTCATTCCATAGTCAAATGCTTGAATTAGACACCTTTAAAGAGCATTGGACCGATGATATAATAGTCGAGCGATGGCGTATGATAACGATTTTGTGCTGTCTTAACCGGATGCTCTTTATAAATAGGACATTGAATTACGTAAGGTGTCGGCATTTATAAATAGCTTATTCATCTGTTCATTCATCAGATAAGTCGAACGAATCAATTATGTCGTTCAGTCCGAGTTGTAAAGGTCTCGAAACAAACTAGTTGACGAGGAGGAGGGGGTGTTTTCGCATTGGGAACATAGCGATGGCAACGAACGTTATAAGTTTGCCGATGTCGTCAATGATTTGAAGAAACAAAAGAGTTGAAAAGACAGTTTTGGATTAAATCAATTAATTTATTTACTCGTCGCTGTTGTTGCAAATTTGCTACATGCAGCAGGTTTTCATTACATTTTAATCCTTTCACGAATTTTTTTCTGAATTTTTAAGTTTATAATTTTATTTTTTAAATAATTCAAATGCTTACCAGCTAAGGGTTAAATACATGAATTGATCGCCTTTTGCAGATAGAATATTGTTGAGGAATAAAATACGAACAAAATGATTGTCACTGCATTTCACCGGGAAGAACTTCCACCAGAAGCGTCGCTTAGATAGTGATTATTTATTTATTTAACCACAGTTTAACGTTGTCTTATGACATCAAAGGCCGTTGACAACAATACAGGAAATATACAATTCAATGATTACAAGAAACTTATAGCGTCGAATGACACCATCAAATGTGTCAAACAGAGCTTTACAATTTCACTAATATTCAACATTTTTGTAACATAAAGTAGTTCATCTCATACTATCTATGATTCCTATATTCAGATATACAGATAGTAATTGATCGAAGTCGGTTTATATGTATCATAAGTTAAATTGCATTCAGAGGTGTCTAATTAGCACTATTTTGTTACATAGAATTTAGAGATATTATGTGATAAACAGGGTCGTTTAAGTCGATCGTATCGTAATGAAAAGCCAGAAGTTGAAGTATATTTCAGACTTCAGTTTAACGACACCGCCTCATAACAAAGATGGCTAGCGCCGCCCTCCTTCTTCATCCTGGCTTGGGACTGGCATCACCCGCACTCAAAACTTACCTCTTCCAGTTTCATGATGCCCGGCTTCAATGGATCTGAACTTTTTAACGAGGGCATTATCAAACGACATCTTGTGTTTTGTATCACTCAGTTTCTAAAGATCCAGGTTTACGACATCTTGTGGCCGCATAAACTATTTATTTTATTTATTTTAAATTATTGTTTCGAACGGAAAGGTTCAATTTAACGGTACTGAGTCGAAATTAAATCATTAATAGGAAGACGTACATCGCTGCGTGGTTAGGACTGTTTAGCACAACCTGTCTAAATTACTCACTTACTTAAATTACTTACTTACTTCAATTAGTTACTAACTTAAATTACTTACTTCTTTAAGTTACTTACTTACCTACTAAATTTTTACTGCTTAGCTTTGCCAAACCTATCACCCATCGGGCTTTCAGTTCTCGTACTCTGCCAAATCTGCAATGCGCTTTTTGAGCGCTGTTTTAGAAACCTTTTAAACAGAGTCCACTGATTTTATATAAGACTTAAACGGAATAACGAGTAACTCCGCCACTGATCGCTTTCTGTCAGTGCCAGTCCCAAGCCTGGATAAAGGAGGGCGACGCTAATGGTCTTCGTTACCACACAGCTATCGGGGTATTACAATTTATCAGTCACAGGATCAAACACGAGAGAATCGAAATAAAACTGGTGATAAATGTTATACGAAATGAACTGAAATACGTCAAGATCTTTGAAGACGTAAACGGACTTTGTATATTAGGATGGATATTAGGATATCGCTAAACACATTGGAAGACGTACATTATGTGGCAAAACACTGAGCTGCATGATGTCCAACGAACGGTGGGAATTGTTCAAAGTAATTTATGTCGACGTCAAAGTACTTTGTTGCCATAAATTCATGACGTCTTCCACCTGGTTAAAAGAAATGTGTGAGGGAATAGGCAGGAGGGGACTGGTGTACAGTCTCTCTGTCTGTCTGTCTGTCTCTCCTTGTCTCTGTCTCTATCTCTGTCTCTGTCTCTGTCTGTCTCTCTGTCTCTGTCTCTGTCTCTGTCTCTGTCTCTCTGTCTCTGTCTCTGTCTCTGTCTCTGTCTCTGTCTCTGTCTCTGTCTCTGTCTCTGTCTCTGTCTCTGTCTCGAAATCTCTGTCTCTGTCTCATTGGTCTCTATCTCTATCTCTATCTCTTCTCTATCTCTATCTCTATCTCTATCGTTATCTCTATCTCTGTCTCTGTCTATATGTCTGTGTGTCTCAGTATATCTGTCTGTCGGTCTTGCAGCGATAGGATGTCGTTAAACTACTATTACCAATTCATTGTTGGTTGGAATTAGACACCTGTAGAACGGGTTCGACCAACGATACATAAAATTATGAGAGATGAGTCTGATTGATTACTTTCTTTCTGATATTTTCTCCTGTAAAAATAATTTGCTGAATTACGTCATGCATTGGCAGTTATAAACTGCTTAATAAATTAAAAAAGATGGATAAGATTACACAGTACGCACCCGTAAGACAGATTCAACTGAAGACATATATTCAACAATAACCTTGAAATTTTCGTTTTCAAATCTTTCGTTGATTTTGTGACCGTCTCTCATGAACTGCATCGTACATCGCCTCAAAAGAGTCTTCAGTAGAATGGGGCGCTACGTTAATCTCTATAATTACAATCATTATTCACGCTAGAATCGCATGTTTTTTATCCATCTAGTTTAACTTGCGGAAATCTTGCTTCAATATATATATTATATATATGTTTGAGCTACAGGCTAAAAAGTCAAATCTTGCGACGACTAATTCGATCACTTACAATCATTCAATCGTCCTGAAACTTGGCAGATAGACTCGCCCTCGCAGACACTTCATTCTATCAAAATTTCAGCTCCCCAAAAAGGCTAGCTTATAGAATCGGGGACTCAAATTTTCGAATCGGGGAATCCCCTTTTCCGATACGCAGCGTTGCCATTGGCCAGCGTTGTCATTGGCCGCAACAGAAACGGGCGCGCTGCCTCATTAAACGCATGCTATGTCGTAAAATGAACGCGGACTATATATTTGTAGAGGTAACTGCTTCGTAAGACCCATTATAGGATACTAGATGGATATAGTAAAAACTTTGTTTTTACGGGCTGTATTTTATTACTGTATAAGCCAAATGCATGTTTGACATACATACGATGATTTTGACCACATGCAAGAGTTTTGAAGGAGTAAAAGAAAGAGGTATCTTGAAATTTCATATGCTGTCGGAAAAGTATTGTGAAGGATAGGAGGAATGTGGACTTGCTTGTTGTATCAGTTGACCTTTCGCACCTTTCAAATGCGCTTTTAACAGACGTCAACGGTCTCTATAGAGTCTCGATCAAGAGGATTTCCTAAATTGCGTCTTATGTAGGCAAAATTAAATTACATCATATTTTGGCGTTATATAAATAATCCATTCAGTAACGTCATACTTTGGCGTTATATAAATAGCTAATTAAATTACGTCATAATCCAGTGTTATATAAATAGTTAGGTAAATTACGTCATACAGTGATGTTTATACAAATGGTTAACTAAATTACGTCATAAATGGCTCATTATCTAACGTCATACTGTGGCATTATATAAATAAACAACTTGCGTACGTCATACTTTGGCGTTATATAAATAGTTAACTAAACTACGTCATACAGCGGTGTTTATATAAATAATAATTATTGTTCACTAAATTGCGTCTTAAATAGCTCATTATCTAACTGTGGCGATATATTGATAGACAATTTGCGTACGTCATACTTTGATGTTGTATAACGATTACCCTTCCAAATATTACCTCATCACTTTGCGTGTTAATCATTTGTCATCATACAAAATGTCTCATTTATTTACGTCATAATTTTGGTGTTGTATAATAAGTGGCTCAATAACTACGTCACAATTTTACGCTTTATAAATATCTAATCAGACTACGTCATAAGCTACAAAACCTCTCGTTTGTAGCTTATGACCTTTTTAGAAATATCTTAAATAATCCCGGACATATCCTTCATTACCTACTACCCTCTGTCCTATATACTGGTCACGATCTGCGCCCACGCTCACATAACCGTGTTCTTTCTAGATTTGATTCCCTCATCAGGCGTGGTTTCCTGGCTAGGATGTTGTACAGCTAAGCCATATAGTGTTTTTTAGTTTACTATTTACTAACTTTTTAGCTACTATTTGATAACTTTGCATAACTTTGTATGTACAGCGCCGTGCGTTTGCCAGCGTTTAATAAAGACCACACTTACTTACTTACTTGTTACGTTTGTGTTTATTAATAGGAACTGATTGACTGATGCTGTTTTTTGGTAACGCCGTCTGCGCGACCGTATTTTCGATCGACGTTTTCCAATCACGTGATTTACGACTGCATCCGGGCCATTAGGAGGCGGCGCCAAAAACCTCCTCCTAACACCAGAGGGCGTCCTGGTATTTTGTGAGGGTCGTAAATCGCCCATTCAATTATCTCTCCACTGAAGATACACCCGTCGGATGTATACAGAGGATGCCCACCCATCCATGGTCCACCCACCCACCCCTCGGTCTCATGGCTTTCTCACCCTGACGAATTATTCTCACGGAAGAGCAAGGCTGCATGGGTGGTTTATTAGGGACGGTCTGTCTTCTGGTCGTCTCTGATACGGTTTTGTCCGGGTCTTTGGCATTTATGACTGTCTCTGTCTCCGTCTCTCTGTCTCTGTCTCTCTGCCTCTGTCTCTCTGTCTCTCTGTCTCTCTGTCTCTGTCTCTGTCTCTCTCCCTTTCACGCGGCAACTAATAACGTACCTTCACTGGAAGACTCTCTATGTGTACGTGTGCGTCAGTGTGTATGTACGTGTGCATGTACGTGTACGTGTGTGCAGATGTTTGTGTTCGTGAGTGTGTATGTGTGTCTATGAATATTTATGAGGCGCTGGAGATTGACCTTCTAACAGCTCTGAAAAGCTGAGCTGAAGCTTTATCCTCTGTGTGTGTGTGTGTGTGCGTGCGTGTGTGTATGTGAGTGTGTGCGTGTGTGTGTGTATGTGAGTGTGTGTGTGTGTGTGTGTGTGTGTGTGTGTGTGTGTGTGTGTGTGTGTGTGTGTGTGTGTGTGTGTGTGTGTGTGTGTGCGTGTGTGTATGTGAGTGTGTGCGTGCGTGTGTGTGTGTGTGTGTGTGTGTGTGTGTGTGTGTGTGTGTGTGTGTGTGTGTGTGTGTGTGTGTGTGTGTGTGTGTGTGTGTGTGTGTGTGTGTGTGTGTGTGTGTGTGTGTGTGTGTGTGTGTGTGTGTGTGTGTGTGTGTGTGTGTGTGTGTGTGTGTGTGTGTGTGTGTGTCTGTGTGTGTCTGTGTGTCTTCATTTCTGAATATATTTATATAGCGCCTTTTTTCAAAAAGCGCTGTTCTTAAATGGTGTCTTAAGTTTTACAGAAAATGAAAAATTTGAATTCACGCATCTGTGTCTGTATTTATGTCTGTCTGTCTGTCTGTCTGCCTGTCTGCCTATATGTATGTAAATATGTATGCGTGTATATATGCATTTATTTTATGTTACATGTATGTATGTAAATTATTCGTATGTGTAAATATGTAAGTAAGTATGTGTGTATGTATGTGTGTATTTTTGTCTTCCACCGTCTTTACTCATCCATCGTTGATCAGCTGATAAACGTCTTTCGCCGAATACACTCGAAGTCTCGCTCGTCTTTTTCCGGATCGACCGCTAACGAATACAGCCGAAGCGAAAGAGACCCAGGATTCTACGGACTTTGCCGACGGATTACGGGATTTGCCGAAGCCGTCTTGTTAATTTGTCGGTGGTCAGATCTCGACCGAGCGGCCATCACTTATAACGAGTCTCCTGTTCAGAACAACGAACAGGAGATTTGTACGAACGCGAGTCTCCACATCGGTGATCCGATGGGAAGCAGCGTTACGCGTAGACTAACCGCTAGAGGCGCCACGAGAGTTCGTGAGAATTTATGCCTATAGTTTTATTAGGCCTATTAATGTAATTATTATTGTAATCGAATATTTAATAAAGCGCCACTCGAATATTTTCAGAGACGCAATGGATTGGGAAGATTTTCGTTTAGATCTTTAGGAATAAATTAGTGAATACTAAAAAATATGACATTGGATGTCGACGTCGTATCGTAAGCAGCTAACAGTGTATGTGATACCAAATGCCCGAGTGATCAGAGGAGACAATTGATAAACAAGTATACAAATTTTATATTCCGCGATTGGTTTTGCTGTTTTTTACATCTAATGGAAACCAGGGCGTTCACGTAGATCTTGCCTCACCTATTCATAATTTAAATTCAATAACAGGCGATTAATAATAATAATAAAGTATACTAGTAGATTATGTTTAACAACATTGTGTCGTCGAAACGATCAGCGTTGCCATCCTCATTTATCCAGCCTTTGGACTGGCACTTCCCGTTATTTATTTGTGGCTTCCAGGGCCGTTCATGTGGTGGTTGCATCGCCCATATGGAGGCCAGATGTTGGAAGTGCTTGGTCGCGAGCGAAAAAGTAGCCCAAAAGTCGCGAGAGTCGCGAGCTGAACAGCTGAACGAAAACATCACTAAATTTTTGCTTGCGGCGCCAGGATTTCAGGCTAAATTCTTCCCCTGGGATGCGATGACCTTTTTTTTTTTGCTTGTTACTTTTTTTTTCTCCAAAACCTTCCCTTTTGTCCCCTCCTCGCTGTTTTATCACCAGTAACAGTGACCCACTAGCCTACTGCGGTCAATTTATGAGAATTCATAATATCGCCGTCGCGACCGCGGGACGTTTCAAAAGTAGCCCAAATATCGCGAGGACGAAAATTTCAGTCGCGAGCGCATTGAAAAGTAGCCCAACTCGCGCTTTTCGCGACGACCTGGCAACCCTGATGGAGACGATTGACAATTTAATCCAGTTGTTTTATTCATATAGCTTCGGTTAGACTCGGAGTAAAGGTGTCTAAATTCACCTGATTTTTTATAGCGATTTTAGTCGAAAGATGTCTGGCATATTGTTTATTATGATTTCGTTATTGAAGTCATTCGATGAGATCAGATTTTATTAAATTAGATTTGATATGATCAGATTTTATTTTATTTTATTTTATTTTATTTGACTAGAATGGCTATTTCGTTATTGGTTTTCACTGCTTTTTCGTAGTGGACTGATCTTCTGGTAATTGACCTCATAGCACGGCTTGGATTTGGAGCGACATCGGTTGATGCCTTCTACATTAAACGAGGGCGCAATAGAAGTTATTCATTAGAATTACATTTACGACTGCCAGGGTCGTTGAAAACAAATATACGTTACTTTACAAAGCGTAACGACACCTATAGACTCAGCACACCTTCTTGGTATTAGTTGCACCCTTTTATTTCTAAACAATTGGTTTAGCCGACTGCCATTCACCTTTTTAACCCCACTTTTCCCCAGGAGCTTCTATGGAGGCGTTTAAAAAACTGTTTCACTCTTATCTGGACCATTACACGATTATACAGCGCAGAGAAATATAAAGAAATGTTAAACACCGGGTTTTATAATGCAACATTACTTTTATAAACACCCAGAATAGAGGAATACTTTGACTAAAAGCTCGAAATTACCGCATTAACCGTGAAAGCTTCATCATCATCATCATCATCATCATCATCATCATCATCATTATCATCATCATCATTATCATCATCATCAGTAACCCTGGCTCAGTGCTCGAAGGTGTCCGATGCCTTGTTCACAATGTCTCCCCATTCGACTCTGAGCCGCGTGAAAGCTTAGTTACTATTAACAGTGAGCGTCCGTTTACTATAATTATTAGTAAGATAAACAGCTATTTAGACACCTCTTTTAAGCGTTACGTTCACTTATAAGTAAAGAAAGCGCAAAATTCTCAAATTCACCTCCATCGCAACATCCTATATAATGCTAAATGAGTGGTGCGAACTGTTCAAGATAATTCTGCCGATGTCAACGGCCTTTGTTGCCTCGGCCCATATTCTGCTAGTGCCAGTCTCAAGGCTAGATAAAGGAGTAGGGATACGTCAATCGTATGTCGCCTAAGCTAACCACCGAGAAGCAGTCACAACATAAAGTGTCAGCCATTATTTTCTTAGCCTCGGCATATGATGCAGGCGGTCAGTCCTATCTCCTTCACAGCCTCATCTTTCAAACGACAGTCTACGGTAGCTGTACTCATTTCAAAGCTTAATTCGCCAGGTGGCTTTGGTGGATCACAAACCTCGAACTAACATCTAACACCCTGGCGGGGATTTGAACCCACAAGCTCTTGGCTGGCAGTCCACTTTGGCTTACCACTAACCTATTTCAACGTTGTTTGGATGACGTCCATGCACAAGGGCGCTATATCATTCCCCGTAGGGTGACAGGTCACAGCAGAGGTCGTCCAATCCCTTTGCCAAGTCTCTAAGCGCTTCTATGGCGTCTCTCAATGGCTTCTAACCCCAACATTAACGACAGAAATCATTCGTACGGTGGAACATAAACCCCTACCGGAGAACACAACCGATAATAGCCGGAAATACCCGATCACATCCGAAAACGACGATATGCGTACGGTTTTTACAGCGCCAGAGAGACTCGATTACTGCATGATGTGTTTCACATCCGACGTATTTCCACGGGAACCATAACAACGAAACTGAACCAGTTTAACGAAACCGCAGCAAATAGCATCGATCACCGTAAGAAACAATCGGAAAAGACTGAAACTATGGTAACAACGCACCAAGTTGAGTAAGAACCTAGCCGAAGACTTGTGAGCATGTAAAGTTAAGTCTCTGAGTGAAATTCTCAGGAAAAACGAAGAAAAGGACACCAAAATGCGGATAGCAACTGGTCAATTAAAGAATATTCTTATCTTATCTTTTAGAGTTAAACTTGAGATAATATATCAATTCGAACACCCCGAATGCATTCGTCCAATCCACTATTGATTAAAGGGAGATAAGAAATATAGCGCGTTTCCAAACGTTTTTAATGGTGTATAACGTCAGCCGGTATTATTTTATTAGTTTAAATCATTTAGTGATATCTTTTAAGACTTGCTAACTTAACCGGGCATTTATGTAATTTATTAAATAGTTTGTCGCATTGAAGAAGGTTGGAACAGTGACCTTTAATTTGTGGCTTCCCATCAAAACCCTAAAAATACTATTATATAAGTGATGTTGTTGTTCTTCAAAATGGCGTCTTCGTTAGTGTCATAGAGATCACGCGTGGACTGAAACAGCGTCATTTATCACAAACTACCAAACTATTGTTGATTATTCTCTGAGAAATAATAATATTAAGTCGACATAAACGACTCTGGTAGCTACACATTTTCGCTTAATAATAGCTACTAACAATTTAACTGCGGATGGAACTACACACCTTTTAAAAGGCCTTTAACGGCGATATAATAAATTATACTGTCAAATCTTTTACAGTGAATCTCGCTTGCTGTGTCTTATATAATACGAAGGTTATTTAGTATTTGCTATTATATAATTATATCATCAATAATATTCTGGATAGTTTGCCTCCGCCAGTGCCAGTCCTAAACCTGGAGAAAGGAGGAGGGCGACACCGATCATCTTTGTTATTACACAGTTTCGTTAAGCAGTAAATTACCAATGCTGGAGCGTCGATGCTGGATGTTTTCAAAATCAACCTAAACTCTGGCAGCTACAAGATGTCGCTAAAAAAATGGCTGCTAAACATGACAATTGCGATTGAGATTGGACACCTTTAAAACGGTTTCTCCCATCGGTAAATATTGGATGATCGCCTTTGGTTATTAATACTGGCTACTTACGATGCTAATAATATTCATCATAAAAAATACTGTGACGCTACATGCGTTATAAAACTTATTAATAATCGTTCAAATATAATAATAATTATTATTGTCTTTGAAATTAATTGTAACATTGCCGTTGCTATAGTTACGCTTGTGTAATGGCGCTCTTTCAAAGGTGTAATTATAAAAGTCGCGTTTACCAATGAAAGCGGTTTTGTGTTTACATATTTCGGTTCCGGTAACATAACGGGAACAACTGTGGGAACAGTTGCACAAAGACTTACCTGCAATAGGTAGCTACGAGCTCCACAGTGCATCTTTTTGTCATATTTTCAATCCAATCAATCTCAATGAAAAGAGCGGACACGTTGAAGAATAGCCACGGAGTAAACAGGGCAATCAGCACCTACTGAATACGAGTATAAACGTACTGAATCCGTAGATCGGGGGGAACTCCTGGAGGCGATTTGGGATGCCCGTTTCAACAATGATATAGGAGTGGCTATCTTTAGGTGAAGAGCGGTTCTACAAATTATATTTCCTCACTACGGTCTATAGGAGTTTTCCAATGTAAGACGAAAGAACTTCTTGTTCTTCTATCCATGCTTTCTATCTTTTCAGTTTAATTCTGTTGGTTCAGTTTATTATTCTGAATTTTCAAGTCTCCTTATTCAATCTGTCTGATTGAGAATTATAGATTTCTTCCGCCCGCATATATATAATATAATATTTATATAAATATATAATTATGCCGATTTTTCATAAATACTATGACGCTACATGACGTTAATCATTTTTGTTAAACAGCAACTAACGAACCAACTAGTGATGGATTAGACACCTTCAAAACGATTTGAACCAACGATATATAAAGAGTTAACTATGACGTTGAAATGGTTAGTCGTCAACGGCCTTTGATGTCATAAGACGACGTTAAACTGTGGTTATAATAAGTTGAAATGGTTAAGTGACTATCTGACTCTTCATAATCAGTGCGACCACTGCTTGAGATTTTTCCCAAGATCTTGGGATTTTGGGGGTCCGACTTGGGATCTGGGGATTTTGCCTAGCAATCTTGGAAATTTTCTAAGATCTACAGAGTCTCCCTATCACACGCAACAAACGAATTGCGGAGGCTATTTTTTGATGCGAGGTCAAAACAAAACATTTCACCACTGGTTTGTCCTGAATCTACGTCATCTTGGGATAGAAAAAGTCGTACGAGCCTAGTCTAGGCAGGAATATACGCTCGAAGCACTCAAGGCAACCATTTTGTTGCTTCTGAGGCATGCAAGGCAGCCATTTTCTTCCTTTTGTTTTGACGCATACTACTTCAGTTCTATAATTTTTCTACAATTTTATCATTATAATTTATTATTATTATTGTTCATGCATTCATTCATTCATTCAGAGAACTTATATAGCGTCCCTCCAAGATAACCTACTCAGAGGCGCATGTTATTGTTATTGTTATTATTCGAAGTGAATTGTAAATTGTATCGTTATAATTATAGTAATACAATCAGTATCAGCCTTAGTACCAGTGTTAAAATTACCACCTTTTATCTTAGTATTGTTAGTGTTAATATTGGTATTAGAAGTCTACAGTTGTTTCCATATCGTCAATGTTTATTAATTTTCATCGTTAATATTCGCCTGAACGTTGCAAATTAACTCGATCTTCGAAGTGACAGCTCTAACCCCGTGCGAGAAGCCCTTTCCCGGAAGCCGAGCAGAGGACAATAATCACCGGGCGCATAACATCGCACGCCCCAACGCTTTCTCGGACATCGCCGCCAAGGGTTTCTAGCGCTTAATAAATTTATGATATAGACGGTCGACTGTGACGTCGTCTCGCCAATTACAACGCTTCCCGAATTTCGATTAATTCCCTTCGAGGGTTTTAATTGTGAGCTAACGAAGCGTGTTTGGCGCCCCATAGCCGCGTTGGAGTCGTTCGGCTATGAGGCGCGCCGAGACAGATAACCATTAGTAACGTCATTACCGTAAACGGTCGATTTGACGCTCGCGCTGCGGGTTTCACGGCTGGTGAGCAGCTTAATGGTGACGTCTGCGGATTGTGAGCACGGTTGTATGACGTTCAAGGTTTTGTTGTTGTGTGTGTTGAGGGGAGGGGGGTGCGATTTTGACGAGAGGGTTTGGGTATTGGAAATGACAGTGTGTTATCTGGTGGATGAAGAGGTGGTGGGTAGCGGTAATGTGTGGGTAGGAAGTTTGGGTTGGTTTAGGGGTGTGGGTAGAAGATGGATGGGGTTGGGTTTAGGGTGGGTTGATGGATGGATAGATGAACGGATTAACGGACGGACGGATGGACCATTGCCTTCTAAATACTACGGGAAGACGGACCGATGGATCGATGGATCGATGGATGGAATGACAGAGAGATAGATAGATTAACTGATTGATTGATCAACAGATTGATTGATTGATTGATTGATTGATTGATTGATTAAATGATTCATTTCATTCATTCATTCATTTATTCATTGGGTGGACTGACTGACTGACTAACTGACTGACTGAATGAATGAGTGAATGAGTGAATAAATGAATGAATGAATGAATGAATGAATGAATGAATGAATGAATGAATGAATGAACGAACGAACGAACGAACGAACGATGGTATACTGCTCTTGGTTTGGATTTTGTCCGTGAGTTGCGTGTAGTAGATGTGGAGATCATTTATGCGAACTGACTCTGAGTGAGTGAGGTTGGGTGGGGCTAAGGATGGATGAGGAGGGATTGAGGGTGGGAGACGACGGAGTGGAAAGAACTTCTTCTCCCGTCAACCTTCACCTGATTACGAAGACCCAAATAATGACTGACGTTTCGGAAAATTCAATTGCACTGACATTTCTCAATTTCTGCGCCTACCTGACTGTCCGCCTCTCTGCCTGTACACTGGCCTCTCTGTCTGTCTGTCTGTCTGTCTGTCTGTTTGTCTATTTGTCTATTTGCTTGTCAGACCTTACGACCTCCTGCAATCTTTCCTCTTTCTGTATCCTTCTCTTGCACTTTCGCTTCTAATTCGTTACCTTCCTCCTCCTCCTCCTCTTCCTCCTCTTTCTCCTCCTCTTCCTCCTCTTCCACCTCATCTTCCTCTTCTTCCCTTCCTCCTCCCTTTCCACCTTCTCTTCCATCTCCTGTTCCTCCTCCTCCTCCTCCTCTCCCTTTCCTCCTCTTCCTTTCCTTCCTCCTTCTCTCCTCCTTCTTCCACCTTCTCTTCCATCTCTCCTCTTCTCCTTCTCCTCTTTCCTCCTCCTTGCTCCTCTTGCTCCTCCTCCTCCTCCTGTTCCTCCTTCTTCCTCCTCTTCCACCTCCTCCCTCTCTTTCTATAGCTTCTCATCGCTCCATGCCAGCGTCTCTAACTGCATCTTCCTCATCCTTCGACATCCATCGCAACACCCTTACCTTCCTCCCAACCCTCCTCCTCACCTCCTCCTCCTCCTCTTCATTCTTCCCGTCTTCTCTCCTGTCTCCCTATAGCTTCTCATCGCTCCATGCCAGCGTCTCTAACTGCATCTTCCGCATCCAACGACGTCCATCGCAACACCCTTCCCATCCTCCCAAGGATCCACTCTCTCCCTTCCTCCCTCCCTTCCTCCCTGGCACCGGCTGACGACAAATCGCCGAGGAATTGGAGGAGGAGGAGGAGGAGGAGGAGGAGGAGGAAGAGGAGGAGGAGGAGGAGGAGGAGAGGAGGAGGAGAAGGAGGAGGAGGAGGAGTAGGAGTGGAGGAGGAGGAGGAGGTGGAGGAGGAAGAGGAGGAGGAGTAAGAGGAGGTGGAGGAGGAGGAGGAGGAGGAAGGAGGAGGAGGAGAAGGAGGAGGAGTAGGAGGAAGAAGGAGGAGGAATTGGCAGATGGAGGAGGAGGGGAGGAAGGCGACCGAAGCCACACTGATCGACCAGATATCGCTCTCGCTCTCTCGCCGACGTATCGCCCAATATCACCGCATCATCAGCGAATATTATATATATATATATATATATATATATATATATACATCCGCATATATATACGTTCATATATATGTATATATATATAAATGTGTTACGAACCTAAGCGTGCGCAATGTATAAAAATATACATATGTACATATATTCAGCTTTAATAAATATATATATATGCATTGGATTCACTTATATGCATGCATCTGTCATATACATATCTATGTCATATAGATATTCATGTATATGTATATGACCCACATCTTTGTGTCTGTAATACAATTGTAAAATATATAGTCATTATTTGTCTTATATTATGTACTACTGATACGTATCTGTATCACACACGCACACACACACATACACATCTATCATCAAATACATAATAATGTATACTTATTTCTCGAGTAAGCATCTTACAGACTCTGCACCACTGTGTTACAAACCTAAGCGTCCGCAATGTATAAAAATATACATATGTACATATATTCAGCTTTAATAAATATATATTATATGCAATTGGATTCATTTATATAAATTTATATAAATTCGACGTGCATAATTGCGTGCATACAAGACTGTACCGTACGCTGCGCTTGTGTAGCGCTGTCCCATCCATTATATAGCTCCTATTTGAGATATCTCCCTTCAGAAGAGGATGTCTGATGTCTGTGGGTGCGTGCGTGCATCCGGGCCGCTCTCGTGTCCACTGTGTGAGATACGGCGTCGTGTGGGAGGGGGTATTAGCAAAGCGTGCTCCATTCGCGGGTTGACCGTTATGTGGACAGATGGCGCTGCAGTCTTAGCTGGGAACGCACGTATATTCGGCTGATCTTTCGGTGGAACGCCCAGAGTGAGCGCAAGCCACGAGTTGATTAACTTATTAGATTGCGACGTTGGGATGTATCATTCTATGCTGAGAATATTTCAGTTATGCACTTTGTTATAAATAGTGGTTTCTCGTTGCTTAGTGACATCTTGTGGCTGTCAGAGCCATAGACGTAAACCTTAGGTAGCAAGAGGCGCATGTTTGATGTCGGAAATTAATGTTGGTTAGTAGGTGTTTAAAGACACTGTGTGATTACAAAGATCATTAGCGTCGCCTTGATTTTTATTCCAGTTGACGAATATATAAAACTGGAAAAAGCATTTTAAAGGTGAGTGATCTCCGCATTTATTTTTATATCAATGACATCTTGTGGCCGTAATGGCTGTTAATTAACGTCGATAATTAATTACCTATTCATTCATTCATTCAGAGATTGCCTATATAGCGCCCCTTCAAGAAACTACTCAGGAGCGCTCCCGGCCCAGCCACGACTAAAGAAAAAAGACTTGAGGGACTTGTAGAACCCTGTCAGATGGCTTACAAGTAAAAACGGAGCTTAAGTGGTAGGTCATTCCAAATGGAAGGGCCAACAACCGAGAAAGCACGGCGCTGCCTAATAGCCAAGCGAGTCCGTGGAACAAGGAACTCACCCTCGTCGCAGAGCGAAGCACCCGACGCGCTGGAACATCAGACACTGGGCGGCTAAGATCACGCAAGTAAGATGGAGCGCAGCCAAGAACACAACGAGAAACAAGAGCAGCAATGCGATATGAGATACGCTGAGACACAGGCAGCCAATGCAACACATCACGCATGTATGCAGAGACAGGAGAGTACTTAGGAAGCCGTCCAATAAGCCGAGCAGCCGAGCGTAGAACTCGATCTAGTCGCCCCAAAACACCAAGGGGAAGGCCAGCAAGTAGTGAGGAACAGTGGTCAATGCGACTAGTAACAAAGGCATGAACAAGGACCACAACTGCATCATGAGAGAGAGAGCGAGAGACCACTCGAAGCTGACGAAGCTGATAATAACAGCTCCGTGCAATTGAGTTCACATGTTGAGATAAAGTAAGCTCGGAGTCAAGAGAAAGTCCCAGATCACGAACTGTGAGGGAAAAGGTTATGTGAGGAAAGAGCAGGGTAAGTTGAGGAAAGTCGATACCCTGAAGTTGTCTACGGCTACCCAGCCAAATGAGCTGTGTTTTAGAGGGATTTAAGAGTAGCCGATTGGAGGCCATCCAAGAAGAGAGGACATCCATAGTCAGACACATCTGACTCACAGTAGCCACCGCATCGGCTGAATGGGTGTGGATGTAGGCTTGCACATCATCGGCAAATAGTTGGTGTAGAAGCCCCTGAGACGTCAACAAGGAGCAGACATCAGCAGTATAAAGAAGATAAAGCAGCGGGCCCAGGACAGAACCCTGGGGCACACCCAAAGGGGCAGGGACCCAAAGAGACCTGGACGAACCAAGGACTACACAATTTGAGCGGTCAGTTAAAAAAGATCTAAGCCATTCTAGAGGCTGGTCCACCAAGCCAAAGGAAGTAGAGAGGCGCTGCAAGAGAATGGAGTGGTCCACACAGTCAAAAGCAGAGCTTACATCAAAGAGAGCAAGGAGAGTAACCTGACCACAGTCAACTGCGCTATAGAAGTCTGACAAAAGCCGAAGCAGGAGAGTCTCCGTGGAGTGATTCCGACGGAAACCCGACTGCTGCGACGGAATCAATTCATTCACATCTAGATAAGTAATCAGCTGGTTAGCAACAATGCGTTCCAGTATTTTAGATAAAAAGTTACATTCGCAATGGGGCGATAGTTTGCTGGATCACTCTGGTCCAGACCATCGTGCTTCAGAACTGGTAGAAGAACGGAACGTTTCTGTGAGACTGGTAGGCATGCCTCACGGATCGAACAGTTGCACAGAACGGTGAGGAAGGGAAGGAGATCGTCAATTAATTCCTGAACAAGAAATGTTGGTGCAGGATCCAACTCGCACGTCTTGGCGGCAGAGGAGAGGATGAGTCGACGGAGGTCCAAACTCGAAATCTCCTGGAGAACAGGAAGCCGATGCTCCGTGGTAGAAAACGTAGGCGGAGAAGAGTCAGCAGTGGAACTCCGAATAGACGAAATCTTGGCAGAGAATCGCTCCAGGAATGCCTCTGCAGAGAATGGCGGAGGAGACTCCGACTGACGACCACCCCTCTGACGACCAAGGAGGCCATTGAAGGTGGTCCACAGCCTTTTCGGATCTTTCGACTGGCGAGTGATGATGGCCTCCCAGTATTCACGTTCTCTGGCGCGGTACGAGGTATGCATTTCTCTAACGAAGCGGACCCACGCGGCCCGATCAGCCGGAGAGCGTGTTCTTCTGTAGATTCTCTCAAGCCGTCGTGCCTGTCGTCGGAGCTTCCGGCACTCTGCATCAAACCACGGAGAAGATGGACGGTAGCGCGATTGGACGCTGCGCAACGGTAGAAATGTGTCTAAGAGACCAGACAACGCGGTCTCATAAGAGCTGAACAGCTCTGTTGTAGAGCGCCCGGTGGACGACTGAAGATCAGCAAAGAGAGGATGAGCTCGGAGTGCTGAACGAAATGCAGAACGGTCAAGACTTTTCCAGTTACGGATCTGACGAACAGCGAGAAGAAGAGGCTCGTAGATGAAGGGGATTGAGGCAGCGACGAGACCGTGGTCGGAGAGAACAGGAGGAAAGACAGTCACATCTGACACCCGGCAGTCATCTCTGGTGACGATGACGTCGAGCCAGCCACCCAGCAAGTGTGTGGGTTCTGTGACATGTTGCTTCAGCCCGAACTGTTCCAAAACCGCAGCAAATTCCATGGATTCCGAGAGTGATGAGTCCTCCAGATGTAGGTTGAGGTCCCCGGTGAGAACCAGCTGTGTGTTGTGAAGCGCAAATTGTTCTAATAGAGCCAGGAGCTCATCAAAGAACGCCGACGAGGGAGGTGAGGAGCCAGGACGGTATACAGCCAGGAGCGTAGTTGGACCACGCTTAGATGACAGGGAGACCGCGAGAGCCTCAAAGGTCGACGGGGTCCTGGCCAGCTCAATCCTCTTCGCACTCAACTGGCTTCGGTGGTAGACGATCAGCCCACCTCCTCGTATAGGCACACCAGTGTCATCTACCCTCGGACGATCGAGGAACTGGAAGCCAGACGGAGCAGCACGACGGACAGCAACATCAGTGGAAGACAGATGCCAAGACTCGACGACGACCAAGACATCCAAGTCATTGGCCACAATCATGTCCGCTGTTGGTACGTATTTGTTTTTCAAAGAACGTATATTGAGAGTAGCAAGACGGATAGCCGACGAGGACGAAGGCTCCGATCGGCAGGGCTCCGGTCGACTAGAAGGCGAAGACGGACATGGAAGGGACCGAAGATATGCCGGGCGCCATAGTCTGAAACGAAACAGCGTCTTACGAATCAGCCGGCAAGGCGGCGACGGGCTTGTGTTGAGCGACCTAATTAGGTCAGCGGTGTATATACAAGGGCGTACACAGGAGGCGTAGACATGGCACGATACTCGTAACAAAACACGCCAAAATAAAATCCTGAGGAATCGAAAATAATCCAAAAAGCGAACAATAAACTCTGAAGACGATAAGAAAACTATTAGTAAACTTATACGCATAAGATATAATCCGATTCTTTGAAAAAATCAATTTATAAACATAACCGTGACTGACCAGTGTTAACACGCCATAGGCGCCATCTTATATTACCTATAATATGATGCTCCTGATGTGTTGTACGCCTATCGATTAAACGCAGTCGACGAATATGTAATTTCTTTTGAATGCAATTTAAAGGTGTCTAATCTCAGCTAAATTATTACTAACGACATCTTGTGGTTGTCAAGACCGGTCACATCGACTTTAGAACAATGTTAAATCCTTTCTTGGACGATATTTAAAAAGCCTAACAGATTTGGTGGAATATATATTATAATTGAAAAGCGATTTACAGGTGTCTAAGTAAATCTTTATTTTTAGTGCTTAACGACATCAGATTCTGTCTTGCGCAGTTTTTGCCCGACGGGAGCAATTAATAGTTATCGACTTCAACTGCTCGCCGCAAAATATATAAGCACGTTGAGTTCTAATAAAATGGTGTCTAGTTTGATAATTTGCATATCTTAAACAGGTGTAGGCCTATAGATAGGCCTACGATTTTCTATCCACAACTCAACCGATTTTCAACGATGAAGAAAACAGGTGAGATATTAAAATGCGAACAAACTTATATTTAGATACATACATAGATATGATATACATACAAACATACATACAGTAAATTAGTAATACAGTAATATACACAGTTTATTAAGTCCCCTCTTTGTATCTCCGTTTGATATTATATCTGGACAACCTCTTTGACACGACCCAGATCCATGTAAATGATGGCAATGAATCATTGATATATGTTTACAAAAAACTATTGAAACGCATGGTTGGGTCTACTTTTTTGACCCAGATCCATGTAGATCACTTGCACATGTCTACAAAAGCGTATTTGGAACTCCGCCACTGTTCGCTTTCTGACAGTGCCAGTCCCAAGCCTGGATAAAGGAGGAGGGCGACGCTAATGGTCTTTGTTATCACACAGTGGTCGTTAAACAGTGAATAAGCAATTGTTAGGTCTACTTTTTTGACCCAGATCCATATAAATCATGGACTACGAATACAGATTGTAAGAAATGCGGTCAAAATGCGGTCGCTTCACGGTCTCATGTACCAGCAGCCTAATGTCTTTTGACAGCGAAGGAAATAGAACCATAAAGGAAGATAGCGTAGGGAAGGGGATGAATAAAGAGGGATGGGGAGGGATTAGGGAAGGGAAGGATGGGGCACGTATGAGGGATTGACACGCCAAAGCCTCATCCCATCGTAAGTGGGGTCTCTTATCGATGTGTGACCGCATTCATTCATTCCGGGAATTTATATAGCGTCGCATAAAAGAGGAATTGCCACCAATCTCCATTCAATACGCCCTTACTAACACATAGATGGGAATGAAGTATAGGTCCCTTCGTTGAATTGTACGAATATATGTGTGTTTAATCTGAAATTGTCTAATCTAATCTAATCTAATCTAATCTAATCTAATCTAATCTAATCTAATCTAATCTAATCTAATCTAATCTAATCTAAACTTGTAATGACTGCGTCCTAATCATAATGCCGATTAACTTGTAGATTAACTTTTATTTAGCATGTGGATTAACCTATGAATTAACTTCCAATGGGCTAACTTTCGGATTATGCATATGTATTAACGAAGGGTGTGCTTGATAGTGTAGTGGTTATCGCGCTGGACTGTCAATCGAGAGGTTGGGGGTTCAAATCCCGGCCAGGGGAGAAAATTTCTGTTCCACCAGGCAGCACCCCCTAGCCAACTCAGCTATAATGAGTACACTGACTGTACACTGTCGGTGGGAAGATGAGACGGAGAGGGAGAGGACTGGCCACCCACCGTCATATGCCGAGGCTAAGAAAATGAAGTTGCTAACACTTCATACCCATTGCTGCCTCAGGATCACTTTTTATTTAGTCCAAGGTTTTACGTCGTCATATGACATCAAAGGCCGTTGACAAAAATATTTAAAACATAAATTATACAGGGCCTCTTCTACTCGTATTTATAGGGCTTTTGCAAGGCTTAGAAAAGGTGTTTAGTGAACTGCTCTTCTTCTATGTATTAACTTGTAGATTTATATGGCACCAGTAAAGGCAGACTGTCACCGAAAAGGGTTCCGGTCGTTTACCCACGTGGCCGTCCGTGTAAGGATGGTGGAGTGGGTGGGAACGGTGGTGGAGTTGGTGGGAACGGTGGTGGAGTTGGTGGAAACGGTGGTGGAGTTGGTGGGAACGGTGGTGGAGTGGGTGGGAACGGTGGTGGAGTGGGTGGGGACGGTGGTGGAGTGGGAACGGTGGTGGAGTTGGTGGGAACGGTGGTGGAGTCGGTGGGGACGGTGGTGGAGTGG
>JACEVL010000188.1:779937-782437 GCA_020284085.1 Aporrectodea caliginosa
TACGGGGGCGGCAGAAGAAATGGATAGGACACATCTTAAGGAGCGACACCCTACTAAGAGACATCATTGAGGGAAGAATGGAGGGGAAAAGATGAGAGGTAGGCCAAGAACAATGCTACTGGACTGGATGTTGGCATTGGATGGATACAGCGGACTGAAAAGAGAAGCAGAGAACAGAGAAAAATGGCGTCGTTGGACATATGAACCTGCCTGAGGGCAGAGAACGTGAAGAAGAAGAAGAATGATAATTATAATAATAATAATAATTATAATATTATATTATTATTATTAGTAGTAGTAGTAGTAGTAGTGGTAGTGGTAGTGGTAGTGGTAGTGGTAGTGGTAGTTGTAGTGGTAGTGGTAGTGGTAGTGGTAGTGGTAGTAGTGGTAGTGGTAGTGGTAGTGGTAGTGGTAGTGGTAGTGGTAGTGGTAGTGGTAGTGGTAGTGGTAGTGGTAGTGGCAGTGGTAGTGGCAGTGGCAGGGGCAGTGGCAGTGGCAGTAGTAAAAGCTAGTAGCAGTAGTAGCAATAATGCAGTAGTAGTATCAGCAGCAGCAACAGCAGCAGCTGTGGTATTAGTAGTTGCAGTAAAAGTAGTTGTTATTGTAGTAACTTTTATAAGTAGCAGAAACCATGTTCAGATAAATTTCTTTATATTCTTTTAGTGATGCCCAACAAAGGATCGAGTAAACGCCAAGTTTCTCTTTCTCTTTCCACTCTTCTCATCGTACAAACTGGTCTCGGACTTTGTTCTCTGGCTCCCAGAAACGAAACCGAAACCGAAAGCGCAGCGAAAACAGAAACCAGTTTCACGTTCAGCCATCCGGGAAAATCCTACGTAGAGTATCGTCACGCTTGGGCACGTGACAGAGGTTACGCATGGATGATCAGTCTACGCTTTCGGACGGTCAAATCGAGTGCCTTCCTCTTCCATCACTTCCATCTGGAGTCGCTTCCATCTGGTCTGAGACCACAGGTCTGGCTGCGCATCAAGAAGGGAGGTCTACAGGTCTCGTACACGGACGGAGGACCAATGCAGACCATGGTCCTTGGGAAAGGTAAGCAACGTCATTGGATGTTTTGTAGCGTCTGTATCTTTCATGGGGTAGATGGAGTGCATTCACTGTTGCTGGTGTCCAGTTGTGGCGTTGTTTGTGCCGTGTGGTTGACAGAGAGAGGGAGAGAGAGAATGAGGCGGAGGCAAACGGAGGAGGAAGGTAGGCCTATAGACAAGACAGAAAAATAGTGGGGAAGAGATACACTGATAAGAGAGACTGAGAGAGATCCAGAGAGAGGAGAGAGAGAGATACAGAGAGACAGACAGAGAGAGATACATGGAGAGCGAGACAGAGTCAGAGATGGAGGTAGAGATACAGAGAGCCAAGCAGACAGACAGACAGACAGACAGAGATGGAGATACAGAGACAGAGACAGACAGACAGATACAGGGACGGAGAGACAAAAAGTGCGAGAGAGACAGAGAAGGGGGCAGAGACAGACAGACATAGAGAGAGAGAGAGACATAAAGACATAGAAACAGAGACAGAGACACATACTACCTCTGTCCCTTGGTTCGTCGTCCATTTCTTGTCGTCTGAATATATACAGTCAAACTCATCTCGTTGTCATCGTTCGTTGTTCGTTCTGCATTTTTCATGAATTCACTTTCCGACCTTCGACCTCTCTCTCTCTCTTCCCTCCTCTCTTCCATCCTCTCTTCCCTTCTCTCTTCCCTCCTCTCTTCCCTTCCCTTTCCCTTCGCTTCCCTTCGCTTCCCTTCGCCCGATCGATTCTGTCAACCAGGGAACCAGCGCCGTTGGAAGGACGGAGGGAGGGCAATGATGGAAAGGGTGTGGGAACTGGAGACACGGATGGAGGAGGTCAGAGGGAAAGCAGATGGGACGCGATTGGTTAGAACGTTCTTTTTAGACACCTCGAAAACGCTGTTAGCCGGTTCTATATAAACTTGAAGCATGATTTTTCTGTTGGTTCGACCGAGACTGACTTTGAAACACCTTTAAAACGATGTTCACCAATTCTATATAAACTTGAGACATGGTTTCTGTTAATACTCATTTGAAAAAGCGCGTAGGCAAATGATAAGTTGGTAACACTTCGGCTCGAAGAGCACAAGATCAGCATTGACGAGGGGTCGGGTCACTGCCCTACGAAAGGTCCACTCAGCCTTCCATTCGCTAGGTGGCGTTGGTAGAATGAGTAGTTGGACAGATGAGAACCTGTCATGGCTGCCATACAGTTGAATTCCACTCCTTTAATAACTTGTAATCATCCGTTCATAATATGAATTTTAATCATACTGCGATGTGTCAGTTTGAATTAATAATAAACACGACTATAATTATGTTTGAACGCGCTTTAAGACACCTTTAAAATTATTTTAAGCGATTCTATATAAACGTTGAGGCATGGTTTCTTTTTGGTTAGAGCACTTTTTTAGACACCCTTAAAACGGCGTTGACCGATGCTATTAAGTATTCCACC
>JACEVL010000188.1:789937-932437 GCA_020284085.1 Aporrectodea caliginosa
CACCTTTTTAAAACATACATTCGTGTTATAACAAAGTCGACGCCCGTTGGATAAAAATAATCATACGATTCTCGAATCTTCAGTTATAAGACAAATGCACGTGGTAAAAAAAGGTGTGCAAAGACTGATCTGCTATTCTTCGGTATTCATATACTAAGCCACTACCCTACATATGATGGTGCCAGTCCTAAGGAGGAGGGCGACGCTATTAATCTGTGTGTTTCGTTAAACAGGGAATAAGAAACTGCAAATCAAGTTTATGCCACAATATGACAATGCTAAACGCTGAAAATCGGGCAGTTTCTTACACACCTTTTAAAAGACTAACATTCGCCTTATATAAAAACGTAGAAACGCTCAGGCTCAATTAACGTAATTATCTGGTCGTAATCTGACAATGGAGGAATTGATAAGACTGACGGAAGACAGGAGACGCTGGAGGAATATTATTCATGATGCGGCCGACCCTCGAAACGAGGATGGCTGAGAACAGAACAGAATCTGAAAGTGCAAGTCCCAAACGTGATAGAAGGAGGAGGACGACACCAATGATATTTGCTATCGCACAGTGTCGTTAAAATGAAACTACTATTACTGTCGACTCAATTGTAGCTAGAACGGTGAGAACGGTTCAGACCGTAATATTAGACACCTCTTTTAAATGTGATATTCGCTTCATAACTACGAGAAAGCAGCAGAGTTGTTTCATATCACTAATCGATCAGATTCTTTTCTCGGCATTTGGAAAATCGACGCATGTTAAACAGTTGCTGTGCTATGCCGTACGTACGGTAAGAACTGTTGAAAGTAACTTCTGTCGACGTCAACGGCCTTTGTTTCTATAGGTGTCGCTAAATTCCCGATTAATCCGCCAGCGCCTGAAAACCTCTCTTTACCAGTGAAGACACTGGCCCGGGTCGGGAGCGCCTCTGTTTTTTTTGAGTGGCGCTATATAAATGCTCGATTACGATTACAATTAATCCAGGAGTCACTTAAGCCAGCCCCGAGAGGCAGCTAATAGGCATCGACTTCATTTTCTTAGCCTCGGCATATGAGGGCTGGGGCAAGTCCTCTCCCTCGCCGTCTCATCTTCCCACCGACAGTGTACGGTCAGTGTACTCATTACGGCTGAGCTGGATAGTGGGCGTCGGTGGAACAGAAATCTCGAACTAAATTTCTACTCTGAAGGGGATTTGAACCTCCGACCTCTCGATTGACAGTCCAGTACGCTAGCCACTGCACTCTCTCCACACGTCTGTATGTGCATCTATTCATGCGGTATTTACTATCTGCACCGCGCTTCATTTTCATTATCGTCATTATCCCATTATCATCATCATCATCATCATTCTCATTCTCATTATCTTTGTTATTATTATTGTTATTATTAATATTATGCATTTATTAAGTGCCACTATTTAATAACGAAGCATCAATCGATGGCACAGACCAACTGTGAGATCCTGAGTGGCCGAGTGGGTTGGTAGCCTGCTCGTCACGCCGGCGCCCCGGGTTCGCTTCCCGGTCGGTCAGTTTATCAGAGATTAATTTCTCGGATCTTTACTGCGGGTGGCTCGGTCGCAATATAAACGTGGAGTACAATACAACACAATACAACACAACACAACACACACAGGGGCGCGGTGGTATAGGGGTATGTTTGGTGCCTTGCAGCTGGAGGGTTGCGGGTTCAAGTCCACCTCAAAGCCGCCGCGTAGGGACCCTGGGCAAGTCCTTCACTCGTGAAACTCCGATTCAGCGTCCGCGCAGTAGTCGGGAGCGCCTCTGAATGGGCAATCTGGTAGAGGCGCTATAACAAGTGTTCAAATACAATACAATACAATACACCTGTGAGTGAAGGACTTGCTCAACGTCCCTACACAGTAACCGTCTCAGGAGAGGAGTAGGATTGAACCCGTACTCTCAGCGTTAAAAGGCAACCACGAGAATAATGTTATTAATCGCGTATCGTATCCCATCTTATATAGGATCGGTTGACACCGTTTTAAAGGTGTCTAAATTAACCATCTCAGGAGAGGAGGAGGATCGAACCCATACTCTCCGCGTTACAAGGCGAACGCTCTAACCAATCGGCCGCCGTGTCCCGTGTTAGGTGTCTATGCCAAACTTCCAATTATCTCTATGGCTAAATTTATTAACCAATTTCGTCGGATATCTATGTTCATCCCTTCTCTCTCATTCTCTCCATGCAAGGTGTCTATGCTCCGTTTCGTGTGACATATCTATGCTTTCCCCGTTCGATGTCAATTATGCCATTCATCTGGTTCCCCGTTCCATTGTGAACGAAGCGACGCTGGTTCCCTGGCTATCCCCGAATTGAATTCTAATCTGCGATACGTGCTCCCCTAGCGATCGACCGACAACTGCGATTTATAATCTGCGTGGGTAAGAGGTCGAATAGGAGACAGACAGACAGACACATAGACAGACACACAGAGGCAGACAGACAGACATCCAAAACAGATAGACAAAAAGACAGACAGACCGGAAAGAGAGAGGACAGATAGACAGAGACAGAGACAGAGACAAAGAGAGAGAGAGAGAGAGAGAGAGAGAGAGAGAGAGAGAGAGAGAGAGAGAGAGAGAGAGAGAGAGAGAGAGAGAGAGAGAGAGAGAGAGAGAGAGAGAGAGAGAGAGAGAGAGAGAGAGAGAGAGAGAGAGAGAGAGAGAGAGAGAGATAGAGAGAGAGAGAGACAGAGAGAGAGAGAGAGAGAGAGCAGAGAGAGAGAGAAAGAGAGAGATTATACAGATAGTATACAGAGACTGTAGAGAGACATAGAGAGATTAGAGAGAGAGAGAGACATTCTAGACAGAGAGACAGAGAGACAGAGCAAGAGAGAGAGATCAGAGAGAGAGAGAAAGATATCTAGATCGTTAGAGAGAGACAGAGATACAGACAGAGAGAGACAGACATACTTAGAGAGAGAGAGAGACAGACAGACAGACAGACAGACAGACAGACATACACATACAGACAGCACATACAGATACATACAGAGAGACAGACAGAGACATACAGACAGACAGAGAGAGACAGACAGACAGACAGACAGAGAGAGACAGAGAGAGAGCAGACAGAGAGAGAGCAGAGAGAGAGAGAGACAGAGAGAGAGAGAGAGAGAGAGAGAGAGACAGAGACAGATACATACAGAGACAGACATAGAGATACAGAGAGACAGAGACAGAGATACATACAGAGAGACAGACAGACAGAGAGACAGAGAGAGAGAGGAGACAGTTTGCGGTGGGACATAATTTGATAACCCGAAGAAATTTGCCGTTGCAGACCTAAACAACTGTTCCATTATACAGTATACACATACTGTACATAGTTACAGAAGTATTATACATACATCTATCAATGTACATACATACACAATGTATACAGGCAAACATACATACATACATCCATGCATACATACATACATACATACATACATACATACATACATACATACATACATACATACATACATACATACATACATACATACATACATACATACATACATACATACATACATACATACATACATACATACATACATACATACATACATACATACATACATACATACATACATATATACACTTACTTGTATACTTACACATTCCTGACGCTAAGCGGCAGAGGGTAATGGTAACACTCTGGCACGAAGAGCAGAAGATCAGCATGGACGCGGGATCGATTCCCGCTACCCTCCCAAAAGTCGACTCAGCCTTTCATTCGCCAGATGGCGCTGGTAAAATGAGCAGTAGGACAGATAGGCGCCTTGCATGGCTGCCAAAATGTTAAAATTCGACCCTGTAATAACTTGTAATCATCAGTTCATTCTGAATTGTAATCATACAGCGATGTGTCAGTTTGAAAAATTAACCTAAGCGAAGATTGTTAATAAACTAACGAGATAAACAGTACTTTAGACACCTCTTTTAAGCTTCACATTCAATTATAAGTAAGGAAGCAGAAACCCTAAATGCAATTAATCAATACAATTAAACGTTTATGACGTATGTTTGTTAATGACGTAGGTTTGGGCCGTGACCAATGGCATCGCGTCTCCGTCAGCCTTGACCTTCAGCGGATGGAGCTAGGTGTGACCCTTGACCTCGGTGACCCGAACAGCCACAGGTCACTTGCGCTCAAGGGCCGCAACGTGACCACGGCCTCTGGTCAGCGCCTTACGTCGGTCATCTCCGTTGGAGGTCAGTACGAGCTGACTATTCTCTTATAGCGCATTTTTCTATTATGAGACGCAGTCTACGTATCACAGCCTCGTTCTGCATTTGCCATGATTAAAATTTGGATTTGAATATCAGTTATAATAGTGATGATGATGACTAATAACGATACAATTATTTGAGGACTTTTGTAGCTCCTTAGTTAAAATGCTCAAGGCATCAGGACCTTGTAAGCAATAATCTAATCTAATCTAATCTAATCTAATCTAATCTACTCTAATCTAATCTAATCTAATCTAATGACTTAAATGGCGCAGTAATCCTAAAGTGCCAGACATCGGTCGACTAAAATCGGAATGGTTGAATTTAGAAACCTTTAAAACGGTTTTAAGCGATGTTATATACAAGTCACCCACATTATATTGCTAATCCTTTTGTGCCAGTACATAGAAATCATAGACGGAATATAATGAACTACCTTATGTTACAAAATATTGAATATTAGTGAAATTGTAAAGCTCTGTTTGACACATTTGATGGTGTCATTCGGATGCTATAAGTTTCTTATAATCATTGAATTTATTTGCCTATATTTAAATATCCTTGGGTCGGATAATCAGAGATTAATTTCTCGGATCTTTAAAGTGGCTCGGTCGCATTATAAACGTGGATTACAATACAATACAATACAACACATCACAATACAACTGGGGCGCGGTGCATGGTGTAGGGGTATGTTCGGTGCCTTGCAGCTGGAGGGTTGCGGGTTCGGATCCACCTCAAAGTCGCCGCGTAGGGACCCTGGGCAAGTCCTTCACTCGCAATTGCTCATGCTTCGGCGTGAAACTCCGATTCAGCGTTCGCGCAGTAGTCGGGAGCGCCTCTGAATGGGAAATCTGGTTGGGGCGCTATAACAAGTGTTCAAATACAATACAATTGAATTGTATATTTCCTGTATTGTCGTCAACGGCCTTTGATGTCATAAGACGACGTTAAACTGTGGTTACATAAATAAAATTGCTAATCATGGCCGCACTGAATTTAAGACGCGGTAAATCGCAATTAAACTGTTGAATTTAGACACCTTTAAAACGATTCTAACTGAGGCTATATGTAAAGGAGTTATCGCTTTTGTTGTCTCTGCTCTCACTATCGTTATTTACATTTTAGCAATGGTTACTCATATTTACCTTTATTTTATCTTTATTTGCCTATATTTAATTATCCTTGTCAATATTTACCTTCATTCTATCTTTGTCGAATAGTAACTTTTGTACCTTTAATCTTGTCACCTGTTTTTCTGCTCCCATTACCATTTACCATCGGTTGATGCCTTGTGCATTAGACACCGGCGCAATAGAAGTTGCTAATTACATTACATTACATTACATTACATTAACTTTCCCGATTGCTTTGTTCAAACCACCTTTGCTTCTACCTCTTCACCGATTGTTACCTTTGCTTTTACCTTTTCACCGTTACCTGATTGCCGTCTGTTTCTTTCTTGCCTGCAGGGTACAGTCCTGACATCATGCCACAGCGTGGTCACTTCGTCGGTTGCATAAGTGATGTCCAGCTGTACGATGGCCAGAAGGACCTCGTTGACCAGTTGCTCTCGTCCACTGGTGACGTAGAGGCCGGATGTCACAGCCAGTGCGAGACACGTGACCCGTGTCAGAATGGCGGGAAATGCGTAAATCATTACGTCAGCGTGACGTGTGACTGCTACGGAACGCAGTCTGATGGAAAATACTGCGAAAACTGTAATTATGATAATGATAATGATGATAATAGTAACATAATTAATAAATAATAATAATAGTAATAACAATGTTAATAAAAGTAATAATAATATCAATGATAATAGTAATAATAATAATAATAATAATAATAATAATAATAATAATAATAATAATAATAATAATAATAATAATAATAATAATAATAATATCAATGATAATAGTAATAATAATAATAATAATAATAATAATAATAATATTAATAATATTAATAATAATAATATCTTTTCTTTATTAAGCGCCTGACAAACGCACTGCGCTGTACATTTACATGTTATGCAATTTAAATCTTAACTACTAACAGAACAGACAGCCTGCAATACACGGCGCTAATAGCAGCCTACAAAGCATATCCGCCCTACGGGACTCGAACTCGGTACCTCTCGGTCTGTGTGCCAGATGTTATCAATGCGTCACGGGCCCCCCCAATGACAATCATAATACTATTCATTTCATTGTTATTAATATTGGTAATAGTACTATTGATGATGATGATGACAGTGACGACGATGATGATGATTATTAATAGTAATAATAATAATGGTAATAATGGCAATAATAATAAAATCCGGATATTAAACTATACAGACTTCTCAACTATATATTTATTCGACACCTTTAAAACGTATTTTATTTCTGCTATTTATTGTCCACTTGCGTTTTATCCTCAGTTCACGTGAGCGCAAAGTATAGGAAACTTAGGATTCTTATGGAACGCTGCTGTGCTGATTGTACAGTTACTACCCAGACATTTCCCCACAAGCAATAAAGACAAATCCTTAATAGACAGTAACGCCGACAATCTCAGTACCTCAGTCACTGACGAATACCACGAAGCAAGGTCTTAAGGCTGTGGCAGCCCCACACGCGAGCTATAATTGGCTCCTTGCTTTACGCATTGAAATAGATATAGTGGTCTGAAACTAGACGACGAAACCGTGAGACTTGCAGTAGGCCTCAGTAGTCAGTAATCAACATCTGCGAACCTCATGAGTGCCGATGAGGGACCCTGGTCATGGTCAATGGTTCTCATGGGCTTTAGAGCTCCCAGGGACCAGGTAAAGCCGCCAGAAACGCGAGACTCAATGATCTGATCTGTCGGGGTCTTGATCGCCCTTCTTACTAAGGTTGCCCCAAGCTCAGAAGTGCCACACGCCTCGGCGGCGCAGAAGCAATTATATTGCAGAGCAATAATTATGCGCGAAGGACTTGCTCAAGGTCCCTACGCGGACGGCTTGAGGTGGATTCGAACCTGAAACCCTCCGGCTGCAAGGCACCGAACATACCCCTACACCACCTCGCCCCACGTTCTACATGGGCTTGTGCCACCCCTAAAACAGACAAGTTACTCACTGCGGACCCACACCGTGCTCAAAACAGAAATATTTCCAGAGGTATCTGAGGTATCTAATACTAGTAATAATAATAATAATGATTGTAAGTTCTGTAACTGTGCTTACAGCGCGTGTGGCAATAACCCTCCAGGGATCGGAGTGGTTGATCTATGACCTCTATGACGATGAGTTCGATGGGTCAAGAGTTCAATGGAATCGCCTGGCCATAGAGTTCAAGGTCAGACACCCATTTCCGCCTCTGTCTGTCTTCAACCAAGGTCTAGCACTGTCTGTCCATCTATCTTCCTATCTGTCTGTGTCTGTCTGTGTATATATGTGTGCATGTCTGTCTGAAACTGTCTTTCTTTTTCTCTGTCCGTCCGTCTGTCTGTCTGTATCTGTGTCTGTCTGAAACTGTCTTTCTGTCTGCCTGCCTGTCTGTCTGTCTGCCTGTCTGTCTGTCTGTGTATCTCTCTATCTGGCTGTGTGTCCGCAGATGCTTCAATGAATGTTGAAGTATTTGCTTGTGTCTTTTGGATATCTGAATGTGTGTATGTATGCATGTATGTTTTCTTCTCTTTGTTCAAGTAGGCCTACCTCAGGGGTGGGCAAACTACGGCCCGCGGGCCAGATCCGGCCCGCCAGCACTTTTTATCCGGCCCGCCGCAAATTGCAGCTATATAGGGTAATCAAAGGTAATTGATAGCTAAATTCAAGCTTGTGTATGGTTGAATTACACCTGAATAAATGCTCTGAATGAATGAATGAATGAATGAAGCATGTGGTTGACCCATTATAAGTGCTGTCAATTCCATCACAGATACATAGGGTTGAATAACAAGCAATTCAGATCTCTACTCGAGGATTTGGATTGTGAATATGCCATTGTAATGTATTATACAAAATTTAATGTGCTTTGGCTCAGTTTGGGAAAAATGTTGAATAGAGTATGACATTCAAGGGAGGAAATTATTATATTGCTGGAAATGAAAGACACTACAGTGGAGCTTTAAAATCGAATGAAGGAAACTGAATATCAATCTGATTTTGCATTTACAGTTTATATACTTGACAAAATATAATTATGAACTTAATTTGAAACTGCAAGGCAAATGTGTGTTTGCACATGAGCTGTATGCTGCAGTCAAGTCATTTCAACTAAAGCTAATGCTGTTTTCAAGGCAGTTGAAAGAACACAAATATGTTCACTTTCCAACTCTCCAGTTGCAAACCATCAGAACACAGTCGGCAGAAAAATGTAGTCATCAGCTTTCACATTTGAAAGAGGAGTTTGCACAACGATTTGAAGATTTTAAATCACTGGAGAAAGATTTTGACCTGCTGACTGTACCTTTCACAATTGACATTGATAGTATTCCTGCAGAACTTGGAGGTCTATTATCAGGAGCTAATAGACCTCCAAAATGACATTGTTCTTAAAGAGCAGTTCAAAGGATTAGAACTGACAATTCTTTTCATAACTGCGAAAGGATAAGTTCACAAATCTGCAAACTTTTGCCATGAAGATGTTTACCTTTATATTTGCGTCCACATACATATGTGAAGAAACTTTTTCAACGACAAATCAAAATGTCGATCTCAGTTGACTGATGCAAATTTGATATCAATAATGAGAATTTCGACTAGTACAATCCTTCCAGATTTTGGAGAGCTTGTTAAAACATGTTCTCAGCTGCATATGTCTCATTAACAATGGCCAAAAGTTCCATTTTGTTCATTTGTTCTGAATTTGTTAAATAATTCATATGTCATAAATAATAGAAGTTTCTTCATGTTTGACGATTATTGATAATATTAAAATTTTGTAACCCGGCCCCTCGAAACATTTTTGGGCGTCAAGTGGCCCCAGGTTCAAAAAGTTTGCCCACCCCTGGCCTACCTATTTGTCTGTCTGTGTGTCTGTTTGGTTGCATCCATGTTGATGCATGTACGTTTGCATATTTGTGCAGTGTTTGTTTGCATGGATGCGCTTGCAGTGTATCTGTGCGTGTACTTGTGGTATTTCCAGTTGTGAGCGTCGTTGTGTGTGTCTATCTGTCTGTATGTCGTGGTTATTTCCTGTCCAGACGACCTCTAGCGAAGGTATTCTCTTCTACGCCCGTGAACTCTATCCGCTCTACAGCCACCTGGCGGTCAGTCTGCGCAACTCCTCCATCCACATCTCCATCATCTTCGTCGACCAGGTCTCCTACAGCGAAATGTTCGTCTCCATGGGAACGCGCCTTGACGACGACACGTGAGTGCGATGATGATGATGATGATGATGATGATGATGATGATGATGAGGAGGATGGGAGGATGGCGAGGAGGAGGAGGAGGAGAAGGAGGGAGGAGGAGGAGGAGGAGGAGGAGGAGGAGGAAGATGGTGAAGACATATTGCTGATAAGGATGATGATGACTATTTCGATTCCGGAATGCAGAAATAGTGACATAGCAACGGTAGCATAGCAACGATAGCATAGCAATAGCAGCATAGCAACGGTAGCATAGCAACGATAGCATAGCAACAGTAGCATAGCAACGGTAGCATAGCAACATGACCAATAGAGTAGCCACGTAATGTTCTCTAAACAACAGTTCAATCAGTTTAATTAATTGACCGACGACGAGTGTTGACCATTGTTCGTGTTTGCGTCGACAGGTGGCACCAGTTGACCATTGTCCACAAGGGTCAGTTGGTGGACGCCAGACTGGACTCAACGTCCGAGCGAATGACCGCTGACCGACCGGACGCCCACCTCCGAATGCCCCCTTCCGTCTACTTCGGTGGAATGGACGTCTCAGCCAGCGTTCAAGGTCAGGGAAGCCGCTTCGCTTCTAAAAATATCTGTGGGAAGAAGTATATCTGGGACAGCCGTGGGTATGAAGCGTTAACGGCTTCATTTTGCTTAGTCTAGGCATATGAGAGCGGGTGGCCAGTCCTCTCCCTCGTCGTCTCATCTTCCCACTGACAGTGTACGGTCAATGTACTCGTTATAGCTGAGTTGGCTAGGTGGTGCAAGTGGAGCAAATATCTCGAACCAATAATTATCAGCCCTGCCTGGAATTTGAAAGCCCGACCTCTCGATTGACAGTCCAGCACACTGATCACAACAGTTTCGTCTATTGTACATTGTATCTTATGATTTATTTATTATTTCGCAATTATTAAGCGTTTATTAAGCGCCATTATTTAATAACGAAGCATCAATCGATGGCGCTGAGCAATTGTGAGTGAAGGACTTGCTCAAGGTCCCTACAAAGAAACCGTCTCAGGGGAGGAGGATCGAACCCGTACTATCCGCGTTGAAAAGAGAGCGCTCTAATCAATTGCAGAAGAATAGTGAATACGATTCTGCTCCCGTAGCTTAATTTTATATAGCATCAGTTGATAACGTTTTAAAGGTGTCTAAATGAACCGTGTCAGCGAGGATGACCAAGACCGTAGTATTATTATTAATCCAATATTTAACGACATCCTATAGCTACAAGGCTGTTGACGTCTTTAAGTTTTTGATGTATTTCAGTTCATTTTATTGTAATGTTCTCATAAGTTTTCTTTCTCTTTTCTCGTCTTTGATTCCGTTTCTGATAGGATGTTGACATATTTAAAGTTTCTGACGGATTAAGTTCATTTTCGTATACTGTCTATCATCAGTTTGCTTTCTCTCTTCTTGGTTTGGATTCCATTTCTGATAGGATGCTGTGACAGGTGATTGTTGTCAATCTCTTATTCATATAAATCATTATATACTGTTTTCTCGTCAATCTTATTAACAATATTTGACAGAATATCACATTGATCTATCTAAATTACCATCAAACTATCACTATTACATTTACAGGAGATGCTCAATATTCATTATCCATCAGTCATAGTACATACAGATTCAATTAACAATTTCAACATGACAATCAACGTTTCAATATTATTCAATATTGGTTTATGTATTACAAAATTAGCTCAAAAATGAATCGTATTCATCAACAAACACAAACCAATTTTAAGCAATAACTAAGGACCAAGAATATTAGAAATATTATTAAGCATCAGTTTTATCCAATACGAAAAGAAGAAGAAAAAATCACATTATAAATCCATACATTTAACATTATGAACAAACCAATTAACATGTTATAAACAAGGAACATTATTATAAAAAGAAGTTATGATATTTTTTACTCAAGTAACCGTTATGCAACTGTATTTAACCATTATTTATTGCCATTACCTAGATTATGTACTTACTTACAACACCTATAGATAGTATTTTCAGATATAATTACTCTATTTATTTATAATCTCTACATGATTTTCCCATTAGTAATTTTCATGAGTATATTATATACTTCGAGACACATATCTGGAATAGACAATACACTTTTAACAGTGCATTCCACTTTTTTCAACGCACATTTTTCAAATATTAATTTTGAAATGTCATGTTTTTTACAAGCAATTAATATATGATCAATGGTTTCAGGCACCTGGCATTCAGAACATAAATCCGTTGTGCTTTTACCTATATGTTTCAAACACGTATTAGTTAAGATATGTCCCATTCTAAGTCTGGTAATTCTTCCCATTCTAAGTCTGGTAAGACCGTAGTATCCACGTTACCAATGCTTATATAACATCGGTTGGCAACGTTTTAAAGGTGTCTAAAGAGAGTACTCAACCAATTGGATACCGTGCCACCATAGTACGAATGATGGCCGAGTTAGTTAGTTGTCCACTTTTAGCGACATCTTACTGTTCGCGTTGACTCTCCTTTACTATGGCCGAAAAAATGTGTAAGTTGATAGCATGGATCTAATTAGGCTTATATAGCAAGAGACGAGAACGTTTTACAGGTATCTAACTAGCGCGCTCTAACCATCGAGCTATTAGATTGTATTTGGATTGGATTTGATTTGATTTGATTATATGGGTTTAAATTGGATTTTATGGGATTAACTTGCATTAGATAGACTAGATTAGATTAGATTAACGTGGATTATATCAGATTAGTGCTGATTTTTAGGTCTACACAGCCAGCGCAATTTCGTCGGCTGCCTTCGCGGTCTCTACTTCAACCGCGAGAGCATTCTCGAGCGGCTCAACACGTCACGTGTTCGCTACCATGACGACGGGTCATTGCCCTACCAGGGCTGCCACGCCTTCGGGTCGAGCAGTCTCCAGTTCACCCACGACGGGGCCTTTGCCAGGGTCGAACACCGTCCCTCGTCCAGGCTCCACATCCAGCTCCAGTTTCGGACTCTGAGAGCGAACTGTTTCATCCTCTACACGGAGTCCTCAGCTGCCACTCCTAAGGGATTCATTCAGGTCGGTCAATCGCCGCTGATACTAATGCTAATATTAATGCCACTGTTAGTTCTGTTAGTAGTATTAATGTTGATGCTAGTATTTATATTTTTAACTGTTTGTGTTAAAGCTATTATTAATGATAGTGTCGATGACCGTATTATTGCTAATAATTATATTATCTTAGTATACATATAAATATTTAAATTATTATATAATAATATTATATAATT
Source organism: Aporrectodea caliginosa (assembly GCA_020284085.1). Taxonomy (NCBI): domain Eukaryota; kingdom Metazoa; phylum Annelida; class Clitellata; order Crassiclitellata; family Lumbricidae; genus Aporrectodea; species Aporrectodea caliginosa. The sequence continues at coordinate 802,812 of JACEVL010000188.1, forward strand.
ATTATATATATATATATATATATATATATATATATATATATATATATATAATTACACATTATTATAATATTATGTGAAATTTATTATCATCTAATGCATAATTTATATACAATATATATATATATATATATATATATATATATATATATATATATATATATAACTAAATATCAATTCATTCACTAATTTTATATATATTTCTAAATATTTAATTAATTATTTCCATAGTTAAGATTTTTACTAAATATTTAATTAATTATTTCCATAGTTAAGATTTTAACTAAATAGCTAATTAATTTTTTTTCATGGTTAAGATTTTTACAAAATATCTAATTAGCAAAACATACCGCCATCTATACTGCTTCTAAACACACAGACCCTGGATTAAGAGACTCTGGTCCCTTTTGACTATCAGTTTCTATTGTTTAACGAGATGTTATGGCTGCCAATAATGCCGTTGACGTCGACGTTACTTACGGGAACTCGGGTAAATCGGTCAATTAAAGCGATCGATGAATATGTAGTTTCGGAGAAAACATTTCAAAGGTGTCTAATCTCAACTGATTTTTATTTACGGAATTTTATGGCTGCCATGAGCCGTTGGCATCGACCTTACACAGATGTAATAATTATGCTTTCTGAGCTGTAGCGGTTAGAAGTCAACAAATATATAAATTTCTGGCAAGCATTTTGAAGGTGTCTAATCTCAACTGCTCTTTTTTACATGTTATGCAATTGAAACAATCTTAACTACTAACAGAACAGACAGCCTGCAATGCAATGTTGCATTGTGGAGGTAAGGGACCAGAGAACAACCAGATTCCCTGTGTTGCAGAACGAAGAGATCTACCACCAGGTGAAGATGACACTGGAATTCATAGCACTCTAAGTCAGGATGGAACACGGCTGGCCAAGCAGCACGTAACTCAATGCGTTTTCGCATATAGTCAGATATAGGACGATACTTGTTACACCAGTTTTCAGTGTTTAATTACATTGGTTCGTTAGCTGCTGTTTGACGACACTGTGTCATAGCAATTTGCAAAGATGATTAGCGTCGCCTCCTCTTTTCTCTAGGCTTGGGACTGGCACCCCCACAGTACGAGCAGTGGAGACATCTTACGACCGCCAGGGCCGTTTGCATCAACCGTGGTGTCAGTGCTGGAGATAACGTAATGCGATGGGACAGTGAAATATATAACAACCATTGAAACCATTTTAAAGGTGTCTTTAACGAAATATAATTTTCTACTTCTATTAATGATTAATAATTAATATTTATTTATTTATTATTATTATTATTATTATTTTAAGTTTTCAACATTTTAATTAACTTTTCCATTCATTTATTATTATTATTATTATTATTATTATTATTATTATTATTATTATTATTATTATTATTATTATTATTATTATTATTATTATTATTATTATTATTATTATTATTAACTGTCAAAATACGCTCTATAATTTGACAGGTGTCGCTCGTTGATGGACAGTTGTCGGCTGCTGTGATGTCATCGGATGCCATGACGACCGTTGCTGTGGGTAACAGCCTTGGAGACAACGCGTGGCATGCACTGACCGTTTCCTATGACAACGGGTAAGATGATAACGATGATGATGATGATGACGATGATGATGATGATGATGATGATGATTTGATGATGATGATGATGATGATGGCTGATATTGATGACGATGACGATGACGATCACGATCACGATCACGATCACGATCACGATCACGATCACGATCACGATCAATCACGATCACGATTTGACGACGAAGACGATGTATTCAATTTCAATGATGTGACAATAGTTGAGTGTTGCATGAAAATGGTTATGTGATATTGAACTCATTTTGGAGAGGAGGAGAAACAAGAGGAAGAGATAGGAGGTAGAAGAAAAAGAGGGGATGGAGGAGGAAGACGAAAGAGAGAAGGGGAAAGAGGGGGAAGAACACGAGAAGAAAAGGAAAGAGATGGAGGAGAAAGAGCAGGAAATGGAGTGGAAGGAAGAGGAAGGAGGAGGAAGAGGAGGTATGACCGTATGGGAGAAGAAAAACAGGGGAGGATTGAGGAAAAAGAGGAGGAAAAGAGGAGGAGGAGGAAAGAGAGGGAGGAGGAGGGGGGATAAGAAAAAGGAGAGGGAGGAGGAAAAAGAGGAGGAAGACTAAGAATAACAGGGAGAGGAGAGGAAGAAGAGAAGGCGGAGGAGGATTAGGAAAAAGAAGAAGAGGATTGACGAAAAGTAGGCTATGTCTGTCATCATAGCAACAATTGAGTAACATAATCGTATAATTTTAAAACACGTATTCAAAAGCAACCAATAATAAGGAGTCGTTGTGAGTGGAATGTGGATTGGCATCGTTCGGTGTTTGACCTTTGAAGGCTGCTCCATCTGGAGATCGATAAGGTCCAGAAAATGGCGGATGTTCGCCAGGACATCCTCTTCGGAGATTCCACTTATCTTGGATTCGGTCCAAGCACGGAAATGAACGGTGAGCTCATTATTATCATCAAATATGCTAATGATCTTGAGTAGGTCGTTAATATTAATAGAAAACATGGAATAGACTAATTCATGTTTATCACATTCATGGTATTGATAGTAGCATACAACAATAATTTACTTTATTCAATTTACGAATATCATTAACTATTCATTCGTTCATTAATTCATTCATCTGTCAATAGTTCAATCTATTCATACATCCATTCATCAGTCAGTCAGTCAGTCAGTCAGTAAGTCAATCAATCAATACATCAATCAATCAACCAGTCATTCAATCAATCCATCCATTTGAGCGCCTCTGAGTAGTCAATTGAAGGGGCGCTATATAAATTCCCGAATGAATGAATCAATGATTCAATCAATCAATTCATCTATCCATCAATGATGAAATCGCTCATTCATTTATCGATACTTAACTCATTCGTTCGTTCATCCATCCATCCATCCATCCATCCATACATACATCCATCCATTCATTCATCCATCCATCCATACATCCATCCATCCATTCATCCATCCATCCATTCATCCATTCATCCTTTCCTTCCTTTCTTTCCACCTCAGCGGCCTACATCGGTTGCATGCGCAGCCTGAAGATCCAGGACCTTGACCTTGACCCGGTCAAGGTCATCCACAGCCAGCTGGGCGTCGGCGTCACCTTGGGCGACTGTGACCTCGTCGACTGGTGCCAGGGCAACGAGACAACCCTCTGTCTGAACGGGGGAACGTGCGTCAACAGCTGGACGACCCCCATCTGCGACTGTGGACCCAGCGGACACTACGAGGGATCCAAGTGCCAACGATGTTAGTCTCAGATAATCCAATCCAACCCAATTCAATTCAATGTGATCTATTCGAATAATGGTCTGGTCTGGCATGGTCTGGTCTCCTCTGGTCTGGCATGTTCTGATCTGGTTCGGCCTGGTAGACAATGATCAGAAAGGAAGTCTCACGCAAAGTCTGGTCTGGTCTTCCCTGGTCTGTTCTAGCCTGGTCTGGCATGGTCTGGTCTTTCCTCGTCGAAATGACGTAGCTCACTAAATAGTTAGCTTGCTGCAGACTGTCAATCGAGAGGTCGGGGGTTCAAACTTGTTTCGAGATGTCTGCTCCACCTGCGCCCCCTAGCTAACTCAGCTGTAATGAGTACACTGACCGTATGCTGTTGGTGGGAAGACATACATACATGTATGTATGTATTCATATAATATATATGTATGGCATGTATTTATATATATATATATAATAGTCTGGTATGTAGGAAATACTGTTTGTGAATTCCGCTGATTGTGAGTCTCCGGTGACGGAGAGGACTGGCCACCCGCCGACATATGCCGAGGCTAAGAAAATGAAGGGGATTTAGGGTAATGGTAACACCCTGGTACAAAGAGCAGAAGATCAGCACGGACGCGGGATCGATTCCCGCTACCCTCCCAAAGATCGATTCAGCCTTTCATTCCCCAGATGGTGCAGGTAAAATGAGTAGTAGGACAGATGGGCGCCTTGCATGGATCTTTCTTTCTCCTCCGTCAAGTATTCGCTGACGATGAGGCTCTAACAAAACTTCTCCATTTCGGTCGGTCTCTTGCGAGTTCTATTGCCCTTCTTAAGTCCCATCCTCTGTCTTCTATGTCCTCCAGTACGTTATCTATCCATCTCTTCTTCTGACGTCCTCTGCTCCTTGTTCCCTCCACCTCTCCGTGCAGCGCCTTTGCCGGCATTCTTCCGTTCTCCATCCTGAGCACATGTCCATACCATGTTAGTCTTCGTTTCTTTATTCTTTCCACTATCGTTTCCTTCTGTCCCAGTTCTTCTCGTGTCACCTCATTCCGTATCTTTTCTCTTCGTGATCATCTATTCAGTAGTCCTCGTTTACCTGTTCCAGCTCCTCTCCTTCCAGGGTGATGTTTATCTTTTCTTTTTCCTTACCAATTGTCATTGTTTTGGTCTTCTCTCCATTGATCTTAAGCCCGAGTCTTTTGCTACTTTCGTGTACCCTGGTCGTTAGTTCCTGCAGTTGGCTTTCGCTTTCCGCCATCAGATCTATGTCGTCTGCAAATCTTAGGTTGTTGACTATTGTTCCATTTATTCTCACCCCTATTTCTGTATCTGCCAGCGCTATGTCCATCATTGCCTCCAATATCAGGTTGAATAGGTATGGGGATAGACCGCAGCCTTGTCTTACTCCAACATGCACACGAAACCATTCCGTTAGCTCCCCATCTACTCTCACTGCGCTTACCGTCTTGCTATATAGGTCCTCTAGTAGCTCCACTAGCTCCTCTGGTATTCCATAATTCCTCATCACTCTCCATAGCCCCCGCTGCCAGATGCTATCAAAAGCCTGTCTGAAGTCTATAAAGTTGTTATAAATCACCTTGTTCTTTTCATAGTATTTCTCCGCTAGTTGCCTGATTGTGAATATTTGGTCTACCGTTCCCCTTCCTCTTCTGAAACCCGCCTGTTCCTCTCCCACTATTTCCTCCACATACCTCCGTAGTCGTTGTTGCAGGACTCTGGTGTACACCTTCCCAGGCACGCTCAGGAGGCTAATTCCTCTGTAGTTGCTGCAGATGGTTTTGTCCTTTTTCTTGTGTATGGGGACTATGATCGCCTTTCCCCAGTCCTCCGGGCATTTCTTCCCTTGGTATATCCTGTTGCACAGAGTGTGCATCATTTCCACCGAGCACTCCTCTCCTTCCCTGATCATTTCTGCTGTGATGTTGTCTTCCCCGGTGCTTTCCTCTTTTTTGGTTATTTATCGCCTCTTCTATTTCCACTCTGAGTATGTGGCCTAGCCTATCCTGGTTGCTATTCTGTGGCATCTCCTCCAAGACCGTGATGTCCGTTGGGTTCTCTTCGTTATACAGTTCCTCGAAGTGTTCTCTCCATCGTCCCCTGATCTCGTCCCTGTCCTCTATCTTTTTCCCATCCTTGCTTCTGATTTCTGATGATCCGCTGCTCACCGTGCCACATATTTCCTCCGCCATCCTGAACAATCCCCTGGTATCTTGTCTCTCCGCTCTATGCTCCATCTCTGTGCATTTTTCCTCTATCCATTGTTCTTTGCATTTCTTTGCCTTCTTTTTGATCTCTCTAGTTAGTTTATTGTATCTTTTCCTGTTTCCTTCGTTGTCCGTTTTGGTCCTTCTAAGTTCCTTCCTTTGGTCGCTTAGGTTAAGCACTTCTTGCGTTATCCACGGCTTCTTCTTTCTTGTTTCTCTGTAACCCAGCACTTGTTTTGCTGTCTCGTTGTAGATTTCTCTGATCTCTTTCCATGTTCCCTCTACGGAGTTCTCAGCTCCCTCCTCTTCTTCTTTGGCTTTCGTCCATTTCCTTCTTAGTTCCTCATTGTACCTTTGTTTCGTTTCTGTATCCTCTAGTTTTTCCACGTCGTATCTTCTTATTTTCCCATGCCTTCTTGCTGTTTTTAACTTTATGCGTATACCTGCCATTACTAGTTTATGGTCTGACGCTACATCCGGTCCTGAGTATGTTCTGCAGGTTGTTACACTGCTCCTCCATCTGTTGTTAACTATGATGTAATCAATTCTGTTCTTGGTTTTACCGTCTGGCGACTCCCACGTCCATTTCCTACTGTCCTTCTTTTGATGGAATGCCGAGTTCATGACTCTTAGGTTGTTGCTCGTGCAGAAATTTAACAATCTTTCGCCTCTCTCGTTTTCCTCTCCATATCCGAATTTTCCCAATGCTCCTTTCCACGTTTCCCAGTCCTTCCCCACCTTCGCGTTGAAGTCACCCATTATGATCAGGATCTCCTGACTCGGTATATCCTGTATCATTTCTTGTAGGTTCTCGTATGGATGCCATACAGTTAATTAACTCCTGTAATAACTTGTGATCATCCGTTCATACTATGACTTGTAATCATACTGCGGTGTGTCAGTTTGAAATAAGGAACGAAGACTATTATTAACTCGCTTACACTCCATACCCATGGCTCCTTCAGGAGTAGCTGAAGGAACGGAACTGCTCTTCTTCTACTCCTATTTATAGGGCCGTTGCAAGGCTTAGAAATGCTGTAGTGCTTCCCAAAGTGGTGGTCCGCGGACCGGTGCCGGTCCGCGAGCCCTCAGTTGCCGGTACGCACAGTGAGTAAAGAAACTGGTCAAATTGTCTCGGAATCACGAAATGGCTCTCATATTTTTAAAGTCATATCACAAACACTTATTAGGCTAGCATTTAAAGGGCAATAGAGTCATAGAAGGAGGAGACGGTGATAGAGAAAATTGGGAGACGAAGACTTGGATGGTACGGACACGTGAGACGGATGGCGGGAGATAGACTGCCCAATGCGGCGCTACACGGTCACGTGGAGGGAGAGAGGAGCAGGGGAAGGCAACGGAAGACCTGGATGGACAACATCCAAGAAGACCTACAGAAGAGGGGTACAGACATAACGAGGATCGGCAGCATAGTACGGAATAGAGAACACTGGAGAGGCTTCATAAGGGCCTCATCGTCGGGAAACTGACGGAAGAGAAATAAGAAGAAGAAGAAGAATCATAGAATTGACTAAACGTGCATTTAAATCAATTTCAATACATTTTGAGGAATTTAGGAGATAAAAAACGAAAAGATAAATAATTTATTAATCAATTTGATACTGGCCCTCTTTCAGAGGGAAAATTCCTGCCGGTCCGTGACACTGAACAGTTTGGAGAGGTCTGGATTAAAGGACTGGCCTTCGCGTCTTCTTTTTGTGTATATATAGGCTGAATGCACGGCTTAGAAAAGGTGTATAAGGAACTGCACTTGTTCTCATTTTTATTTATTTAATCCAACGCTTAACGTCGTCTTATGACATCAAAGGCCGTTGACGACAATACAGTAAAGATACAATTCAATGATCACAAGAAACTTATAGCATCCGTATGACACCATCAAATGTGTCAAACATATCTTTATCGTTTTGGTGTATATATTGGGTAAATGCAAGGCTTAGAAAAGGTGTGCAAGGACTGTTCGTTTCTTCTTACAGACATCGACCACAGCACGGTCACTTTCAAGGACGCTCCATCCTTCATCGCCTTCCGCGTGACTTCGCCCCCATCAGCGATGCCTAGCAACCTATCTCTCAGCCTCCGTACCCTTCACAGAACGCCGATGCTGGTGATGATGTTGGAACATGCAGCCACCAACACATCACTCGTGCTCGAGGTCGAGGAACAAGACGCTCTTGTCATGAGCTACATGAGTGGCAAGAGAAGCTCTCGTGCCGTGGTCGCTATTCCTGGTATGTATATAAAGAACGTCAGATAGTTAGTTGCTGTTTGACGACACTGTGTCATAACAAAGATGATTGGCGTCGCCCTCCCTTTCATCCGGGCTTGGGACTGGCACTACCAGATTATGAGCAGTGCCAGAGTTATTTTCCGCAATTTGTAATTTATTAAGTTATTTATTAGCAGCAAAGTATAACGCTTGATTGTTGTGTAGCAAAGCCATTTTCGATTATATAGTAGTTTGACACCGTTTTAAAGGGGTGTCTAATATCACGCGCCTCTGCATTAATTATTTAATTATCTATTTGTAACACATCAAAGCATGATGTCAAAGCATGATGGGGGCCCGATAGCGCATTAAATAACACACTGGCGTAGAGAGCGAGAGGTACCGAGTTCGAGTCCCGTAGGGCGGACATGCTTTGTAGGCTGCTATTAGCGCCGTGTATTGCAGGCTGTCTGTTCTGTTAGTAGTTAAGATTTAAATTGCATAACATGTAAATGTACAGCGCAGTGCGTTTGTCAGGCGCTTAATTAAAGAAAAGATAATATTATTATTATTATTATTATTATTATTAGTATTATTATTATTATTATTATTATTATTATTATATCTAAAGGCGTATTTATATAAATCAAGTGTAATAAATCAAGGAACAAACGCGATTGTCTAATGTTTAATGTTCTGAATCAGTTTTTTAAAGGTGTCTAATCGAAATTTTCTTGTTAGAAGCCATTATTTTTAACGAAGTATCATAATCATTATCATCATCATCATCATCATCATTATTGTTAGTGTTATTGTAATTGTTATTATTATTATTGTATTGAATATTATTAACGGCAATTTTTTTAAATATTAACAAGGGCTGGCAAGCGGCTATTGGCAGAACGTGACTATCCTTCAAGAACAAGGAAGAATTCAGCGAATCAGCGTCAACGGTGACGCAGTCGGTGACGTCACTTACACGCAGAACACCATCGACGAAAAAACAGGTAGCAGACGAACCTTCAAACAGACTCCTGTTGTTATTATTATTACTTTTGCGCTTCGGCGTGAAACTCCGATTCAGCGTTCGCGCAGTAGTCGGGAGCGCCTCTGAATGGGAAATCTGGTTGGGGCGCTATAACAAGTGTTCAAATACAATACAAAAATACAATTATTATTCTGTATTTATTAAGCTCCACTATCTAACAACGAAGCATCAATCGATGGCGCTGAGCAACTGTGAGTAAAGGACTTGCTCAAGCTCAGTACACTGTAGCCGTCTCACAGGAGGAGGATCAAGGCCGTATTCTCACGTTACAAGTTTTGCGCTCAATCAAGGTTAATGTGATGACTGACTTTATCAATTGTTTATTTATTTAATCCAACGTTTAACGTCGTCCTATGACATCAAAGGCCGTTGACGACAATACAGGAAAGATACAATTCAATGATTACAAGAAACTTACAGCATCCGTATGACACCATCAAATGTGTCAAACAGAGCTTTACAATTTCACTATATTCAATATTTTTGTAACATAAGGTAGTTCATCTTATTCTGTCTATGATTTCTATATTCTGACAAAAGATTCCATGCAAATTAAACAATGTTATGTAACTATGCAGCAATTGATCCATATACAAAATTTACTAAGTACTCTTTTAAACTGTTCATGTATCTAACATACTATACATGTAATAAAAGTTCATTCAATAACATAGCATACATGTATTATAATAATTGTTTAAAGTATAGTTTCAATACATTAAAATTATAATCACAGATCTCTTATTATAACACATTACTGAATATTATGCAACATAGTAGCTATTGTAATACAGTAACCAAACCAAATCATATCTTATATTGAGGAACCAAAGTTGAATAACAATAATATGGTAATAACAGAAATTCATTTACCAATAGGTAATATTTAAAATTTTCTCACATCAGTTCTTGTTATTTTGACATAACATATTCAATAATCAACAGTTGATAAGAAGTAGTTTATGAATATTTCAATAATCTGCATTGCAACACAGTACTACAGTATTATGCAACATAATATCTACTGTGATATGTCTAGCTTGTCCCATCCTTATATAGCAACGCTTGACATCGTTTTAAAGGTGTCTAAATAAATCGTCTCAGAGGTAGGACCGAATCCGTACTCTAGGTGTGGCAAGGCGAGCGCTTTAACCAATCGGGATCCAGAGTTTAGCGACATCTTGTGGTGACTAAGTTCGTTGAAGTTCCCATAAATTATTTTTGAACAGTTCTCACCTTTCTTTTGGTGTAATACGTACTTGCTAATCGACGCGTTACCGTTAAACAATTTATATACTGGATTGGATCCACAGTTTAACGGCAGCTTATGACAACATAGGCCGTAGCCGCCGACAAAGATTAGTTTTGGCATATTACAACTCAAAATGCCATTGCGTATTTAGTATTTATCCATAAATATATTTTGAATTAAAGTTGTCTAGATAAGTGCTCTAACTAATTGGCTACCCGCTACCGAAGTTCAGTCACAGAACTCCGATTATTCAAAAGATGGAATTCAAATTAGGATTTGCACATAAATAAATTAGGTCTCTGGTCAATTATAATTATACAAATGCATTTCTAATAATATGATGATTGATATAAGGCCAGAAACTGAGCTGAACACAAGTTCAAGAAATAACGAGATAAGGTCACAAGATGTCGCTAAACAATTGAAACTAATAATAAAGATAGAATATAAATAGACACCTTTAAAACGGCTGATACCTACGTTATACATTTGCCATCTAAACCATTTTGTTCCATATATTACTTCGTTTTGCTGTCTTTCGTGTTCAACAAACTGATATAAGATACTGTTTCATCAGTGTCACATAATTATAGTATGTGAAATAGTATCATCTTATAATCATCATCATCATCAGTTCCTGACGCCAGCCGTTCGGCGGCTATGGTACGAATATATGACCTCCATTGTCATCGATCATTTTCAAGTCCATTGCTCCCTTCAGTGATGTTATGTCCTAAATGTCCTAATTTATATAAGTAAGTAAGTATATTCTTTACCGAACCAGCTGCAGTGCGCATTCCGGTGTACATACATCATATATAATTATAATAAACAATCAATAGTCAATACTCTTTTCCGTTCAATTCTCTCAAACCCTTGTCACGTCCTTCACGACCTCCTCCCTCCCCGTAAGGTCACTCCATACAATACGCGGCCCAGACCACGTGATCTCACCCTACCTAGAATTGATGCCTTTGGGAAAAAGAAGTTTTATTATGAGAATGTTATATGACTTTGCATAAATGTTTGTATTATTTATTTCTTCTGTAAGCTACTGTGCGTTTGCTGGTAGTCAAATAAAGAATATTCTTACTTACTTACTTTTACTTAATATGATTAAAGCACTCTAACTATAAAATATATAATAATACGGTACATACTATTTATTAAATTATCTTGTCAACTGTATTAAAATGGTTACTGAAGTAACCATGTCTCCACATATTTGTAACAATTGACGCTTGTTCATTACTTACAAATTGTTTGTTTTTGTATGTAAGGTAAAGTAGCGCATGGGACTCATTATAATTTGAGCCTCTTTTGTGTTATATGGAATTAATGTTGAACTTACTTACTTACTTATTTACATATAAGCAACTAATGTGGATAAAGTGATGGCGCATAGCCAAAGTCAACGGCTTTGGCAGCCAAAAGATGTCGCTAAACAATTGAAACTAATACTAAAGATATAATTACGATAGACACCTTTAAAACGGTGGTTTCGGATGATATATATTTGTCAGCTACATTTCTCCCAGTTATTAGGAGCGGGTTGAGGAGGTCGTCAAAGGGTTTGGCAGCAACAAGATGTCGCTAAACAATAGAAACTAAAAATAAATCAAGATAGACACCTTTAAAACGGGGTTACCGTCCTTATATATTATAATCGTCAAGAGACGTAAGCTGTTAAGCTGTAATATGCCAAAAACTAATCTTTGTCGGCGGAAACGGCCTATGTTGTCATAAGCTGCCGTTAAACTGTGGACACACACGTTAGGCGTTCATATTCAGTTACTTCAACAGTTTATGATAAAAATTATAATAAAAATCTCATGTCAGAAGTGAAACAGATTATTGTAAACTTAACCAATGTTGTTATGTAATTGAAACACTAGTTTAAAAATCTCCTGTAGGTTATATTGTCACCGTTCATCAGGAATCTTTTCATTTTACATTTTAAAAAGTTGTGTATGACAATAGTTGGAAAAAATGTATAACTTGCCATCTTATCGCAATACAAGTATCATAGACATTAGTAGCTGAATTGTAGTATGCTGTTAAGCAATGAATATCAGAGACATTGCAAAGTACTGTTTAGATGCCTTTAAATGGCGTCTCTCGAACTCAATCAATTCTTTATTTTCAACAATATTGTACATAAGTTTGAATTGTCGTCAACGGCCTTTGATGTCATAAGACGACGTTAAACTTTGGAATAAGAAAAACTACATCAGTCTCAAATAGTTCGATCTTCTCTTTGTATGGTTAGTCGTTGGGTGTTTTAATTTCTGCGGCAGAGATTGATGAGAGATTGGCGTTGAATGCAACGGAGTGGGTGGTCTGCGTGGGTGGCAGTCAGAATGAGACGACTCCTTCTTCTGGTCACGTGGCTGGGTTCATCGGGTGCTTAAGCGATCTGAGGATCGGAGATTTCCTCTTCGAATTGGCCAAAATGTCGCAGGGTCTTCGAGGTAATCTACTACACGCTTTTTCATTCCGTACGTCATTCGATCCGCCCATTCATCTATCCACTATTTCACCATCAATCCATCCATCCATCTATCTAATCAGCAATGAATCAACTCTCTCATCCACCCATCCACATATCCATTCATCCACTCATCCATCCATAAAAGAACTCTATCCATCCAGTAATCAGAAAACAATTTCGGTGAATTTCCATTGGACATGTTCGTATTTTTCTACATTGTTAGCTTTCAATAACAGCAATACATTTTTTCTGGTGGGGTGAGCCCGTAATTCCCCTAAATACGGCAATGTACCCATCCATAAATCAACTCATCCATCCACTCATTCACATATCAACTCATCCATATATCCACATAATCATCTATCTACTCACCAATAAAACAAATCATCCCTCCCCCCATCCACCAATCCATCCATCCATCCACCCACCCATCCATCCATCTCTCCATCCACCCATCCACCGATTCTCTTCCAGGTGTTGGCGGTGGATGTACTGATCGATGCCTCGTCGATGGATGCAACAACGGTGGAATCTGCGTTGCCAATGGTTACGACTCTTCCTCCTCCTCCTCCTCTTCCGGTTCCTTCACTGACATCGACTGTGACTGTTCTCTGACCGGATGGGCCGGACCAAGATGCGACGAAGGTAAGCCATCCATGACGCTGATGCAGCGACTGATGAAGACGGTGGTGGTGGTGATGATGATGATGATGATGATGATGATGACGATGATGATGATGATGACGATGATGTTGTTGTTGCAACAGTTTCTCCAAATGTTGCTCTGTCATTAATTAGCTTCGGCCTTTATTAAGCGCCACTATCTAACGACGAATGGCGCCGAGCTGTTGTGAGTGAAGGACTTTATCAGGGTCCCTATACAGAAACCGTCTCAGAGGAGGAGGAGGATCGAACGCGTACTCTCAACGTTACAATAAGAGCATTGAATCTTCTATGATGACAATAATCGCCAATCGTGTCCATTCCTTATATAGCATCGGCTGACATCTTTTAAAGGTGCCTAAATTAATCGTCTCGGGAGAAGGATCGAACCCGTACTCTCTGTGTTACAAGGCGAACGCTCTAACCAATCGTAATGGATAGGATCCACAGTTTAACGGCAGCTTATGACAACATAGGCCGTTTCCGCCGACAAAGATTAGTTTTGGCATCTTACTGCTCTTCAGTTCATCCACTCCTAGTCAGTCGGCTTTTCACACACAGCGACGAATTTACCGGTCCATCCTTATATAGCCTCGGTTGATAACTTTTTAACGGTGTCTAGAGAGAGCGTTCTCTTTTCAATTCGATTCAATTCAAAACCTTTTTATTGACGCCCTAGCACAAATTCTCCATGCAAACGGTTACAGCGTCTCATGCTTATATAGCATCGGTTGACAACGTTTTAAAGGTGTCTAAGGACAGCGCTCTAACCAATTGTATAACATGATAATAATGTTGGCGATGATTACAGTAATGGTGATTATGATGATGCTGTTGTTGTTGGCAGTTTTCTTGGTCATGGATTACGATTTTACTTCAGACAACATTGTATTGTATTGTATTGTATATTGTATTGTATTTGAACACTTGTTATAGCGCCCCTACCAGATTGCCCATTCAGAGGCGCTCCCGACTACTGCGCGGACGCTGAATCGGAGTTTCACGCCGAAGAGCATGAGCAATTGCGAGTGAAGGACTTGCCCAGGGTCCCTACGCGGCGACTTTGAGGTGGATTCGAACCCGCAACCCTCCAGCTGCAAGGCACCGAACAAACCCCTACACCACCGCACCCCAGTTGTATTTTGTGTTGTATTGTATTGTATGTATTGTACTCCACGTTTATAATGCGACCGAGCCACCCGCAGTAAAGATCCGAGAAATTAATCTCTGATAAACCGACCGACCCGGAATCGAACCCGGGGCGCCGGCGTGGCGAGCGGGCTACCAACCCACTCGGCCACTCGGGATTCCTTATGTGCATTATGTGCATTATGATAAGGGCGCTATAGAGGTCAGTCTAGACCAGATTAGATTAGATTAACTGATCAAAGATTTTTGGAGCTTCTTAGGGCGTTGTTTGTTGTCAATGTTCTGCATTATAAACGTTGCTTACTGACTTACTTACGTGCAGATCTTCAGGCTGCCTTCGACGGAACCTCTCTGATCGTCGACAGCCTAAGAAACATTGAAGAGGTGAAAGGTCAAGTTCGAGGAGGCCATGACCTTGACACGCAGGTTCATGACCTCGAGATACACCTTACCTTCTCGACGCTGACTTCCCACTTTGAGCTGCCCAGCGCATTCGCCGCTGCCCAGGGCGACAGGTGAGAGATTGACCTATAGGTGATTGTTATAGATTGGATTAGCACAGGTGAGTCAAGGTATATGGGTGGACACTTACCTTTGAAAATGAAGCGCTAACACAGACGCGCAGTTAATCGTACTACTACTACCACTAACACTAACACAACCACTACCAATCAATCATTCAATCAATCAGTTTCGTTTATTTTCGTATCGTAATCGTAATCTCCAAACTTCTAAAGCGCCACTCGAAAGCCAAGCGTAGGGCACCAGCTTATTCACGAGCGCTTCTCGGTATCAAGCCGACAGGTCTCAACTCGTAACAAATATCAGGCAGACATCACGTAGGAAAAATTGTCACAGCTCTGAGACTTAGTTACTAAATGAGTTGGGAGAATTGGATTAGTGGCAGTGTAAGCTGAGGTAACGAATGAGATACAGGTTTATATAATACACTGGATATAAAATTACGATCATCCTTGGCTGGGAGGAGGAAACCGCGTGGCCTCCGTCTTAGCTTATAACGGAGGCGGGGGCGGCATGGAGTAAAGAGTCCATGCAGAACATGGCTCCGCAGCGGTGGGAGCATCAGGACCAATGTTATTCAGTTGCGTGTCTAACGACATTTTGTGGCTGTGAAGACTGTAAAGTCGACGTTGCCCAAGAAGAACCACCATACTCAATCTAGCAATCGTGAAACGCAGTCGACGAATATATAATTTCGGTTGAGTGTAATTTAAAGGTGTCTAATCTCAAACACAGTTTTATTATTCCTTTGAGTGTCTAAATACACCTTTTAGCTGCGAAGCCTGTTAGCGTCGACCACACCTAGCAGAATCGCTTTGTACGTATCTAGCGATTAAACGCAGTCGACGAATATATAATTTCGGTTGAGTGTAATTTAAAGGTGTCTAATCTCAAACACAGTTTTATTATTCCTTTGAGTGTCTAAATACACCTTTTAGCTGCGAAGCCTGTTAGCGTCGACCACACCTAGCAGAATCGCTTCGTACGTATCTAGCGATTAAACGCAGTCGACAAATATATAATTTCGGTTGAGTGTAATTAAAAGGTGTCTAATCGCAGCTGAATTATAATTCATATCAATGTCTAACGACATCTTGTGGCGACGAAGCTGTTAACGTCGACAATGCCTGATGGAAGAGTGAGATACGATCTAGCGATTATTATTATTAATCCAATATTTAACGACATCCTATAGCTACAAGGCTGTTGACGTCTTTAAGTTTTTGGTGTATCTCAGTTCATTTTATTGTAATGTTCTCATAAGTTTTCTTTCTCTTTTGTCTTTGATTCAGTTTCTGATAGGATGTTGACGTAGGCTATTTAAAGTTTCTGACGGATTAAGTTCATTTTCGTACACTGTCTGTCATCAGTTTGCTTTCTCTTTTTCTTTTCTTGCCTTGGATTCCATTTCTGACAGGATGCTGCGATTTGACAGATGATTGTTGTCGATCTCTTATTCATATAAATCATTATAAAATATACTGTTTTCTCGTCAATCTTATTAACAATATTTTATAGAATATCACATTCATCTATCTAAATTACCATCACACTATCAATATTACATTTACAGTAGATGCTCAATATTCATTATCCATCAGTCATAGTACATACAGATTCAATTATCAATTTCAACATGACAATCAAAGCATCAATATTATTCAATGTTGGTTTCATGTATTACAAAATTAGCTCCAAAATGAATCGTCTTCATCAACACACACAAACCAACCCCAAGCAACAACCAAGGACCAAGAATATTAGAAATACCATTAAGCATCGGTTTTATCCAATACGAAAAGAAAGAAAAAAAATCACATTATAAACCCATACATTTAACATTATGAACAAACCAATTAACATGCTATAAACAAGGAACATTATTATAAAAAGAATTTATGATATTTTTTACTCAAGTGACCGTTATGCAACTGTATTTAACCATTATTTATTGTCGTTACTTAGATTATGTACTTACTCACAGCACCTATAGATAGTATTTTCATATTATAATTACTCTGTTTATTTATAATATCTACATGATTTTCCCATTAGTAATGTTCATGAGTATATTATACACCTCGAGACAACCATCTGGAACAGACAACACACTTTTAACAGTGCATTCCACTTTTTTCAGTGCACATTTTTCAAGTATTAATTTTGATATGTCATGTTTTTTACAGGCAATTAATATATGATCAATGGTTTCAGGCACCTGGCATTCAGAACATAAATCCGTTGTGCTTTTACCTATATGTTTCAACCACACATTAGTTAAGATATGTCCCATTCTAAGTCTGGTAATTTGAACTTCACGTTTCCTTAGAGAGTCTATAAATTTTACATTTGTGGATACCAAAGGCTGAATAGATTTATAAAATCTTCCTTTTGATTCAAGATTATATTCAATTTGCCATTTATTAGTTACATAACTCCTTATTAAAGAATAGATTTCCTTTAATTCCAAGTAATTTGTTGAATTAATCTAAGATATTTCCAGCCCCTTCTTTGCCAGCGTGTCTGCCATTTCATTTCCAGATAAACCGACATGGCTAGGGATCCATGCTACGAGAACAGTACTATGTTTTAATTTATTGATATTATCTATAAATTCAAGTAATAGATTAGGCCGTGAACAAGACCTAATCTCTTTTATTGATGTGGCTACACTCAATGAATCAGTAAATATTATATATTTATTTGCGTTTTCATTTTCATTTTCAATAATCCATTTTATTGCTTCAATTATTGCTGTTAATTCAGCTGAATAAATCGAGGAGTCATTTGCTATTCTATAAATATTATGGATCCGCATAGAAGGTATACATAAAGCTGCTGAAACTATATTTTCAAGTTTAGACCCATCTGTATATATGGATGTATAATCAATATATTTTTTAATTAATTCTAAAGACAAAGATGACATAATATGAGGAGTCTGTCTTTTTGTTTATATGCTTTTTCAAGATCTAGCGATTGAACGCAGCCGACGAATATATAATTTCTGTTAGCTCTAATTTAAAGGTGTCTAAAGTATCATTAATAACTATTTCTAACGACATCTTGTGGCTGTCTGGTCCGGTCACATCAACCTTATAACATCTGTAGCATTAAAGTGCTTAGTGACATCTTATGGCAACAAAGGCCGTTCACGGGAACAGAAATTATTTCGGCATTATATAGCTCCTTTATTATTATTTCGTTGCGATTTAGTTGGTTAATTGCTGTTTGACGTCACTGCGTTATTACAAAGGTGATTAGCGTCGCCCTCCTCCTTTCACCAGGCTTGGGACTTAAATTACGATCATCTTACACCAACACTAACACTACGACTACAGCTACTGATGAATTCAGGGCCGGCTTAACATTTTGTAGGCCTGGTTCCAAAATTGTACAGTAGGCCCAAAATATATGTTTAACCAAAATGTGTGGCCGAAATTTAAATTATAGAACAGATAGGCCTATTATAGTTGTGAATTTAAAACTGTTTACAACGTGCTTTCATAATAGAAAAACTGTTAACGATATCCTGAGAATATAGCCGTTGTACAATTTCACACTCTGCAGTGTTCAAAAGTGTTAAATTTGTCCGTCTATCTTGTCCCATCGTTGATCTTAAAGCATTTTCGATGCGCTTTAGGCGACTAAGCGATCTTTCACCGCTGCAGTTAGACACAGGATGTGTAAGGTATTTACCCAGAGCTGCAGTGCAAACATTCGGACATCCTGATAGCAAATTGTATTCTTCGTAATTATTTGCAACATTTGGAGAGGCGATGGTGATGGGAGGAAGAGGCCATCAGCAGCCTCAGCAGAGTAAACTGTCGTCGGAACCGTAACGGATCTATTAGAATTTATACAATTTTTAAGGTAGAATACTAATGGTAGGCCCCTTATTTGTGACATTTTTAGTAGGCCTGGGTCTGTGGACCCACTGGACCCGGGGTTAATCCAAGCCTGCTGATGATGATGAATAAGAAGATAAAGATGATGATGATGATGATGATGATGATGACGATGACGATGACGATGACGATGACGATGACGATGACGATGACGATGACGATGACGATGACGATGAAGACGAAGATAATGATGATGACGACGACGATGATGATGATGGCGTTGTTGCAACAGTTTCTCCTAATATTTGTTCTGTCATTAGCTTTGATGACTTCCTTGTCGTCTATCTGACGCCTGGCGGTTCGGTTTCTTTGATGTGGAACTTCAAAGGAAACAAAGGTAAGAGATCAAAGCGGTCGCCGATGACCAATGAACTCATCAGTGCGGGATAAAAATTACGTCATTTATCAAACGCTGAAAGATTGTTTTTTGGAGTCGGAAAAGATTAACGTTCCAAGTTCTTTTTACCGCAAAATGTTTCCATAGGTCAACAACGAAAACTATGGATACATTTCTTGCGTTCTACAAACACAACTGGAGAAATCATTCTAGGCATGTGTTCTCTTCCAACGGTCTCCATCTATCCATTCATCCATTGCTCCACCTTTTTTCAATCCACCCATCCTTCCATCCGTCGCTTCCAATCATCCACCCACCCACCACCCATTCCACCAATCCACCCAAAAATTCATCCACCCTTCAATCCTTCCTCAGAAATTACTCCTTCCTTGGGGCTAAACAGTAGTATTTATTAATGATAATTATAAGAATTATAAGAATGATGATGATGATGATAATGACAATGATAATGATTACGATAGCGATAGCGATAACCATAGCAATAGCAATAGCAACAACAATAAAAAAAATTATTATTATGATTATGATTAATAATTATAATCATTATTATTATTATTGTCTATTATCATTATTATTATTATTATTATTATTATTATTATTATTATTATTATTATTATTATTAGTGTTATTGTTATTGTTATTGTTGTTGTTGTTGTTATTGTTATTGTTATTATTGTTATTGTTATTGTTATTGTTCTTGTTATTGTCATTGTTATTGTTATTGTTATTATATTATTATTGTTATCTTATTATTATTATTATTATTATTATTATTATTATTATTATTATTATTATTATTATTATTATTATTATTATTATTATTATTATTATTATAAAAGTTGGTCCTGTTCTTTCTGTAGTCGTGTTGGATGATGGGAATTTCGGGGCCGATGGTCGCCCACATCGTGTCTCTGTTATTCAGCAGAAGTACCTGATGACGCTGCAGGTAATATGAAGCCCTCGTTCAAAAGAGCAGAGGTCAGGAAAGGTCATTTGCCATGACGTGGGTCCACTCCGATACGTTCTATTCTAACTCACAACACTGTCCTTTTTAGCCGTACTGGGGTCGGGAGCACGTCTGAGTAGCAGCCTTGAAGAGGTGCTATATAAATCTCGTTAAAGAATTTAATGAATGAATCCTCAATGGGGTGTAAAGGCTAACGTGCAGTGATTCGCGCCTTATTAGATTTTATTAGATTTAGTTAGGTTCAGACCGTTTGGATTTAAGTGATTTGATCAGTTTCAATGAGTTCATTTATTGCATTCGTTCATCCTGATTGGATTTGATTCAAGAGATTTGATCAATTCTATGGTCCAATTAATTTCATTTGAATTATTTAATCTATTCAGTTTGGTTAATTAGATTATATTTTATTTTAAATGATTTAATAGACATTATTAAGTTGCTGTAACTGAATTTTCGGGAAAGTTTATGATCTGGCCGGGATTTGAATCCTCTGACAGTCCAGTTGACTAATCGCTCAACTCCTTCAACATCGACATTCTAATGCAAAACTACTAGATGATTAGCGTCGCCCTCCTCCTTCATCCAGGCTTTGACTGGCGCTACCTGAAAATTCTAATGCAAAACTACATGCCTATTAGATTATTAGCGTCGCCCTCCTCCGTTACCCAGGCTTTTGACTGACACTACCCGTAAACGGCAGCTACAGAGTTTGTGCGTCATCGGTTGATGCTTTGTACAGTAGACACCGGCGCCATAGAAGTTACAGGTGTCTGTGTGTATGTGTGTGTATGTGATAGGTGGATGGATCGCTCCATCAGGTCAACCTGACGTCATCGAAGACTCCGTCCTTTCCACCAAAGACATTCCAGTTGGGAGGAGTTCTACCAAACACCGTTCACTTCAAAGTCTTCCGAAACTTCACGGGAATTATATCCAGTAACAACAGACTTTATCTCACCTTTGATCTAATCTAATCTAATCTAATCTAATCTAATCTAATCTAATCTAATCTATGGGACGTGGAGGGAGATTTGTTTTAGCGCTGTCTTTAGACACCTGTGAAACGTTATTATATGATGCTATATAAGGATGGGACCATGAACGGATGGTAATTTATTTTCATGTTATTACAATGTCTGTGCGAGACTGCTAGTGGACAGCGTGTTCACTGTTCAGCTATACGAATATCATTCGTGTATATTATAAACGAACTAAAACTGGTGTGGAGGGAAGTGTGCATGAAGCCTTCACACATTTTACGACATTGTAGGCCATTGAAAAGGGTTTTTGTGAAGTATGCCTAATAAAAGGCACTTTAAAAAATGCCCACATAGACCTACATAGATACATTTACATACTTATACAATACATAATGTACTCACTTTTGAAAATAATAGTCTAGTCTAGACTATAAGTCTAGTCTAATTTAATATAATCTAATCCACTCCAATCTAATCTTATTATCTAATCCAATTATCTAATCTAATCTAATCTTGTATAATTAATCTAAACTAATTCAATCTAATCTAAAAGTGTCTGTCTGTCTATCTCTCTTTTTGTTTATCTTTCTGTCTGTCTGTCTGTCTTTCTGTCTGTCTGTCTGTCCATCTATCTGTACGTCTCTCTCTGTATCGCTGTCTGTGTCCGTAGATGCCTTCCTGCGTTCCTCATCGCTGGCATCGAGCAACAGTCGCCCATTGGACGTTTTCTACGGTTTCCACAGTTCCACCAACGGAATCCAGATCCACGGTCCCCACGGAGGAGTCCTTCCCACTCACTCCAACTACGTCTGGCCAGACCCAGGACCATCGAACGCCCCTCCACCACAGGGGACCAGGAAGAGGACCACGGAGACAGGATGGAGACCGTACAAGGACCTGATGCGACATGGAGGACCAGCAAGGAAACTGGTAGACGATGGGAGAGCGAGACAGAGAGAGGAGGAGGAGGAAGGAGAGAAGGAGGAGGAAGTGGTGGGTGAAGACAGTCAAAGGGAGGAACCACACAGAGGAGGGGGATACGTCGGTTAGTTTAATTGTTTCAAATGGAGAAAAATCAGACGTAATTAATTAAATCAAAAGGATAATCTGTATTGTTTGTTTCAATATCATCATTTTGATTATTATCATTGCTATTGTTGTTGATGTTGTTGCTGTTGTTATTATCATCATCATCATCATCTTTATTATCATATTATTATTATTATTATCATCATCATCATCATCATCATCATCATTATTTGGGTTATTATTGCTGTGGTTGTTAGTATTACTATTTTTTAATTATTATTTTTCAATACCGTCGTCATCATCATCATTGTTATCGTTATTTTTGCTGCATTGATTCGACTGACAACTGACCCCTATTGATGTAAATTCAGGTTTAGCCGTCCTCGTGACCCTGCTGTTCGCCATGTCCTCCTTTCTCATCGTCCTCGTCGTTCGTCGCTTGAGGCGCCACCAGAGACGGCAGCAGGACCCAACACCCGGTCCAGGGCAGGAACCCTCCGACGAGGAAGAGGGACTCCTCAACGAACCCATCGGCTACGTCGACTTCACCCCCGTCTCTGAGGAACCGCCCACGTTCTCTGCCGCCTCCTCCGCCGCCCCCATCCTCCGAAGCCACAGAGGGGTGACTGCGAAGGGCAAGACTGCTGCGACCAAGTTCAATCCACCGACGGGGTTCAGGACGTTCAGTGGTGGAGGAAACATAAAAGAGGAAGGTAGGATGTCGAGGTCACAATTCAAGTGCTTAGAGCAATTTTTAAGTAATTAGCAATGGACGGCTACTTTTCTTCTCCTATTTATATGGTGATTACAACGCTTAGAAAAGGTGTCTAAGCCTTCTAAGGTACTGCTCTGCTTCGTCTACTCTTATTTATATGGCTATTGCAATGCTAAGAAAAACCCAAACTCCGCCACGGATCGTACTTTGTCAGTGCCAGTCCCAAGCCTGCATGAAGGAGGAGGGCGACGCTAATGGTCTTTGTTACCACACCGTGGTCGTTAAACAGTAAACAAGCAAGTAAACAACCCGCAAAATGACTACTCACGTTTTCTTCTTTTCCTATTTATATGGCGATTAAACCGCTTAGAAAAGGTGTCTAAGCCTTCTAAGGTACTGCTCTTCTTCGTCTACTCTTATTTTATAGGGCTATTGCAATGCTAAGAAAAACCCTCTGTGGGACTGCTCGCTTAGTCTGCGTCTCCTATTTATGTGGCGATTGCAACGCTTAGAAAAGGTGTCTAAGGAACTGCTTTTCTTCTACTCTTATATTTTCCTGTCCAGATGTCCGTTCGACGATCGTCGCTCCACCTGTCTGTGCCCTTTCCCTGACCCCGGATGTGGTCGTCCGCCGACCGCTGCATGGCGTCACAGAAGCCACGGCCAGCAGCAGCAGCAGCAACGGCGGCGGCGGTGGCGGCATCGAACTGCGGCTGAGTCTGACGGGGCAGAGAGATGCCAGGCGCGGTTCCACGATCGACGAAATGAAGAGGAAGATGACGACGAGGAGGAGGAGGAGGAGGAGGAAGAGAGGAGGAGGAGGAGGAGGAGGAAGAGGAGGATGAGATGGAATGGGATCCACAGAACGACATCGTCGAAAGCCCCTCTTCGTCCAATGCGGTCAGTGTTACGTCCAGGGTCAGGGTCGGGGTAGGGTCAGGGTTATGGTCAGCTAATGGTAAACTAGGTCAGGGTCAGGGTCAGGGTAAGGAAAAGGTTAATGGGGAAGGGTAAGGGTTAGGGTTAGGGTTAGAGTTAGGGTTAGGGTTAGGTCAACTGGTTGAGCATTCTAGAATACCAACAACGCTAAGGCCAGTTAATGGTACGCTCGGTCAAGGTCAGGTTAAGGTTATTTAGGGTAGATCAAGAGGTCAGAATAATGAGTCAGGGTCATGCCAGAACAGATGGTCGACTGAAGGTAAGTTGAACGCAACGTATGTTCTGTAGAGGTATGGTCTAGATAGGTCGACGATCACAGTCAAAACATTAACCCTGAGGTAAGTTAAGCTAACGTATACGGTAAGGTCTGCAGCTATGTAAGGTAAGTGTGGCGATGGTTTTCACATTGGTTTTAACCGAGACATTTTCCAATTAGTATAATTATATACATAAATATATTATATTGGTATAATATATATTAGTGTACTACACAATTATAGGCCTAATTATTATGTATACACATATGCGACGTAATATTATAATAGTATCCAGACTTGCATAACTGGGCTGAATTTTGAACGTTTTAGGTTCTTGGTCTCGTTGGCATGACAACGGCACGGTCGTCCAGCGAAAGAACAAGTAGCAAGAAGACAGTGCCCTCAAAGACTCAGTAACAAGAATTAAACCTTTGTCGTTCGTTCCTAACAAAACGGAAGTTCCGGTTCCGACAGATATTCGCTTTCCCTCAAGCGTTTCCATGGATACGATGAGAAGATTGAAGTCAGCGTTTGTTCTAGAAAGTGGTTTGAAATTTTTGGGATGCCCAGTGCTACGCTACAGAATGGTCTGGTTCAGAGGGTGGTATGTTTTAGAATGGTCCGTTTTAGAATGGTCCATTTCAGACTGGTCTGTTATAGAACCCGGATTTGTCCATTTAAAATAGTCGTTTAGAATGGTCCTTTAGTGTGATTCGGGGTAGCTGATTGATTAGAGCTCACCTTGTAATACATAGAATACGGGTTCGATCCTTCTCCCCTGAGACGGTTACTGTATAGGGACCTTGATGAAGTCCTTCACTCAAAGTTGCTCAGCGCCATCGATGTTCTGTCGTATGGTGGTGTGTGCACTTCTGTACTTTGAAAGGAGGGCTTGATATCAATACACAGTTGTCAATACACATTGTATTGTATCAAATGCAGTTGTATTCTACTAAATTGTTTCGGTCAAAAACCTGTTGCAATTTTCAAAGCACTGTTTCTTGAAGAAAACTTGAAAATCTTCTTTAATGATTTTTTTAAAGCGTTTAAATCCAGAAAATCGTCCTGGTTGTCTAAATGCGCTCTCTTTCAGCTTAAAATTGGCGATACAACATTCGTTTGTTGCGCAATATATTTAAGCCTTTGAAATTTGAGGATGTATGAATTTAATTTTTGAGAAGTCCAAGTTGGGAAACTGATAAGGCTGGAAGTTATCGCACGATGGTTCTGTAATTAATAATTAGTCCGCTTATCAGTGAAAATAAATCATTTCTAATTATTGTGCTTTAATTAAAACCAGTAACCAGTTCAAAGTATTTGATTATGAACAATGTTGACAAATCACTCTAGTTCGGTCCAAAACAAATATGCAAATAAATAATTATTGTATTGTAAGTGTGAGATATAATATCGTGGTTAACGTACTGGACGGTCAACCGACAGGTTTGGGATTCAAATCCCCTGCCAGGACAAAATTTGGTTCGAGATTTCTGCTCCAACTGCGCCCCCTGGCCAACTCAGTTATAATGAGTACGTCGAGCATACACTGTCGGCGGGAAGATGAGACGGCGAGGGAGAGGACTGGCCACCCACACTTATATGCCGAGGCAAAGATAATGAAATCGCTAATGCTATACATACCCATGGCTACCTCTATATCTATCTCCCCTCTTTCTTTCTTTCTCTCTCTCTCTCTTTCTCTCTCTCTCTCTCTCTCTCTCTCTCTCTCTCTCTCTCTCTCTCTCTCTCTCTCTCTCTCTCTCTCTCTCTCTCTCTCTCCTCTCTGTATATCTCTATTATATATCTATATATATATATATATATATATAAATGAACTTCCTATTGGCAAATAGACCTATTATCAGTGTTGCATATTCCGGATACAGCAGCAGCTGTTGAATCAGGAAGTGATGCGGTGATCATCATCGTGTCTGTTGTTATCTCGTGAATCGTGACTATGTGGTTGTGGCGTTGGTGACCTCGTTAACAAGTCAGAATCCAGGGTAACGTTTGACTATTGCTACCCATCTTTTTCTCCTCCTCAAACCTCTTCTCCTACACTTTCTAGTTCTCTAATTCTTCTCTTGCTCCACCTGCTTTCCCCATTCATTCTCTCTCCTCCTCCTCCCTCCTCCTCCTCCTCCTCCTCCTCCTCCTCCTCCTCCTCCTCCTCCTCCTCCTCTTCTTTCTCCTCCTCCTCCTCCTCCTCCTCCTCTCCTCTGCTCCTCCTCCTCCTCCTCTCCTTCTCCTCCTCCTCCTCCTCCTCCTTCTCCTCCTCTCTTCTCCTTCTCCTACTCCTCCTTTACCTCCTCCTCCTCCTCCTCCTCCTCCTCCTCCTCCTCCTCCTCCTCCTCCTATTCCTCCTCCTCCATCTCCTCCTACTCTTTTTTCATCTCCTTCTCCTTCCTATCCAGTTGCTGTGAAAACGTGATGTGACATTGTCTCCACGGATAGAACAGTTGCCATGGTAACTGACCGGAATAACTTAACCAGAAACTATAGAATAGCAACATGTAGACTCTAAAAAGGGATTATACACAGATATACAGGCACAAGTCCGTCTGATACAAGTCCGCCCGTCCGTCTGTCTATCCGTCTGTCTGTCTGCCTGCCTGACCATCTGTATGTCCGACTGTCTGCCTGGCTCTCTGTCTCTCTGTCCGTCTGTCTGTCTGTCTGTCTGTCCGTCTGTCTGTCTGGCTCTGTCTCTCTGTCTCTTTGTCTCTCTGTCTCTCTGTCCGTCTGTCTTTCTCTTTCTCCTCCTCAAACCTCTTCTCCTACACTGTCTGTCTGTCCGTCCGTCCGTCCGTCCGTCCATCCGTCCGTCCGTCTATCTGTCTGTCTGTCTCACTTTGGTCTCCATCCTTTCCTTATGAACATGAAGAACTTCGTGGCTTCGAAGAGTTTAAATCCGAAATCCTCCACCAGAGTCTTTTCATCGAGGCTGCACAAAAGCGATCCATCTATTTCCCGCTCTTTGAAGAGATCCGAATGTTCGCTCATCTTCAGCAGACGAAGAGCCTCTGTGACGTCACTGATCGTCCAGTTCTCGGCATCCTCGCCAGGTGGCACCTCCGACGCTGTGACGTAACGAGCCAACCGAGAACCTCCGTCTGTTACGTCATCCGGCATCGCCGCCGTCACCGTCGTCTTGGCAACCGGATGAGTCCATTTCTGCGGCAGGGGTGGAATGGGAGGCGGGGACTGGTCGAACGAATCTTCGGTGGATAGTCCGATGCGGTCACCATGGCGACTGGAGGCCGAGTCATTATCTTCGGGAGAGTCCACGTCGTAGGGGTCCTGGGTAGGACATTCGGAGGGGTCCATTTGAGAGGGGTGATCGGAGTGGAGGTTAGCGAGTGATGTGTAGCACTGGCTACGGGCGGTTCCTGGAATCGTCATTTCGTAGGAGAGAGGTTGGTGGACGGAGGGTGAAGGAGGAAGAGGAGGAGCAAGAGGAGGAGCAAGAGGAGGAGCAAGAGGAGGTGGAGGGACGATATTGTAGTATTCACCCACATGGTACACTGGGTTATTTTCTTCGGCGGAACCTGGTTTCGAGCCCTTCCGTTTCGTTTTCGTGTTAGGCCCTGAACCGGTTTTACGAGATGGAATAGCAGGAGGGGTGTTACCATCAGCCTTAGTCGGGAGAGGCGCTGGGGCTCTCTCACGCAGGGACTTGTCCTCCATCACTTCGCGGGGAATCGGTGGTGCCCTACGTGGGATCTGGGGTAGCGGAACCCGAATGATCTCTTCCAGTCTGCTGTTCCGTCCTTCCGGCGTTTTCCCAGTGGTAGGAAGCGTCTCCAGGGTTACTTCCAGGGTTTCAGGTTCGAGACTCTGTTCGAATGTCCGGATGCAAGCGTACTCGTTCTCCGGTTTGTTTATGTCGCTCTGTGTCTGCATCTTGTCCGGCTGTTTGGATGTGTCGGAGAGGAAGTTGGGTGGACGCATGTATTCATAATCACCGTTGGATGGACGCTCAGGGAAGACGATGACACCTGGAGAACAAGGAAAAGAACAGACGACGAACTGATCCAATTGAGAATCGATTAAAGTGATGATGATGATGATAATGATGATGACTGTTTGATGATGATGATGATGATGATGATGAGATGATGTAGTGAGTAGTAACTACCTTGATCGATAAATAATGACGATCTTGACTTTTCCGTCAGATTTACCTTAAATGCAAAACGATCGATTGACGATGATGATTCACATTATTACTGTTTGCCGATTGATCGAAATGACGATGACTCATAAAACGATAAAACGATGACGAAAATTAATGAACAATGATCATAATCGATTAAAATTTTTAACGATTAATCGATTAATTAATTGTTAAAATCCGCAGCCCTAAAAACAACAGATGACGAACTGAACAGTTGTAAGAGTGATGATGTTGACGATGATGATGATGACGACGACGACGACGACGACGATGACGATGACGACGATGATGATGATGATGATAATGATATTTTATTATTATTATTTTATTAACTTTTTATTATACCTCAGATCCCTCAGGAATAAAAACAATTATCCGCAGATACGAAAATAAAAATTATCCAGAGATACCAAAGAATTATTATTATTACTACTACTACTACTGCTGCTGCTGCTGCTGCTGCTGCTGCTGCTGCTGCTGCTGCTGCTGCTGCTGCTGCTGCTACTGCTACTACTACTGCTGCTACTGCTACTGCTGCTGCTGCTACTACTACTACTACTACTGCTACTACTACTGCTACTGCTACTACTACTACTGCACTACTACTACTACTACCACCACGTGCTTCAATGAGTAGGCGTTGTGCATACCTTGGCAGGTGTTGATCGTAGTCTTCTCGAGTGAGTCGATCACTTTCCTCAACTCATCCATCCATCTCCTAAACGTTGCTCCATTCTCCTTCTCCGATTCGAACCCCGTCGCTCTGGCCAAACTGACGTCCATGTAGACAGGAATGCCAACCGTTCGAACGTACAAGTAACCTAAGCATCAGCGAAATGTAATTGTTATATATATGGCGCATCTTTATAAGAGACTCACAAGATAAGAAAACCATCAAGATCATCATCACCAACATCATCATCATCATCATCCATCGCCACCACAATGAGTATCATCCTGAAGAGGCATCATAATTCTCCGAAATCATGAATGAATGAAGAACATCATCGTCATCATCAACATCATCCATAATCTTATCATCATAATCATAATCATAATCATCATCATCATCATCATCATTGTTACCATCACCATCATCGTTATTGTCATCATCACCATCACCATGATCATCATATTCATCAGCATCTTCATCATCATAATCACCAACAATCATCATAATCACCACAATCATTATAATCACCACAATCATCATAATCACCACAATCATCATCACCTTTCATCACAATCATCATCATTGCCAACAATAATGCGTTTCACCCCATTCTGAGCGCACTAAAAGCATCCCCGTTAAATTCCATCCGCCCTATATATGATCATATCTCACCGCTGTGCATTCCGAATCCAAGCAGATACTTCTCGTCGTAGAACTCCTTTAGTTCCATGATTCCGAATCGACCGGCGTTTCCAATGTCGGCTCCGATCTGGTAAGACACGGTCTGGTCCTTCTCAAACTGGAAGCGGATACGAGCGGAAGAATTCTGCTGGAAACTGGTCAGTAGGTCAGCTGCCGTCACAAGTGACCGCTCTACGATACAAATACGTAAAGTAATCATTGCGCCCGTTTATTTTTAGGTTCCTCTAAAGACTGGATAGTATGGTAACTTCAGAAGATTTTACAAGAGTTATGGGCGCTATATAAATTTCAGATCGAGTCAAGCATGCATACAAATATACATAATACACTCATGCATAAATACATACATTAATAAATACACAATACGCATATTCGTGCGCTATTGTGTACGTACATACATACATAAGAAATATATACATACATACATAAATAAATACATAATACATACATACATACATACATAAATACATGCATACATAAATACATAAATACATAAATACATACATACATACATACATACATACATACATACATACATACATACATACATACATACATACATACATACATACATACATACATACATACATACATACATACATACATACATACATACATACATACATACATACATACATACATACATACATACATACATACATACATACATACATGCATGCATTAATAAGATACATAATTATTGTTTCAAAATGGTTGTGAAACTATTTAGGACAAACGGATTCATCAGACTAATTATCTCCCTGTTGCCTTCCTAAACCCCCTTCTCTCCTCCCTCACTCCCTCCTCCTCCTCCTTCCACCTCAATCCCAACCCCGCTCACAAAGCAAGATATTTTTAGCCGAAACCGGACCTCCAACCCAGTGTATGAGTCTGTCCGTCTGTTCGCCTGACTGCCTAACTCTGCCTCTGTGTGCGGCTGTCTGTATGTCTGCATTTTTTCAGTAATTCGACTCGGAAGGTGATGACCTTTAAGTTAAGTTGAGTAATTAGATAGGTTGGGAACTAGATTTGTAACACACACGCACGTTCACACGCACATTAATATATATATATATATATATATAATTATAAATATATGTGTATATATTATATACATATATATATACGTGTGTGTTAAATACGTTTTCACGTCCGGAAAAGACACGACATAAACGCTTGGATATGAAAATATTCTGATGGATAATTATCTGTGCAAAGATTCATTATCTGTCTGTCTGTCTGTCTGTCTGTCTGTCTGTCCGTCCGTCCGTCCGTCCGTCCGTCCGTCCGTCCGTCTGTCTGTCTGTCTGTCTGTCTGTCTGTCTGTCTGTCTTTGTATCTCTCGCTTTCTATCTGTTTAAACAATCATATGACTGTGATTGATTAGTTGACCTCGTGTACAGCGCCCTGTCCTTCGGCGTCGGCTGCGCTACGGCGCTATAGAAATCGTCTTATCTTTATTATTATTATTATTATTATTATTATTATTATTATTATTATTATTATTATTATTATCATTATTATCATTATTATCATTATTATTATTATTATTATTATTATTATTATTCTGTTTATTATTATTATTATTATTATTATTATTATCATTATTATCATTATTATCATTATTATCATTATTATTATTATTATTATTATTATTATTATTATTATTATTATTATTATTATTATTATTATTTCGGTCGGTTGTGCGTCAAAGACAAGCGATTTAGAAATTCCCAGTTGCAATTACATTTGGTGAGAGCGTTAACTGAAGCCGGAAGAATCGGTTGTAAATTGTTCTACATAGTTTACGATGGGCCAACAGAAAAGAATGGAATTTTAGATTTAGCGTAAACAGGATCTGATCTCATTACGAAAACAGACGACCAGCATCGCGTTATCTATACGAGTTTCGCATAATTATTTACATAGCGACAACCAAAACCATAAATCTTATTCATCACTTCCAACAAACATCCTAAAAAGGTCAATTGTAATTATGACAATTTATATGGCGCCGTAACACAGTCATGCCGTTACAAAGGCAATAAGTAGAATAAAGGATGATAGAGAACGACAGGGATAATTCTAAAGGGACCAAGGTCCCGCCAGTGTGATTCTCGTTAACGATAACGAAAATGTTCGTTAACGAAAATAAAATGATTTCGTTAACGATAACTATAACTATAACTAAAAAATATCATTAACTATAACTATAACTATAACGAAAATAACAATAACGAAAATTCATCTTTATTTTCGTTAATAAAAAAATTAAAAATAGGAAGTTCAATATGGACGATTCGACATAAATGAGAACGAAAAATGCAATGATTTTCAAATTCTTCTCATCCGTCCTAGGACGGGCAAGCAACTCGGCTCACAATATCCATCAATTCTCTAGTCCATCCATCCATCTCTCTCTCTCTCTGACCCATCCTAACCACGTGGTTAAGTTCAGATAGTAACTTTGACTTTCCTCAAGGCTGGGGGTACGCACAACAGGGCTTCTATCCCTATGGCGGGCGCAAGTTGAGCCCAGTGAAAAACAGGGGGGGAAGTGTCGTTTTCAATGTTTATCACACTTTATACAAGTTACAGAGTCCCCACTGACAGTTGTGTGAAACACCAACTTTTCTTGTAGGCCTATAAATTAGTGTGAACTGGTGACACCGTCGGTTAAGTTGCTTGATTTTGTTAACACACTGTATTTAATGTGTTATGGAGTTCAATCAATCAATCAATACTTTTCTCGCACTTAGCCTAATCGCGCGACATTATCGTCCGCATAGTTCTGACAAAAATAAACATTCACATTGGTTTCAACTTTAAAATATACTTTCACTTAGCGGTACTATGGCTTTTGGTCCGTAGGCTTAACCAACTAACTGTAACCTTTACTTGAACCATGTGATCCTTATCGCATTGTGAGCAACTCTCCTCTCCATGCCATAAGTTGAGTAGATTGATGAATTTGTTGCATTTTGGTGATTGCGAATGCGAGACTTTAATCTACTTAATTCACACTGGTTGACTCGCATACTTAATCATTGAACAACTCCTCCATTTAAGTGCTTTAGTTATTTTGCATTGGTCTTCATTGTATAATGTATATGGTCAATTTGAATTTGGAAGCTGGACTGATGAAAATAATTGTTTGCCTAAATAGAAGCTGGATTGATGAAAGAAATCTTTGCATAAATAGAAGTTGGATTGATGATATTTTAGCAGATGAAACCTATGAATTAGACACATTTATCTAATCAGAAATGAGCTCAAACTCACATCGGCAATATGGGATCCCCTGGAGGAGGCCCGGGAGGGGGAAAGGGGACGGATTGAGCCCGGTTGTTTAGGGGGGAGAAGCCACTGCGCACGAGGATCGCCTGAACCCCCCATAAGTTGGGGTGGGGTGGGGTGGAAAGGGGGACCATTCAGTCACTCGTGAAATTGTCAAAACTTCTGTTTTCTGTTTATTGTTGAACGACAAGTGATGCGAACGAACTTTCAGTTTCAGGATTCACACAACAGACACAGCACAAGGAGGCAACAAATGAAAGCCCCAAGCAAAGAGAGACAGACAGGCAGACAAACAGATAGACAGACAGATGGATGGATAGACAGACACAGACATACAGATAGACAAACAGACAGATGGAGCAGACAGACAGACAGACAGACAGAGACAGACAGACAGATAGACACATAGAGAGACAGACAGGACAGAGACAGACAGACAGATAGATAGAGACAGACAGACAGACAAACAAACAGACACAGAGTCAAACAGACAGACAAACAAACAGACAGAGGAAGACAGACAGAGAGTGCGAGAGAGACAGAGAGGCAGACAGAAAGATAGACAGATAGACAGATAAATAGACAGGCAGACAAGTAGACTGACTTTTGTTGTCGTCTTCGATGAGCTGGAACTTGAGTGGACAGTTGTCGACTGGAATGCTTATATAGCGCTTCTGTTTGTCTTTGGCGACGATGCGAGTCTGTCTTAGGATGGAATGGATCCAGATGATCTACAGCAGATCACAGAACCAGACACAATAGACCAACAGAACAGAACAGAACATCAATGTCTCTCTTATGCATAGCTACAAGGAATGATGATGACGATGATGATGATGATGATGATGATGATGATGATGATGATGATGATGATGATGATGATGATGATGATGATGATGATGATGATGATGATGATGATGATGATGATGATGATGATGATGATGATGATGATGATGATGATGATGATGATAGTGAGGAGGAAGAGATGATGATGGAAGAGCAGGAGGAGTAGAAGAGCAGGAGGAGGAGAGGAGGGAGGAAGAGGGGGAGGTAGCAGCATAATGAAAAATATAAAAGGGTAAGCTTGTAGGGTAGCATTGGCTAAGGTAAGGTTACGGTATGTAAGGAATAAGTTCGTGTTTTGCTATAGGGCAACATAGGGTAAGATAAGATATGAACGTATTATTTTAGCCGTGGTTGGACTGGGAGCGCCTCTGAGTAGATTACCTTGAAAGGGGCGCTATATAAAAACTCCTTAATAATAAAAAGTAAGTAAGAACTCTTACCTCGTCTGCTGCCACCTGGTGGATATCTTCGTCACATCCTGAGTAGCCTGAGGTCGTCATGCAGAGCATGGGAAGACTGTCTCCGTAGAACTCAACGAATTCCTTCATGTCATAATCCGTCTCCGACCATTTCAACCGATCCAAGGCCGAAGCAGACATCGTACCCGCAACACACGTCTCTCAGATACGTAACGCTGCAGGCATTCGTGAGGCTCAGCGTTGGGCAACGGGCGCTGCGTCTAGTCAGAAGGGTTGTCTAGGTCGTAGCCGCCAATGTAGTCCTATGCCTCACTTCAAACTACTTAAGTATAGGCCTACTTAACGCAGAAGTTCGTATACGCGTAATCGTAGGTTGTAATTCCTAAAGCCAAGCGTACTGGCATCTGCTTGTTAACGAGTGCTGCGTCCCGTCAGAGAGGTTGTCCAGCGGTATACCCAGTATAGGAAGTACAAACTCCGAACGTGAACTGGACGGACTCCCGATGGTCTTTCACCTACTTCCAGGCCTACAGCTTTACCGCAATCATCATCAAGGAATTTCTACAGTACATCCTATAAACGAGCGCTGCGTCTAGTCAGAGGGGTTGTCTATAAATACCAAAGCAGGAAGTAGAAGATTCGAAACCCTCTGCTCTCTAAACATCATCAGCCGGGCCTGTTGAGTAAGCGTTGGCTTCTGCAGCTGATAGTGTAGTGCATCACACGCAGCAGTTGAATGTTATGTCACCCTCCATCCATGCAGTGCCACCACTCTGCGTGCGACGTGACTCATTCATATGTAACTAGGTAACTAGGTCGCATGCAATTAAGTAAACAACGATGCGTGCATTGACTGTTTGATTTTGCCCTCGTTAGGTGCAACACGTGAGTGTTTCTAGGGTTACAATTAATCGTGGTTGTTATAGCAGCAGTAGTAATAGTAGTTGTACTATTATAGTTTCGATTTTACTTCTATTCTTACAAGAGACCTGCTCGTTGCTCCTTTTGACCTCAAACGGATGTTATAATGTAATCATAATGTAATCGAAATCCTTCGAAAATTTCTCTGCGTCTATAAAAGCCCTGTTAGGGAGACCAGCTTAATCACCAGAGCTATATCAAATCAATTCCGCAATAGCCAGACTGATCTGTTCGTTCCGATGCATGGTCAAAATCCGGGGGTTGGGGGTCAAACCGAGGGGACAGCATAGTTAGGGTTGAGGCTAGGGAGCTTTTTCACCGGCGCGATATCAAATCAAGTCCGCAATAGCCAGGCTGCTCGGTTCGTTCCGATGCCAGGTCAAACTCCTGGGGGTCAAGGCTAAAAGCCCCGAGACGCCATAGTTGGAAGGGAGAAGAACGGGTAAGTTTAGAGATGTGTTCAGTAAAGGCAATAGTACTATCTTGGGTGACGCCTAGGTCTCATAAACTAGACGAAAAGCGTCTAGGAGATAAGGGATAGGTTTGAAATCGGTAGCTAGTTTTAATTGGTCCCACCTGCCCGCTACAACATCCTCTCTGCAGTAACATTTCTTCATCTTTCTCTCACCTGATATCTTGCCTTTTTCTGGGTCTCTCTCACTGGGAGCGCGTCTGAAATGGTCTTACGCTGGTATAGGCCTAAGCGCAGTAGAAAAGGTCAAATACAATACAATACGCCCTTCTTGACTTCGTCAATTCGTCAGCAAGATCATCGAAAGAACTGAATGTACGCTGGAACTCTACAAGTCTACATCGTCTTATAATCGGGTTTAACAAATGGGAAAGTGTTAATAGTTTTACCAATGGACTTGCAGAATGAATTTTACTCTTCTTGCAAAAAGCAGTCGGTGCAGATTATAGTTCCATTGTACATTTTCTGTAAATGTTGCTATTCGATTGTTTTCTGAACATACCAATTATTGGACAATTACGATAATGATGATTGCCTTGTTTAATGTTCGTGAACAAACGTGATGCTATTACAGGTCAACTGTTTGATAACAATTATGTACATTGAATTGACCTTCTATTGAAACTACTTAATGCTACGTATTTTTTTCTTTGTGTATCGGTTGATTTCCATTTCTGCCTAATTGTGGTGGTGGTGGTTGAGAGAGATAGGCCATTTCGGTAACGTTAAAACATTTCCTTGCCCAGATCAAACCCAAATAACATTAATCCCAAAATGTTAATCAAACGACATTAACCAAAAAAATTAACCAAATGACATTAACCCAAAACATTGACCTAAACAACATTAACCAAATTACATTAATCCATAAAACGTATATATAATGTAAAAACATTGCCCAAATAACGTTATCGAAATGGTATTTACCCAAATAACATTAACCATAATTACATCAACCCAAAAACATTATCCCAAAAACAGTAACCAAACTACATTGACCAAATAGCATTAACCAATATTACACTAACCAAGATGACATTAACCAAATAGCATTATTTTCCTAGTATACATACTTCGGCTCTAAACGGGAACAGCCGATTGCACACATCGTATAATTGAGGTCAGTGTAGCCCCCGTCATCGACAAACACACAGGACCAATATAATAATATATCCGAGAACTGGAATAGGCCTAAAACCTTCACTCAGAAGTCATAAACGTGTATACAGAGCCTTCAGACAAATAACACCTGTATATGCCAAGACTAAACAAGCAATATTGAAAATATACTCAGCGAGAAATTCTGTAAACTTTTTAATATATATATACCTATATATATATAAATAAATAAATACATACATACACACACACATATATATATATATATATATATATATATATATATATATATATATATATATATATATATTCATATTGAAAGATAGATATTATGAACTTATGTGACTTTGGTGACAACTTTGTAAATGTACATATAACAAGGAACTGTAAAAATGAAAATGTCGGCAATTCTAAAAACATGTTATACGCAACTAGGTTTATCATCCGTGATTAAATTAAAAACTTATATAAATACATATGCATATATATATACATATATATATATAATATTGTATAGTACATTATATATATACATGCATATATATATATATAGTATGCAATTGAATGTATGCTTAGGTTTCCGTGGCTTCCAAGTTCCAACTCACACCTAGGTGTCACGCAGTCCACCGTTTAGGCCAACAACTTTTAGTCCCGCAGATAGTCCCCCATCCCATTGGTTGCCTATTGATATTAGCAGGCGCCTAAGGCACTAAGAGTTCCACGCTATCGGTTTAGCTGCCTGAAGCCCGAGGCAGTCTCGTCGGGGTCTCTGCGTCCTCCTATGCAATGCTTTTAGTGACTTTAAGGGCTTTTAGGCTTTAACGCATGAGCTGGCCGAAAGCGGATGCGATTAGTAGACAACTAAGGGCAGAGACGCCTAGCAACCACAGCCGCTTAATATACGGAGCGCAGGCCACGACGCCGAGAGACTAAAATTTAATAACGGGGCGTTCAGAAAAAAAAGGTGTTTATTAAATGCATTGCAAAACGTTTTCCAAATGAATGGAATATATCCTAGTGAATCCCTCTTGCCAGGCGCTATATAAATTTGTGATTTCTTAAAACTGTAAATATCGTCATATTATCATCATCGACCTCAACCTCCACCACCTCTACTACCATCACCAACACCACCATCACCACCACGACAACCACCACCACAATCACCACCACCATAGCCACCACCACCATCTCCACAATCACTTCAATCACCACCACGACGACCACCACCACCACTGCACCCACCAAAGGAACAGCAGCTGTGACAACCACCTTAAAGCATACGGCGATTCTTAATGTTGCCCTGCTTCAACTATATTGTGTTGTATTGTATTGTATTGTATTGTATCGTATTGTAATTGTATTGTATTGTATAAGTAAGTCAGTAAGTATATCCTTTATTGCACCAATTGCTAACCGCATTTTGGCTGACATTCTACAATGGCCTATAATCTCGACTGTTACATTTTAATTTCTAGTGTTTTTCAAACTGCGCGGTGTACTACAATGTTTTGTTCAAGAGTAAAGCATCCTACTAATAAATGTTGTATCTTATTGTAGATGATAGAATCGTTGGTATACCTTGCCAGCGACGAAGCAACAGATTTTCTGGCCACCCTACGAGCGATGGGAAGGGGATGTGTGCGTACATAGAGAGGCGCCAACGTCAGTCATGCTATGTGAACAAATCTTAGTCTACGAGGAGCACGTCTACAGCTCCCCCGCTGCTACGACTCACACCCCGTGAGCGGAATGCGAAGAAGGGGTGAAGAAGAACGAAAACAAACTGGATGATCGTCGCAGTTCAAAGGTCATTCCATGTAGGATGCAACTGGGTCTGACCACCGCGGCAGGGAAGGAAAGGCTTTCATGTATTATTCCACTGCGCGTGGAATGAGACGACGTCGTAGGAAGAGCATCTTTAGTGGACTGAGCCTCTCTGCGTCCGGCGCCCGTGGATCGCCGACTCTGAGGTTCTGCACTGGCTTCCTGTTGCTGTCCAGCGTCGTCATCTGTCACGTGACGTTCGTGCGATACGTCGACGAGCGACTCAGACCGGAAGCGGAAGATGCGAGAGCTTCATCGGAGGGACTGCTGCTTCCGGTGGCAGTGGAGCGAAGGAGCGGAGAGGAGGCGACGTGGAACCACGCCGGTGGATCACGGAGACTTATGTCCGAGGAGAACGAGGTTCCCGGTCAAGAAGATCGAAGACCTGACTCACATCCAAAGGTCAGATCGTCTAGACCTGGGAGGCAGAGCATTTGTCGTGACCGCCACATCCAGGGTCTGAGCTCTGCCGTCTGTGACCACCTGCCCTGTCTTCGAGCACTTCAAGGCCCCCGCGATTCCACTTCCCCTCATCGCACGTCGCAGATCCCATCGGAAGTCCTTCGTCGGTTGAACCGCATTCCAGGATCCCTCGATCCAGTTCACTACACGCTCTTTCCGTTCCTGTCCGACATGCAGTGGTCGAAGGGAGTGCTGGGGTCAGTCGGCCAGATCGGAGGAGTCCACCTCGGTCAGCTGACCGCTCTCCTGTCGCTGTCCGTGGACCGGAAGTCCGGTGAACGGATCTTCGTCTCTGATCCGTTCAACTCATCAACGGAACAACTTCCAGGTCTGTCTCAGTTCGACATCTTCCGCTCCCACCTCCACGACTTCCACCTCGACGTCGACGACTCCACCTCACCCTCCCACAGCCTCTACGTCCATCGTGGATCACCCTCCCCTGACCTCCTCGCTGAGCTGCTCCTCGCCTGGGACCTGCCCCGCTTTCGGTTGATCAGCGTGGAAGCCAGTCGCAACGATTTGGATCCCCTCGAGGGTCTGGCGTTGGCCGCCTGTCTCCTAAGAGATGGCGGCTTCATCGTCATAGACCAACCGACTTCGATTGAGGCCGCGCTGTCCACCGTCTCTGCCTTCCTGGCGAGACATGGTAGGTCCGCCATTTCTCCGATCTTCGCTGCTGGAAATAAGCTGTTCCTGACGACGACGAACTGGAAGACGGTCTACGAGGACCACTTCCGCCGGAAGGAGGAGACCAGTCTCCTGCATCTGAACGTCGTTGACGACGACGACAGCGGTCACCATGGAGACAAGATATTCGTTGTCAGGTGACGCTTTGCCATCGTCATGAGCTGAACTCTAGCCATCCCCCCTCATTTTCTTTCTCCTCATCCTTCTTCCTTATGCCCTCCTCCTCCTCCTCCTCCTCCTACTCCTTCTGCACTATTTCTTCCTCTTCCTCCCCTCTTGCTCTTCATTCTCCTTACTCCTTCGCCTATATAAGCTACTTCCTTTCCTTCTCATCTTCCTCTTTCTCTTCCTTCCTCCTCCTTTTCCCTTCCTCCTCTCTTCCTCCTCCCTCTTCTCCGTCGATTTTCTCCTCTCTCATCCTCCTCCTTCCTTCTCTCTACTTTCGATTCTCCTTCTCTTTCTCCTCCTACTCCTCCTTCGTCACTAAAAAATCCTCCTCCTCCTCGTATCCGTCAACCGCTACCATCTTCCTCCTCGAAGAATCTCCGCAACCACCTCGGATATAAATCTACCACCTGGAAAAGCTACAACTAGAAAGTCGCCTGCACTGGAGCCGCTATTTCTTCCATCCAAAGGAAATTAGTAAATTAGCCATTTTTAGAGTTTTCCAACAACCTTGTCACTGACCTGTATAACATCCTAAAAATGTCCTTAACCGAAAATAATATATTTTATTCTCCATTTAGGAATTTTCAACGCGTGGTTTTTAAACTTATATATAGGAAATTGATCTTTCAATTTGAAAGAAATCGGTCAATTAAGTTTGAAAATGTTTAAACGCGTGGGCTGGTGTTAGCTCTGTTAATTTGTGAATTTTGTGACATCTTATCAACACTCTTGTGACATCTTTTTCACACCTGTACAGGTGGGTATTTTATTTCGGTTCTATATAACATCTTTGCACAGTATTTACCCAGAATTTAGAGTAGAAACATGCGCCATTTTTGAACCCATTCAGAAGCCCCATTCAGAAGACCCATTCCAGCGCTTGTGAATAACCTGGTGCCCTGTGTCTAGCTTTCAAGTGGCGCTTTAGAAATTTTGTAATGTCGATTACGATTACGAGAAGTCAGGAATGAACCAGGGTCAAAATAGACGAGGCCTTGTGGTCCATATGTCATATAAATTATCAATCATTCCAAACACAGCCCTCCTGACTCTTAGCCTGCCTACTTGACCCTTTGGATCTGGACCTTGGAACCAAGTTTGACCCTGCCTGTCTATTGAGTTTGTTTTGACTGAGCGCCTGTGAACAAGCAGATTCTTGCACTTCGCTCTTTGGTCGCTGTAGAAATCTCGAGGTTACGATTACGAATTGTATTGTAAGTCTACGCGATTGTTTTGAAATCTCACATCTGTATGATATGAGTTTTATGGACAGTCTTCCTCTTGCCAACAACACCAATGTTTCTTATTTCGCGTTTTACTTCAAAGTCTGTTCAACTTTTAAAACTGTCTCCAACAACGAAAATTTACAGAAATGTGTAAATTAAGTTAGTAAGTTTACTTTAACAAATGATAACTTTAACCTTCCTGACAAGGACTCATGAAATTTTATATCTCGTACTGTTATTACTGAACTTTTAACAGAAATTGCATATATTTAGCGAGCTGCGGCGTATTTTAGAATCTGCCGGCACGCTGCAGCCGCGGGCCGCGGGTTGACAGCACTGGTCTACGCGATTGGTTTGAGATCTCCAGTCAGACCAGTCGTAGGGTTTTCAGTTTTTTGGACAGTATTGCTCTTGCCAACAACACCAATGTTTCTTATTTCGCGTTTTACTTCAAAGTCTGTTCAACTTTTAAAACTGCCTCCAGCAACGAAAATTAGCAGAAATTTGTAAATTAAGTAGGTAAGTTACTAAGGTCCCTAACTGTGTAATTCAAAGCAATAGCACAAAGTAGACCTACTTGAAGGATATCAATTATAAGTCTGTCAAAGTGTGAACCTTTGAGACCGCTGCATGTATTTATCTTCGCCCAGTCGTGACCCGTTTCGGCCTCTTTGAAGTAGAGACGTATACGTTGTCGAACCTTCACTGCATTGAGGTTGTAGGCCCTGTATAGTGTATTCCCTTTCAAGGGCGGGCAGGGTCTAAAGTCACCCTTTGTGCTGCATCATTGACATGTAACGCTTGAACGTCTTATATACATGTAAAATACCACCTTAAGGATTTTTAACGTACCTATTGAGTCTAGGCCTATATTGTTGAAAAACTTTCTCCATAGAGAAAAGCACGTAGGCTTGACTTTTCTCCTGCAAAGACGTTATTACCGACTGCTGATGCCTGTATTTTTCTATAAAACCTCGATTTTTTAAAAGTTATTTAGGCCTACTGTTTAACGATGCTGTACCATAACAAAGATGATAAGCGTCGCCCTCCTCCTTTCTCCAGGCGTGGGACTGGCACCATAACAGTTGAGTTTTTTTAACATTACATGTGCTTATGTATGTATGCATACGGCCTTGTATTGCTCCTTTTTAAGACACGTTAATGTCCCCATGGTTACCTGATTATCTCAATTGGGATCTGCGTGATATAATACATAGCTCCCACAGACGTTCGCATTTAAGTCATTTAATATCTACATAAATTGAGGTGTTTTCTTGCGATTTAACTGAATGCGTTTTGTTACTTTTGTAACATTTCTGTGTCTCTTTTTCGAAACTGTCATCAGGCCCAGTGATCGTTTCAATTTTCGATGTAATGTTTTAATCGAAGGGAGATGTTTCTTAGTTTTATTTCTTCATTATGCTGTGGGGTCGTTTGTTCTCTGCGTCGGGTGACGTAGGGACATCTGTCGTCAGAATGATGTAAACAACTTTTGGCATTTACGGAGCTGTTTATTAGCCTCATTGTGTGATATGTTTTCATCTGTTCATTCATTCCATCAATCTTTAGCTCCTCCTATTCTCATTTCCTTCGTTCGTTCGTTCATTCATTCATTCATTTCTTCATTTATTCATTCGTTCATATATTATCTCTTCCTTTCCTTATATTAATTCATTTATTTCTTCAGCCATTCCTTTCTTCATTCATTCACTTTTCATCCATTCATTCCTCCTTCCTTCCATCATTCCCTCGTCTTCATTCATTCGTTCCTTCGTTTCTTCATTCATTCATTTCGTCATTCATTTCTTCATTTCTTCATTCCTTCATTCCTTCATTCATTTCTTCATTCCTTTATTCCTTCATTCATTCCTTCGTTTCTTCACTCATTCATTTCTTCATTCAGTCATTTAAAAGAAACTGTCTTCACTGACCGACTAATTTATTCATTTTTTGCGTTTAATTGGACTTTTGAGTTAACGTGGTTAACGTGTGTACATGTATATAATAATGCGTTAATACGGAAATGCAGTGTTTTATATCTCGCTGTCTGGAGT
This sequence comes from Aporrectodea caliginosa, assembly GCA_020284085.1. Classification (NCBI taxonomy): domain Eukaryota; kingdom Metazoa; phylum Annelida; class Clitellata; order Crassiclitellata; family Lumbricidae; genus Aporrectodea; species Aporrectodea caliginosa. Next base: position 845,894 of record JACEVL010000188.1, read on the forward strand.
TTTTCATCTAGTGCAAAAATGTCAATTTATAGTCACACGATCTGCTTTTGCCTGCATTGGCCCTTCGCTTTGGAAGCAACTCCCCCCCCCTTTGTTCGCACCACCATACTATCTTGTGGCCCTGCTAGGCCTACATCTTTTCGCTACCTCAAAACTTGTCTTTATTTTCGGGGACTTTCGCACTGGGAGCGCCTCTGATTGGTGAGCACTGTGAGAGGCGCTTTATAAATCTTTAAATACAATACAATACAATACAATACAATGATGATCTTGTTTTGAAGTAGGCCCTATTATCATTATCACTATCAGTATCATCATGATCATCTCATGATCATCATCGTCGTCATCGTCGTCATCATCATCATCATCGTCGTCGTCGTCGTCGTCATCATCATCATTATTATTATAATTATGCGGTAGAAGTAGTACTACATGTAAGATATCTACAGATAATTAGATATCCAGCGTTTCACTGCAGTCGCTTTTTGCAGCACATATCTCTCCCCCCCCCCGCAATGAAACTATCAGCGCAAACTAGCAATCACAAAACAGTGCTTCCTCTGCATGTTTTTTAACTGCTAAGGTCTCATAGGTAGCAGGTACCTGGGGCTTAAAGATAATAACAGGTGTTAATGGTGATGAATCACGATGAAGGTCTTGAGGCTGTTTCTTGCGTGATCGATGTTAGTCTAGAGGGTGAAACTAAGACACCAGTGAATAAATCGTCTCAGATATTGGTCTTCGCTTCACATCAATCTGTCTTTTAAAACGTACGAATGAGGTTCAAAGCTTTCATAAATGAACTGAAGAGGGCGTCACCTGCTACGGCGCCCTCTCTGTTGTTATTCTCTCATTGTGTTTGTCAAAGACCCGACGTCGCTCTTTGTACGCGTGAGGAATAATGTCACACGCATCACGGATCTTAATAGGAACAGGGTGGCCGACTGGTTAGAGGGCTCGCCTTGTAATGCTAAGAGTACGGGTTCGATCCTCCTCTCCGAAACGATTTATTTAGACACCTTTAAAACGATCTCAACCGATGCTATATAAGGAATGGAAACGATAGGTGATTATTGTGAAGTTAATGATTTCAATACTACTCTTCATGTAACGCGGTGACTGGAGAGTATGGGTTCGATCCTGCTCCTCCTCTGAGACGGTTGCTGTGTAGGGACGTTGAGCGAGTCCCTCACTCACAAAATAAGTAGAGCCATCGATTGATGCTTCGTCATTGGAGAGTGGTGCTAATAAATGCATGATGATGATGATGATGATGATGATGATGATGATGATGATGATGATGATGATGATGATGATGATGATGATGATGATGATGATGATGATGATGATGATGATGATGATGATGATGATGATGATGATGATGATGATGATGATGATGATGATGATGATGATGATGATGATGATGATGATGATGATGATGATGATGATGATGATGATGATGATGATGATGATGATGATGATGATGATGATGATGATGATGATGATTAAAAATATTAGTGGTGGTGCTGACGACGATAATGATGATGATAATGATGATGATGATAATGATGACGACGATGACGATGACGATAATAATTATTATTATTATTATTATTATTATTATTATTATTATTATTATTATTATAAGACGATTCATATAGCGCCGTAGTGCAGCCAAGACCGAAGAAACGGTCGCTGTATATGAGTTCAAAATCAATGCATTAAAAATATGTCTATAATTAGAGAGCGGAGCATGATCAGGTCCGCCAGTGAATGAAGCGTAACCCTTTGAAATCTGTACCGGTTTAGGCTCAGAGTGTATTATAGCCTGCGAGCCATGACAGAGAAAGGGTTTAATCATCGTGATGGCGTAAAGCGAATCGAAAGGTTTCATATAGAACAATAGTGGTGTCCTATACAGTACTGGGCTATAGGCTAATTTACGAAGGGTCCAAAGTTCACAAGGAAGTCGCCCCAGGGGAAATTATTGGGAAATAGTCGTTGTTATTTTTAGCCAGGATGTGATCTCTCGTTCCCAGTCACTATTAAACCAGTCACTATTAATCTTCTATCGTGTCCCATCTGTATATAGCATCAGTTGACATCGTTTTTAAGGTGTCTAAATAAACTGTTTCATGCGAGGAGGATCCAACCCGTACTCTCCGCGTTACAAGTTATTAAATGACTTATAGGCCAAAGCCGCCAAATGAGCTGTAGGCCTATACGTGCTTTATGCATTCTTACAGGAGAACACGGTTACAAATAATAAATGATGGTGGTGCCAGTCGCGAACCCGGAGAAAGGGGAGGGCGACGTTGATAATCTGATCAGAGCGTCGTTAAACAGTAACCAACTTAAAGAAAATTGAGGATTGAGGATCAACCTTTCCCTTCCTCATCGACCTTAGCAGCTGACCTGCCTCCCCTCCTCCTCTCCCCTGGTCTCTATGGCAACCGGACTCAGATCAGTCAATCAATCATAGAATTTATATAGCGCCTCTTCAAGGGCTCTACTCAGAAGCGCTCCCGAGCCAGGCCTGATCATAGAGGAAAGTCTTTAATAGGGCGTAAAAGGAAGTCCAGTGTCAGTGCGGGCAAATGGAACCAAACAGTCACCCCGAGAAGAGGAACGGAGGGCTGAGCGACCAGTAAGAGAGGAAGAGAGAGCAAAGGTGGAACATAAGTAGCGAGGAGCTGTACCCAAGACGCTTTGCCAAGTGAGAGAGCAGAGCCGATACAGAATAAGCTGCCGGAGGGGAAGCCAGTGGAGAGTGTGATGTATGTAGGAAGATACGCTACCATCTCCACTAGACATCTCCAGACAACCCCTCTGACTTGACGCAACCCTAGTGAATAAGCTGGTGCCCTGCGTTTAGCTTTAAATTAGCGCTCTAGAAATTTGGATTTTACGATTACGATTACTCAGCACTAAACAGGAGACACAGAGACACGAAGATAACCAGTCAGACCAACGACACGAACACAGAAAGAGACGGACACAGACGGTCAGAGAGACAAGACAGATACAGAGAGAGATAGACACAGACAAACAGATACAGATGGATATAGACACAAACAAACAGAGATACTCACAAAGACAGATGAGTAAACAAAGAAACTCCTCCGTATATAAGCAAAAGGCGGAGGATGTTTAGTAAGGCATCAAATTTCGCCAAATAAAAATTACCGCCGCACCCGATTACAATGTAGCACCTGGGTTGTCAAAGCGACGTCAACAATATATATATACATATATATATACATATATATGTGTATATATACATATATATTATATATATACATATACATGTATATATATATATATATATATATATATATATACATATATATACAGCGGGTGTGGCGGAATATAATGCCTTCGAGCGACTTATTACCCCGCAGCAGGAAACGAGCCTTCAAGAGCTACTAATTTATTTCTGCAGAATGCATTGTCAGTTCGGAGTCAGTGTTCAGTCGAGTGTGTCCAGGTGTAAAGATGTTACCATTTACCTATTGTTACCTTTGTCCTTAAGTTCGCTTCGCTGGCTGTTGTCGTTCTACGAATTCGACCGCAAATTAACGGCATGCTTAGCCCACTCAGCTATACTGAGTACAGTCAGTACACTATCGGTGGGAAGATGAGATGGCGAGGGAGAGGACTAGGCTGACCTCATATGCCGAGGCTAAGAAAATGAAGTCGATAATACTTCATGCCCATGGCTGCCTCAGGGCTAGTTTAAGGGACTACTTGTGGTCCAGTTTCAGTTTAACGACACTGTGTGATAACAAAGATCATTAGCGTCGCCCTCCTCTTTCGTCCAGGCTTGGGACTAGCACTGCCAGATTACGAATAGTGGCGGATCCTCGAGTTCTTATGCACTGTTCGAGATCTCCCTTGTCTCTTATTTAAATCACTGCTCGTCCGCGTTTCTTATTTATAGGGTCATTGCGACGCTTAGAAAAGGTGTGTAAGGCCAGTAAGGGACTGCTTCTCTTCTTCTGCTTAAGTCACTTAAAATGGCCATCAAAATAGATCAACAGAGGTCTGTCGTCTAGCGACATCTTAAGTAAATGACGCAGTATCTCAACCCATAATTATTATGTCCTGTTTTGTAATTGAAGTTGGAATTTTAAATATTCACAGGTTCTTCGTGGATCGAATCCGCGATCTTGCGACGACAGTTCGTGCTTTGCATTCTTTAGAAATGTCGCCTCCTTAGACTTACATTCGTATAATTATATTTAGACTTAATTAAGACGACGCTGGCCAACCCTGTTAACAGTTTTACGCTTTTGGAAGACGTTTCTTGTCAAGCATCAATATAATTAATTAAAATATTTATATTTGAGCTGATTTAAACCGACCTCATTTCTAAAGTTAACCCGACCTAATTAAATTACTACAGAATCTGACCTCGTTCGCACTGACCTACTAAACCCGACCTACTTCCTAGACACGACTCGCAATAACCGGCTCATCTAAGCGCCCCCATCTGTCGTGACCATAACCCTATTGTTGCCATGGTATTTTACCCCTCTCCATGACGTGTAAGAGGAACTCCATTCAATGCTTAATCTTGGGGAAATGCATCGGATGCTTGACCCTCTATGACCACCCATACTCTACCACGCCCTGGGGTCAGTACAGTCACGCCCTGTTGGCTAGTTGCACGAGGGACTAGATGTCCGCGTGATCATATACTGGCCCAGTTAGCTACAATGGTTTGAGCGTAGGCCGGGTCTCATGCGCCTCTGTATTAGAGAGCGTGATGATCGCGGTTCGCTTCCAGATGCTGGCTTATTTAAGAGATTTAAATCTCGGGTTAGCACAGTATTAGTAATTCAGTTTAACGACACTGTATGATAACAAAAACCATTAGAGTCGCTCTCCTCCTTTATTCAGGCTTGGGACTGGCACTGCCAGAGAACAAACAGTGGCGGGGTTGGCTAGAACAGTCCGTAGCCTACACAGGGACCTTAAAATGGTGTGGCGCCCATTCAAAAGGGCAAGGGGTGGTGAAGGATCTCACCCGATCAATTCATTGAAATATGAGCAGGGTCGACGCTAAACGCGGTCGCTACTGAAAATCGTGTGCAGTTACATTTTCATTCTTTAATATAGGGTTCTACTTATACAGACCTATAAAATTGTATTTGATATTTCTCACTTTTCTGAAGTGCACACACGACCTTGCGACAGAACATAGATGGCGCTGAGCAACTGTGAGTGAAGGACCTGATCAACGTCCCTACAAAGTACGGGTTCGATCCTCTTCCTCTGAGACGGTCTCAGAAGAGGAGGATCGAACCCGTACTATTCGCGTTACAAGGCGAACGGTCAACAAAAGTGGTAACACAGTCTATTAATCTCCTATCGTGTCCCATTCTTATATAGCATCGGTTGACATCGTTTTTAAGGTGTCTAAATAAACCGTTTCAAGCGAGCAGAGGATCTAACCCGTACTCTCCGAGTTACAAGGCAAACGCTCTAACCAATCGTACACAGTCTTTCGCTACTTACATCCAATTGCGAGATCGAGAAAGATAACTATCATCGCTAATTGAGGAATGGCACTGCATGCATCAACTTGCAGCAGTAGTCAATCGCTTACCTTTGAACTTGAGCAAAGACCTGATGTCTGATCCTGTAAACCCGTGAAAGAGGGTAATTGCTTTGCATGTTGTCGCTCCATGGTTTGAGGCGATAGTGTTGAGGGAGATCATTCTAGTTGTCTTTCCGCTTTGAAGGAGATCCAGATTTCTGCAGCAGGATTCATAGCCTTGATATGATGGAAATTACTCAACAGAATTATGACAACATCAGTATCTCCGGCATGAACCATCCCAAGTGAACATGTTTGAAGTTCCTGTAAGAGATGTAAAAGGACACGAGTGTCTGCTACTTCATGGTTGCACTGCTCCATTGGTGGACTGTTTCCTACATGATGGACTTCATCACCTGCAGTGATGTATACATCCTTTTAATAGCTGAAAGTTGATGCACGAAGTGCCATCCCTCATGCATGAAGGAATTTGCAACTGTCATCGACACTCCATTTCAAATATCGCCAAGGCTGAAAGAAGTGGCAGCGAGATTCGTCTGTAGGCTGTACTCCAATGACTCCAAAGATGACATTGACGTCGACCTCGTCCGAATGAAGGTGTTCTCACAGAAGACTAGGGATGTGGAAAGAATTCCCCAACAACCGATGCTTTGGATCAACATCTCAAAAGAAGTGTATTCCAAGCAAGCAAATGGACAACATCTCATAGGTCCATGATGCTTTTGAACAACCCCACTAATCATGGGTGGAAGGAAGAGGAAGGCAAGCTGCTTCCCATATGGACGTCTCTGCCCCTCGCCAGGGATGTATTCCACCTGGATGTGAAGTGCACTTGCACAAGTACCTGCTCTCTCTGCAAGTGCATGAAGGCGAAATTGAAATGCACACGTCTTTGCAAGAGTACATGTGCGAACCAGCTGGAAAAGAACAATATCCAATGCTTAACTATATGTAGGTTCAATTTGTTATAGCCGGTTTAGGCTATTAGCAACTTTCTTTGTGGATATGCCCCAACACTGGCACCATCACTGCTTCTATGTGTTAATATCACTTGCAACTCCTGATTCTGAATCCATACATACCACACATGTTCAGATCGGACCATCCAATCAAAAGTTACAACAGTTTACATATTTCACATAGGCCGGGGCTTTCGAACCCCCACGATTAATTTTTTTTATCTCAATGCTTTCCCCTCGGAGCAGTATTGATCTATAGACCATTACCTTCAAATTGGTACTGAAAAAGAAACTTTTGCATCTATTTGAAATGACTGGAGTAAAATCCACATATTTCGCAAAAGACGGAGGGGGGTTTCGAACCCCCACGCTTCATTTTTAATGTGAATGCTTTCCCCTCGGACCAATATTGATCTAGAGACCATTATCTTCAAATTGGTACTGAAAAAAAGAAACTACTGGAAATGACTGGAGAAAAATACGCATATTTCGCATAGGCCGGAAAAGGGATTTAGAACCCCCACGCTTTTATATGCAATACACGCTTTTATGTGCAATCTGCATATTAATCCACTTGCAACTCATGATTCTGAATCCATACATACCACATTTGTTCAGATCGGACCATCCAATCAAAAGTTACAACAGTTTACATATTTATCATAACCGGGGATTTCGAACCCCCACGCTTTATTTTTTTTATCTGAATGCTTTCCCCTCGGACCAGTATTGATCCATAGACCATTACCTTCAAATTGGTACTGAAAAAGAAACTTTTGCATCTATTTGAAATGACTGGAGTAAAATCCACATATTTCGCATAGGACGGAGGTGGGGGTTTCGAACCCCCACGCTTCATTTTTTAATCTGAATGCATTCCCGTCGGACAAATATTGATCTAGAGACCATTACCTTCAAATTGGTACTGAAAAAAGGAAACTTATGCATCTACTGGAAATATCTGGAGCAAAATACACATGTTTTGCATAGGCTGGAGGGGTTTTTCGAGCCCCCACGCTTCTTTTTTTATCTGAATGCTTTCCCCTCGGACCAACATTGGTCTATAGACCAGTACCTTCAAATTGGTACTGAAAAAGAAACTTTTGCATCTATTTGAAATTACTGGAAAAAATACACATATTTCCCATAGGCCAGAGGGGGTTTTCGAGCCCCCCCCACACTTCATTTTTTATCTGCATGCTTTCCCCTCGGACGAATATTGATCTACGGACCATTACCTTCAAATTGGTAGTGAAAACGAAACTTTTACATCAACTTGAAATGACTGAAGAAAAATGCACAGGCACGTTCCTCCACTATAGCGCTCCTAGCGAGAGGAATCGTGAAAAACACATTCAGGAGATATGCATTTCATGCTATTTTGACATAAAACTAATTAAAATGTTTCAGAAAATTTTTTGAAAATTATTTTTAAAGCTATGAAATTCTACTAAAAAATTTTAAAAAATTATAAATAAAATATAAAAAATAAATGTGTGACGTCACACATGGCCTGACCCCCCTGTCACAAACTGTCACACTTTCTTAAACCCCCTGGAGCGTGACGTACTTTATGGACGGCCCCTTACTTTGAGCATATAATGAGGAAACAAGGTGAATGTCTAGAGAAAGAAATTATGCAAGGAACGGTACCGGGAGCAAGAGGGAAACCAAGGAAGAGATGGATGGACAATGTGGGCGAATGTTTGGAATTATCAACGGAAAGGTTGCTGCGAGACACCGAGGACAGGAGAGGATGGAGAAGAATCGTCTACAATGCGACCAACCCTCGTATCGAGGACGGTTGAAGAGAGAGAGAGAAGGACAAAAGCTCTAATCAATCGTATTATAATAGTGTCTCACTAGTTGCAGCACAGTCTGGTGATGCTCGACCTGTCCTAGAACATCTACCCCGGAATGTCCCTTGATATACCCATGCAGAAGTTATTGAGTAACCCGACCAAATCGAAACCATTTTCGTATTACGCGTCCCATGTTTATATATCATCGATTGGCAACGTTTTAAAGGTGTCTAAGTACATTGCTCTAACCAATCGGCTCTGACTACTAGCTACATTGGTGTGTGTTTCCTTTTTTAACGACTAGCTGTGTGGTAACAATGACCATTAGCGTCGCCCTCCTCCTTTATCCAGGCTTGGGACTGGCACTGTCAGAAAGCGAACAGTGGCGGAGTTGGTCAGAGCGAATTAAGGGAGCGAGCGGATCGCCTCCCGATGTCGGCTTATTTCAGAGATTTAAATCTCGAGCTAGTGCGATCCTTGCACGGGTATTACCAGATGCTTCATATACGAGTTTACTTGATAGTAGTCATCGTGTACAGAGGTCCTTGCTATGTTTCACGTCCACCTGCTACGCTACAGAAGTGCTATCTATCGTCTCCTCTCCTATGTATATCGATGGCGTCGGCAGAAGCTACGCCCCGTTGACAATAGGCAACCAACCGAGACCAGCGTTTTCGGTGAAGGTATGTATATATCACACTCTCTGTCTTTCTGTTTGTCTCTCTGTGTTCTCTCCGTGCCTGTCTCTCTGTCCGTGTGTGTGTCTCTCTCTCTCCTCTATCTCTCTCTCTCTTTTCCTGTTCGAGTTCAACGCCCAATCATGAATTACCAGAGACAGACATACCGAGACACACAGAGACAAACAGAAAAATAGACAGGCAGACAGAGGGACAAATAGACATAGAGAGAAGCACACAGACAGATAGACAAAGGAACAGACAGAGGCAGAGAGAGACAGTCAGACACACCTGAAGACATACATGCAGAGACATGAAAACAACCGACATGAATGAATAAAACAGGATATTATTAACAGTGTAAACAACATTTCAGTCGACCAAGAAATGAGGTCGGTTTGGTTTCTAAAGAGTACGACTCGACTTTTCCGATAACATCCCAACTGACCTGCTCAAAGAACCTACTGTCCGTGCACAAACTGCCAAAGTCAAGACAGCCGAAAAGTAATTTGTTTGTAACGAGGAAGAACAAAGAGGTCATCCAATGAATATAATTATGAGGGTGGGGTTTAAGATCAGGGGTCATCCATAAGTGTGAAACGTAGGAGGGTGTAGTGCTAAGAAGGGAGGACAGTTTCTGCGAATGTCTTTTACGGACGGCCTTCCCCAATAGACCGACTGACCCCCTGGGGAGATGTCCTCCGGTGACCTTTAGGGAAGAAGACAAAGGTCGCGGGTCGTGGCGGCCTCGTCCTTCTCGGCCAGAGCGACGAGGGACGCGATGTCGAGGCGCAGTTGCACGAGGTTCAGGTCGGAATATTCTTTCTTCATTCCCCGCGGAAGACCGCTACAGGAGTCAAGAAGGAGGCAGTTTAGGCGCGGGCAACCCTCGAGAATCGACCTACAAATCAAATCAAATCAACATAAGTATTAATCAGTAACTTCTTTTGAATTAATAAAGAATATATTATTATTACTTATAATAATAATAATATAAACCCATTCAACTCATTTGCAAAGAACGATATCTGAGAAGAAAGCTCCTATTAATCGCATGGCGTCTTCCATCCTTATATAATATCGGTTGAAAGTGTTTTAAAGGGATCCAAATTAACCGTCTCAGTATCTTGAGCAAAGCCATATATGCCAAATTCAATTATTTTCCAAATTCAATTATCATTGTTATACACCTATTAATTGCCAATATCTAATGAGCAGGTATGAATCAATGGCGCTGAGCAACTTTGAGTGAAGGACTTACTCAAGATCCCTACACAGTAACCGTCTCTCAGAGGAGGAGGATTGAACCTATACCCTCAGTATATCATAAATGCATCATAATAATATTAATAATAATAATAATAATAATACTAATGATAATAATAATATTAATAATAATAGTACTAATGATAATAATAATTATAATAATAATACTAATGATAATAATAATATTAATAATAATAGTAATTATAATAATAATAATACTAATACTAATGATAATAATAATAATAATTATAGTACTAATAATAATAATTATAGTACTAATAGTACTAATGATAATAATAATAATTATAATAATATAATAATAATAATAATTATAGTACTAATAGTACTAATGATAATAATTATAGTACTAATAGTACTAATGATAATAATAATACTAATGATAATAATAATAATAATAATAATAATAATAATAATAGTACTAATAATACTAATGATAATAATAATATTAATAATAATAGTACTAATAATACTAATGATAATAATAATTATAATAATAATACTAATGATAATAATAATATTAATAATAATAGTAATTATAATAATAATAATACTAATACTAATGATAATAATAATATCAATAATAATAGTACTAATAATACTAATGATAATAATAATAATAATTATAGTACTAATAGTACTAATGATAATAATAATAATTATAATAATATTAATAATAATAATAATTATAGTACTAATAGTACTAATGATAATAATTATAGTACTAATAGTACTAATGATAATAATAATACTAATGATAATAATAATAATAATAATACTAATGATAATAATAATTATAATTATAATAATAATAATAATAATAATAATCTGGTATCTTACTGAACACGGGCACACGAGATCTGTGTTCCCCGGAGGTCGAGATGTTGGAGCTTTGATTTGGTTGGGTCACTTGATAGTTTCTTCATTGCCATCTCCAGCGACATTCCGGGGTAGATGTTCCCCGAGAGATCGAGCATCACCAGAGAGTGTTGCCACTAAACACACACCAACCAAAACAAAACCGATATCATTCAGACTGCATCATTTACTTACTAATATTAATATCATAATAATAATAATAATCTTCGTTTTATGTTTCAAACTGACAGACCGCAGTACGATCACAATTCATAGTATGAACGGATGATCACAAGTTATTACAGGAGTCGAATTTAACTGTTTGGCAGTCATGCAAGGCGCCCATCACGTTCTACTGCTCATTTTTATTCAACACCACCTAGCGAATGAAAAGGCTGAGTCGACCTAAGTGAGGGAACTGGGAAGCGATCCCGGGTCCATTGCCTATACGCACCAGAGTGTTACCATTACCAAACACCCTAGTATAATTATAATTATTATTACTTTTATCACTATTATTATTATCATTATAATGACTATAATTATCATTATCATTACTATTCAATAACTTATAGAGAGAGAGGTATACGCATATAAAGTCAGAGAGATATTTAGGGCAAGACCTAAACGGGATATTATGACCAGGAGAAGACAGTATCTTTATATTGGATAGGTGAGTTAATCTGGAGCCAATTTAAGACTCATGTAGGCAGAGATGAGGAAGGCGTGCTACTATAGCCTGGCAGCCGCATTTCAGACCGACTGAAGAGGGGGGGCACAGGCTTAGCATGGGGAGACCGATCACACAGCACACCCGTGGCTGCCTCAGGGCAAGGGACTGTGCTTCTCTTCCTACCAACCTGAGGCCGAATGTACTGAAACCAAATAGGCAAGGAAGGACCTGACTGACGGGCGGCAAATACTGCATTTTATCACGCAAGTCCACGCGACTTTTGTAAACGAAGCATGCAGTTCCATTCCCACACCTTCAGCCAATTGTCTGTTCAGCCAGGCGTGACAGAATGAACAGCCTTTGGACACACTTCATTGGATTCCTTTACGACGTGTCCCTGGCATAGACATGGCCACCAGTAGCTGTAGTATTCGTCTCAAAGACATTATTATCTGAGAAACTATTCAATGTCTGCAGGGTGGATAAATAACGAGAGCTCTCAAACTCCCACGCCACTCGTCCAAAAAGGAGGACAAGAAAACTTCGGTGGGATTGATGGAGGTTAGTGTGACCGTACCTCCCTGTTAGGGTCACCTACCTACCTGTTAGGGTCACCTACCTACCTCTTACGGTAACCTACTTGCTTGTTAGGGTAACTTACCGGTGTCTTTGGGTAACATACCTATCTCTTAGGGTAACCTACCTACCTGTTAGGGTAACCTACTTATGATAACAGCATTACAGAAGTCTTACGATTAGATAACCTTCATCACGATAACAGCACTTCTGAACCCTTAACATTAGATTAGAAGTCTTAAGATTAGAAGTCTTAATAACCAGTAAGATAACCTTCACCACAATAAGAGCACTTCAGAAACCTCAAGATTAGATTAGAAGTCTTAAGATTAGATTAGATACTTTGGTCATGATGATCTCGATTAGATTAGAAGTCTTAAGATTAGATTAGAAGTCTTAAGATTAGATTAGAAGTCTTAAGATTAGATTAGAAGTCTTAAGATTAGATTAGAAGTCTTAAGATTAGATTAGAAACCTTGGTCATGATGATCTCGATCCCTTCGTATTTGGCGGCAGAGCTGCTTGATATGAATAGTCGCTGGAGCTCCGTGACTGGAAGGCTCTGAAGGCTCTCACAAGTGACGCTCGTACATCCGCGGATGTTAAGTGACTTCAGCTCAAATGATGTCTTCAGAATTCTAGTCAAATCAATAGAAATATCAGCTGTTTTAATATTTTAAACTAACAAATTCCATGGTAACTGGTCTCTTTGGACATATCATGCGGTCAGACGGACTGGAAAAGGAAATGATGTTAGCATATGGAGAGGGAAGGAGAAAACAAGGACGACCAAGGATAAAGTGGATGGACGAGATACATGAAATAACTAGAATGAATTTAACAGAACTGAGAGATGCGACGGCGGACAGAAGAAAATGGAGGAACTTGATCATGACGGTCGCCAGGGTTCAACGAACTGACAGCACAAGGTAACAAGGTAATTGGTCTCTAATACTCAGCTAAGTAAATAAGAAAGTAATCTTTATTAGTATTCCGAGAAGCCGTGTTCTGCTATGCGAGAGCAACAGAGCAGGTTGCAGAACAAAAACCACCTCTTACCGTTTCATTGCATAATTGAACGTATCCGATGAAATTCCGTCGCCTGAACTAGTTACACCAAGGTCTAGCTCCTGGAGGTGAGGAAATCCTGGTGATGTGAACTGTAACAACAGGAACAAATACCAGAGCTGGTCAAATTTGACTACAAAAGTGGTAACCTCAACTAAAAAGTAGTAAATTTGACTTTAAAAAGTGGTAAATTCGACCAAAATGTCGCCAATTCAACTACAAAGTCGTAAATTTGACAGCAAAACTGGTCAACTTGAATACAAAAGTGGGAAATTGTCCACAATGCATCAGTCAAAATTTCTCATCTACCATGTCAGGTCTGTTGTCAAAACAGCTCCCCTTGCCTTGCTAGAACTGACTTAATCATACCATACCTATCATAGGTGGCATTGACGGTAGTTACCTGTTCGTTTGGTGAAGTGTAGCTGATACGAAAGGGCGAGTTACTTAGTCGCAGAATCTGGAGATGAGAGAAACATCTCTGCATCTTTTCTATTTCCAACGTCACCTCTGAAGTGAACTGTACGTTGCTGAGGTCGAGTACTTTGAGCTGTGTACAGGCACTCTGCACCACAAATACAAAACAAATGAATTAACAAACCCTCTCCATATTTCAATATATATATATATATTTTCAACACACAACATATACATATACACTTGTGTGCATATATAACCTATATACGGAGATGGTTCTGTAGATTAAAATATATATAATTATATACATACATTGTCTTAATTGACTTAGCGAATCGCTCTTCTGAATGTTGACCTGATTACTGCTTGGTTTTGGTGTGCCATCGGCTGATGCCTTGTGCATTAGACACCGGCACCATAGAAGTTAATGAGCAAGTGGGACATGGTGGCCAACTGGTTACAGCACTAGGCCTGTAGAACAAGAGTATGGGTTCGATCCTCCTCTCCTGAGACATTTAGTGTCGGGGCCCTGAGTTAGTCCATCACTCACAATTGCTCAGTGCCAACGATTGATGCATAGATAGTAGCGCTTAATAAATGTGTAAAGTAGTCATAGTATAAATAGATCCTACGGAGATGAGATTCATGGTGTTGTTGAAATTCTTCAGGGCATTTGAGGACAGGTTGAGCGACCGGACTCTGTTTCCTCTTGATTCCAGCAGATGCTGCAGCGCCTTCCCATGAGGGGCGTCAGTCTACAAAATACCAATCTTCATTTACTTAACTCCTTTACCAATTAACAGTCTATTCGTGTTCGTCCATTAAGTATTCGGAAAGAGAAGAACACTTGCGAAGACAATAGTAATAATAATTGTCTATTAATTCGAACTGACAATTACGCACTAAGATTACACGACATAGTAGTGACAGATAATAACAAGTTTAACATGAGTCGAAATTAACTGGCAGTCGGAAAGGTGCCCATCTGTCCAACCGCCAATTTTACAGTCACCCTAGGGAGTGGAAGGCTAAGTCAACCTTATGGAGCTAGTGGGTATCGAACCCACGTCCTTCTGATCTTCATGCTAGTGTGTTACCATTCGACCATCTCCCCACCCTGAGGGGACAGACATCCAGTCTCTAATGGTAACAGTAATAGATTAATGTTTTCTTTCTATTCTCCAATAAATGAATCTATCAGTGGATACAATGTATCTTGAATAAAAATAAATTTAAAAAACTTAATGGAAATTACATTTTTCAGCTTCACAAAAAACCTCATAAAAACACGATATTCAATCAAAAATTAAAAAACTAACTACTATGCATTTATTAAGCACCACAATCTAACGACAACGTATCAATCGATGGCACGAGCAATTGTGACTGAAGGACTTGCTCAAGGTCAATACACAGCAACCGTCTCAGAGGAGGAGGATCGAACCCATACGTTACAAGGCACTCTCAGCAACCATAGAGGACAGATCTAATTTCCAGCCAGTGATTGATTACCTTCAGAGGCAAACACTCTAACCAATCAGCAACCATAGAGGACAGATCTAATTTCCAGCCAGTGATTGATTACCTTCATAGAGGACAGATCTAATTTCCAGCCAGTGATTGATTACCTTCATAGAGGACAGATCTAATTTCCAGCCAGTGATTGATTACCTTCATAGAGGACAGATCTAATTTCCAGCCAGTTATTGATTACCTTCATGGAGGACAGATCTAATTTCCAGCCAGTTATTGATTACCTTCATGGAGGACAGATCTAATTTCCAGCCAGTTATTGATTACCTTCATAGAGGATACAGATCGAAGCTGTTGAGGTCCGGACATTTATCAACCAGATACGAGACGCCAGCGCTGTTGACACCCGTCCCGGACAGTCGGACGCAAGTCAGCTGTGGACAGTTATCAGCCAACATCTGTATGAAGCAGTCAAACAACAGGTGATTACCAATACAACAATGATAATTATAACTTAATTATATATTTCATTATTACAATTATTTTATTATTTTATTTTATTCTAAATTTATTATCATTTTGTCTTTAATAAAATGCAACTGTATTGATTGGCCAAAGCAAACAAACCGAGAAACTACCTGTTGGCTTTCAGTCAAATGGATCTGGATTTCAGAATGACTGTTGACTGAGAGGTGAGGGGCTCAAATCCCTGCAGAAATTTCCTTTAAGACTTCTACATCCCACTTGCATCCACTAGCCGACTTCAAGTGCAATGCCAGTTTAACCTAACGACTTTTATGGCACTGTTACCATGATTAAATCAATGGCGCTACAACTACACCTCATTTGACACAACAGTCACAACCTGATCTCACCTGACCTGACTTGACTTCACATCATACAACCTGACCCAACTAGTTATCTCACCTGTACTCCTGAATTGGTGAGGTTCTCCCAATTTGACAGGTTGACCTCCATCAGCCGACTCATGTTCTTTGAAAAGCAGACAATTTCAAGGATTCTCTCCTCCTTCAGGATCGAGCTGAATGACAAGTTGACTTTCCGCCACAGGATGGATTCTTTTATGATTTCGTTCCATCGATGGCACACAATGGCAGCCCTTCATGAAAGACAGAAACACATCACGTTGCTTTGTACAGTAATGCAGAGGTAATGTAAGGTTACGTCAAGGAATGCAATGTGAAGGAAGGTACGGTTATGTGAAGGAATGAAGTGAGAAGGAACTTAACACGACATCTGAAACAGTTACTGTTGGTACATCACAAT
Organism: Aporrectodea caliginosa; assembly: GCA_020284085.1. Classification (NCBI taxonomy): domain Eukaryota; kingdom Metazoa; phylum Annelida; class Clitellata; order Crassiclitellata; family Lumbricidae; genus Aporrectodea; species Aporrectodea caliginosa. The sequence continues at coordinate 862,531 of JACEVL010000188.1, forward strand.
AATGGCACAATCGACGTAATTAGATTAGATTAGATCAGATCAGTGAGAGCATACCGACACAGGGTGGGCACAGGACCCTCTGCTTCCTCAATACACTTGAAGATTTTCAGCAGAACCAGCGTAGGCATTCTCGAGCCCCAGTCGCGAAGGGCTTCCAGTGTCATCACAGGATTGTGGTCAGTTGTTCCAGGAGCTGTACCATCAACACTGACGACTAAGTGTGTGGGGTCGTCGTTCCCACTCTTTAGTTTCTTGGCCACAGGTTTCTGCGGCGATGACCTACGACTGTTGCTGCTATAATAGAAACGAACCACCTGCTTGGGTCAGAAGTTCTGCTTTGACACATACTTACCTACATATCAATTTAACTCTGATCCATTAGATTTCAACCCGAGTCTTTTCATAATTTTCATTTCAATGTCACTCTAAATGACCGTCGACTGATGTCTTGGACATTACGATAACCGCGCTTCAAAAGTCTTTAGATCATCATATCATATATTCGTTTATTATCAATCGTGATGGCAAGCTACAAGTTATTCATTAATTTTTTCTAATCATTCATTATTTTAGTCAATTTTTTAAGAGAACCCTCCGAATGAAATTCCTGCCATCCTTTGGAGGCTGTACAAAGTCATGAGGTCTGGGCCGAAGGCTGCAGTGTCTCGTAATTGTTGGCAGAAACAGACTCCATAGTACATGGGAGGTGTTCTGGCCGACGGCAAGAAGGAGGCCGTCCTCGGCTGCATCAACCAAGTCAGGCATGCTCGGAGCAGACTCTGGGAGCTAACCCATCCTCCGAGCTCTCTGTAGATGAAACATGATACCAAATTTCTAATCTTAAAGCGACCGTAGTCTGAATGATAATCCTAGGTTGACCAATGCACTGACTAACCCTTCTCCGCGACGTTTCCTCGGTTTGACGGAAGAAGCTTCTGGAGCATAATGGGAAACCTCCGCGGAATCACGCGATGGACAACCATCTCCACTCGAAACGAGGAACATCGGATTCTTTGGATCCTTCTTAACACCCACAATTCCTTTCTCCATGGTGCCAACTGAAAGCAAAATCATTAACTGTCAGCACTGCTTTGTTTCTAAACCAAATGTAATTGTAAATTTATATAGCGCCACATTAGGAGAGATTGATTGGCAATTGATTGTCGTTATGGTTGTTAGCGACAGGACTTTCTATGCTGATATGGTATCCATTATATATACAATGCATCTGATAGCCATGTCTATCCGATATTGAACCAATAAAAAAACTGCAGAAATCTCTATCCATCCCATAGCTGGTGTAGCTTACTTCACCAGACAAATGTCAAATTAAAACTCAACATTTTAGGCTAAACTCGCTTAAAACATCACAAAAGAACAAACTAGATGCAGAAACTGTTGTTTGCCAATGAAAGCAAGTTGGTACAGCAACAGAGGAGAAAGCAACTGGAACAATCGAAATTGTAACGAGAGATATTTGAAAGAGTGGTACTCAGTTGGAGTACAAACCTTTTGAAGGAGCTCTGGCAACTGAGCTGCCGCTGTACAATCCTTCTGAATTCTCTGCCGACTTCTCTCTCCTACTTCTCTCTCCTTCAACAGAACCAACTGATTCGCTCATCTCTGACCTAGCAACAAAGAAATCAAACTTCAGTGTAAGTTCAACCCAAGTGCTGGGTCGAGGCATGAAATCGAACCTGACCAGATATGTCTCAGTGATATTCATTTTAACAATGAGCCTCTGAGTAAGTTGGCATCCATGACTTGGATCTTTTTGGGTTATAAATAATCAATATTTGTTTATTCATTACAAGCAAGTTGTCACAGATGCAACTTAGAACAGACATGCATCATTTCTGCCTAGGCAGGATCTCAACCCATGACCTCTGGTTTGACAGTCTCACTAACCACCAGATCATCGCACACACACAACAAGTATGTATTTTTTACCTTCATGCAACAAGAGCCAATGCAAGTTCACAGAATCTAACTGTTGCTTTGTAATGGCAATGTGCCATAAAAGAGAACTGGATTCTTATGTCATTGGTAATGCAAGACATCCAGCACTTCAACTCAACACTAAACAGCAATCCACAGCCACTGTTCATTCACGACCCTTAATAAACAGTATGCCACAGCCGCTGATGTTTGTTCACGACTCTGCAATGAACAGCAGCCACAGCAACTGCTGTTCATGACAAAATTATTGTACTTTGAATCTCCAATAGGTCAGGTTGGAAATCAAAACGAATCAGTGCATCATTGGTCATCCACAATTCAATCAAATGCTTGCAAGAAGAGATTGCCATGTCAGTGGCAAGCTCTCAAATCAGTTCTTTAGTCAAATGATCCATAAAATCCAGATCTTCACAGATAAAAACTCTAAGACAAGCACTTCTATCTCAGCATTCAACATACATTCATCCATTTTGATCATTCCTGCCTCTTTCAAGACACTCTACCAGAGGCACTCCTGGCCCAGCCCTCGAGAAAGAGAACAATGTCAAGCATTGATGAAAGACATTTCGTTGCTGTGGCCAGGATACAATAAGCCATGCCTTCCAGGCAAATGGCACAACCGCTTAAAAGGCATGAAAAATGGAAAGGCATTGCCATCTATAATACTATTCATTTATCATGACATAACAACTCTACCTTGTTTTGCTCTATGTTTTTGCAAACAAAAGAGACCAAAAGCATAGTTTCTGCTCACAATTAGTAGTGTTTAGTCAGGCTAAACACAACTGACTTGGTGTCCAATTGCTGACACGAGATCTTTTCAAAAGCCACTGTACAAAATGTTCAAAAGCAAGCAGCCATAAATAATACACACACATACACTCAAGTATACACTTTGAGAAAGATTTGTAGAAAGAGTAAAAGCACCAAACAAAAACTACCTTCCATCATTGGCTTTGGAATTTCTCACTGTAGCAACAGTTCGCCCTCTTCCTAAAAGAACCCAGACACGTAAACACCTCAGATGTCCATCATCTAGATCTCAAAATCAGCCAAAGTTGACCTAAATATGCTAATATCTAACGAGCTGCACACTATTTTTTATGTGCAAGGTTCTAACTAAGGCTCATACATACAACTGGTGATATGATAATCTAATTTCATACATAGTTTGGTAAAACACAGATGTTTTATCTGTTTCAAATCTCACCTAGTTTTCAAAAAGACAAAACAGTAACCTTGCCTACTTGTACATGGTCACCAACTCATCAGGTTATAAACAGTTAAAAATTATCAGGCAATAAACAGCTACCTACCCGGTTAAAAGTGGTTACCAACTCATCACATTATAAACAGTTACAACTTCCTAAGACTATTAAACCATTTCTTTACCTTGTCACAAAGTACTTACTCCAGATAATTCACACTGCAATATCACTCACCGTAATAATCACCTCAGATTTTTGTCTACAAGACTTGCAATTTCCTGTGAGCTAAGTTTCTTTAAATTCCTTACTGTTTCCATATAGTGAGTTATCTGAACATTTGATTAGTAACTTCTATGGTGTTGTGTCTAATGCATCGACTGATGGTGCATCATTCACGCAGTTCTACGGACCTTCCAAAGGCAATCTTCGTCAGTCAAATGATGCTATGTTACAATAGGAATGAGAAGTTCATTAGCATGCTGAAAGAAAAAGGGCAGGCAGAATACCTCGGCCTCTCTTCTGTTCCCCGGCAACTGGTTTTGCCTCCTGTGGTAGGCTGGAAAGGACTGACTGCTCACCATTGACAAATTTTAACATAATTTCCTGCAACAGACAAAACCAACACGAAAAATAAACACATGATCCCCAAAACAAACAGCTCAAGCAAAGAATAGAAAGGCAGTTTCATAACTCTGAAAGAGTTGAAGAGAAAGAGCAGTCCAATTTTGGTTAGGGCCATGGCAACTGCTTTGAAGGGTTGTGGCCAGGTGGCCATGACAGAAACAACAATACAACTGTTAAGTACAACTGCTACAAAGTTCAGAAATACCCAATCTTTGTGACTTCATTTGCATAGGTAGGCAAACCAGGGCAGGTGGCATATTAACTTGTTTCATTAACATATATCACATTAATTACATGTACAAGGCAATTAAATTTCCATCTGAAGTGCAAAACACACATGAGTGAAAGACTTGCTCAAGATCCCAACACCGTCTCATGCAGGATCGAAACAGAATCACAAACTGATCACTCCAATCAGTCATCTACCCGGCAGTGTACAATCAGGTTAGTCATTTGTCTGAGTGTCAAAATTAGGTAAATGATCTGTATAACTGTAACTTAGACCTAGATCTAAGTTTCAATCAAATTGCAAAGTCAGCCAAAACTGACCAGTTCATCTTCAGTGACTCGGTTGAACGAGATCGGTTGCAACTCTCGCATGCAGAATATCGTCATATCTCGGTAGTCACCAGGAACAGGCAGAGCAGGCGTGTACATGGCCAGCATCTCTTTGCAATCATACCTGTACCTGCTTGATTTCTTATCCCCTTCAGAAGGTTCTGACGACATAATTCACTGAAGAAAAAAAACCGGTTCAATTCAAATACCTGCACACAAGAATTAATCACTTGTTACAAAAAAACAATGACAGCCAAACCTTTTTTGATAAGTGTGAGCCTGCCATTGGTGACTCCACGTTTTCAGCACAATGTTTTGCTTACTGATGATATATCTGCTTGTCCAATAAATTACAATTCATAACTATGTGCGATCATCGATTCAGATCTTTTACATTATAACGGCACTATAGAAGTCATGTGCCATTAAGATGTGAGGTGTCATTCAGAAGTCATGTAAATCACAGGAACAATTCATAACTTGTAATAATGAGAATATTTGTTTAGCATTATTTGAATTCAACAAAAAGCCAACACAAATTGTACTTTAAATAACAAAATACAAATTTTCAAAAAGTTTGCTCTTTTCTGTAATAAGCTTGTTAGCAAAAGGGCCGGCAAGCATTTAGTATCGTGGTGCATGTATTTTTCTCCCGTAATTTTAGGCGTCGTGAGAGTCGGTTAGGGTCAGGCGGCGCGTCGTGAGGGCGGAGGGTCAGGGTTAGGGCTGAGTGTCGTCTTTAGAAAACATCGTACCTTCCGTGAGCATGCCAAAAAATACCGTCCCACGCCCGTAACCTCACGCACCACGATACTAAATGTTTGCCAAAGGGCCTTCCATGTTGATGATATTGTATCCTATTTAAAGTAAAGAAATTGCCTAGTTTAAGTATATATTCGGAGCGCCTCTGAGTAGGTTATCTTGGAGGGGCGCTATTTAAGTCCTCTGAATGAATTAAATGAATGAATATTGCACTCAGGCTCTGGAAAGCAGCAAACAACATGTTACATTATCGATGCCTAGTGCATTATTACACCAATACACTGGCGCTATAGAAGTTCTGGGGTTTGATTTGAATATGATCGTTTCAAACATCGGACTCCCGGCACAAACGCCTTGCGATGGGTCTCTCTCTCTTTGGTCAACGGAAACATCCAAACCCTTAAGAAAAGTTGCGACATTTACCTGACCAGTTTGATCGTTGCTAGAAAAATCAGATGACCAAATTAAGCGACAGATAATAGCCTAAATTTTGTGAATTATTTTTTTACGGCGGTTTCAACATGAAAGGATTTCTCAGTTTCAACTTCTTCGCCCGTTCCTTGAGACGACCATCTCACTCTGGCGGTTTTCGCTAATTGTTATTAATCGCGACGTTCGATTCAAACTCGATGACGTCATATCAACAGATTCCGTTGTCATCCGCCATCTGGTGATTGCCTCATTGCCATACGATGAAACTATACCTGTGATTCCAAAAAGAATTTATTGTAACTTTTAAATTTAATTTCAAAATAGATTAAGGCTCATTATTCGAAGTTAACTGTTTTGCAGCCATGCAAGGCGCCCTTTACGTCCTACTGTTAATTTTACCAACGCCACCTGGCGTATGAAAGGCTGAGTCGACCTGTGGGAGGGTATCTGGATACGATCCCGCGTCCGTGCTGAGCTTCTGCTCGTGGTGCCAGATTGTAAACATTACCCTAAGCCCCTCTCCATCTGGCTGTGCAATTAAGCGACAGTTAGCGGAACGATTCGTTCCTTTTGGTTCCCTTTTGTCGTCGACTTATACATTACATTTAATTTGCGTTCTTGTTCACATATTGATGAACAGTAAAATAAGGTTAATTAAGGTCACCGATTACAAATTACGACCCCGAGCCCATACAGCTCTAAGAATATGTCGAGTTACAAGGAGTACGGGGTAAAGGGCATAGGTCACATGTAGATTGTAGAGCCACCAGCGACTTATGCACTCTTCTCTGTCCGCTCCTCCCTCCCAGCTTCTCTCTCTCCCTCCTCCCTCTCAACCCTCCCTCCCTCTTCAGGCCTGGATTTAGGCATGTGCATAATGTGCCAGTGCACAGGGGCCTCCACCACATAGGGGCCTTCACCACAAATGCAAGAATTTTTCACTTGTGCTTCCTAATTGATTATGAAATATTTCAGCAAACCAAGAAACAGTTAAAACTTAAATTGTCATAAGTTAGTTTCAGGCATCATCCGTGCCTGGTCTGCGGGGTGTTAAGGGGCCTCCACCACAGCGGTGCACTGGGGCCTCCACCTAAGTAAATACGGCCCTGTCCCTCTTCCCTCCCTGATTTGCATATGAGCTTATATATAGTTTGGATCAAAATTTACAGGAGTTGCACATGAGCTTATATAGTTTGGTTCAAAGTTGTTTGTTTATACCCATATCCAATACAATGCAGTACAAGGCATTTAATTAACAAATAATATTATCCACGCTCATTAACCGCCAATTAACAAAAACTGAAATACTCCATTAACAGCCTATGAGCTACAGAGAGCAAAAGCTGGGTTTGGAGCGCACACTAGTTAAACAAAGCATTGTAGTAGTAAATTTTTATTGTGCATGTAAAATACTACGTCACACGAAAATTAGGCAGTCCATACAGAAATAGTTGTGATCACAGATGAAAATTGAACATCAAGGCAAGGAAAGAAACGGTTTAAATAAAACAAATTAAATATTTTCAAAAGCTGAAATACTTCATTAAAAATAGAGTTAACACAGCTGATAATTGTAGAAACAAAAAAAGTAGCAAAAAAAAAGAATTAATGCAAAGGCACTAAAAATTAAGTTCAGGCAAGGTTATTTTGATATTATGGCAAGGCTATTATGGCAACGTTATTTTGATAATGGCGCCATATATGTCATTAGATTGGCCTACGCAAGACAAGAAATGCAAGTGAAGGCAATAAGCAAGGCAATTTGGGTGAGCAAGGCAAGAGAAGGCAAGACAAAGGAATGTGAGCAAGGCAACTGGCATGCATTTATCAGCTGATAAAAATTCTGATATTACCAGAACTCGTCTCATACTTATCATTAAACTACAGATACAGAAATGTTATTTTAACCTCTGAAAATAAGGTTTCACATATAAAAATTATCTTCTAGAAACAAAACAGATCTGTGTTTCTTTCTGTCTCACTGTCATTGTCTCTCTGTCCCTGTATGTCCCTCTTCCTCTCTCTCTGTCTGTCTCTGTCCGTCTGTCTCGAGAATCTGAGTATATAAAACAATGTAGGCAAACATTTATCATGGCTAACTATACAGATCAGTGGCAAAATATTGCAAAATATAAATGATAAATTCCTAGATGTTTTAAAATGAAAAAATTAAGAAATCTGCAAAACCATTGATAAAAATCAGTAGCTTATAGCTTATAGTGGAACAACAGCCCTCTAATTATCGGAATGAAATGTGGGAATAACCTGCACAATTTACAGCTGATCAGCAATTAAACAGATCTTTTAAGTATGATCCCTTGATTAATTAATCTCCATATCTCTTACTGCTATCAAACCATACTAAGCCAGATTACAGCTTGCAGCCAAAAATGAACCAGGATCAGCACATAGAAAAACTACCAAAACTCTCCAAAAAGGTGTTACAACATAATAAAAAAAGTGCACTTTTGTCCCCAAGTACTGATATAACATACTACACAGTTTACATACTAATCCCAAAAGTGTTACAACATACTTAAGAGGTTCTCATACTGCAATTTTTAAGCCTAACTACCTTTGTTAACTTAAAAGCAAAAGTCACATTTCGTGAATAAATTAAGTTGTGCGGAGCAAAATTGTTGAGGTAAGCTGCAAAACAGCTAAAAATCGTTCAATCTCGAACATGGTATTGCGAATAAATAACCAACAAACTGAAAATAAAAAATTCCCTTCTTCGAATGAGTAATAAACTTCAACAGAAACACCAAACACATCTGGGCAACCCCTTACTACTTACTTACTTATTCATCACTGAACTAGGGCAACTAATTAATTTGCATATTCAACACTGAACTGAAGGTACAAATTTGCATTTTTTTACAAGATGTGCATATTAATCCAATGAATATATTTATGCAGAGATACGCTAGACCATTCGCAAAAGCTGATTGGACCAACTTGCATAATTGCAGATCACTAAAAGTACATAATCAAAAACTAACTGGAAAGACAAGTGATTCAACTTAGTTATACAAAATAATTGATTCCACAGACGGAAAAAAATAGAATACATTTATTATTGTATTATTGTATTTTCGTTTATTTCATAACTTGCTGTCAAGACGCAACAAGTAACATCGATGCATGATTATGCAGTTATAGTATTAGAGACTATAGTACTATTATTGCTTTGGGCCTGGATAATGCACTGTTCAGCACTTTAATAGGTATAGTTCTAATGGGGCAAATTAGATTGGATTATATTATTGAGAGTGAGGCATAACCGCACAAGCGTTCGTACGATAAACAACAGAAAAACTTGTGCAAGAACAAGCAACAAAAACGAGATTACGGAGCAACATCGACGCTTTTCCAAAAGCAACCGATTGTCTGCTCATTGTTTAAAGATCGTGTGAGACATACATACTAAACTGGAGGGATCTCTGGTTTTCCATCTCTATGGCATCTGCTTGATCCTCTCCTCCTGCTGGATCAGCTGGTTTTCGATCTCGGCCGGAAGGTCTTCTCCGACCTCCACCTCAAGGAACTTACGAGTCTCCTTGATGTCCTCCATCCAGTAGTCCTTTGGCAGCGAGAACAGCTCATCCCAGTGAACTTTGTCTTCTATACAATCCAGACTTATGGAACCTGAAATCAATGTACAATACAACGTGAACCCTTGCGGCCATGTTCTTCTCTAACCTCAAGACTGTTCTCTTTAGCAGGGGTTGGGTTGGGAGCGCTCCCAAGTAGATAATCTGCAAAGGGCGCTACATAAATCTCTATATATATAAATATCTTAAATGAAAAAAAATAAATCTCTTTAATCAATGAATACGAGACAATACAATAAAGTACAATACATTACTAGCCAACTGTATTTGATATTGCCCTCCTTCCAAAGTTCAGAAGTGCACACACGACCTTACGACAGAACATCAATGGCGCCGAGCAATTGCCAGTTAAGGACCTGCTAAGTTCAGGTATCTTTACCCAGTAACCGCCTAAGGAGCAAAGTTTCAAACCCCTACTCTGTGTTGCAGATCAAGCGCTCTAACCAATCGGCCACTGTGCCCCACACATTCAGTCAAGGGCATGTCTGGGCAAGCCTAGCAGTCTAGTGTTCAATCTAATCAATCGACTCATAAATAACTACATGTATAAAATTTAATAAGGGAGTGAACAATAGTTCTCATGATCATACCTTTCTTTGAGAGGAGACCAATGGCCGATTTATCAACCACGTCGTCGCCCGTCAGTCGTTTGCACATCCAATCAATGACGCGGATGTTGTCTCCATATCCGAGCCACAGGAAATGACCCTTGTCATTCACATGGAACCAATTCACGTGGAAGATCTTCGGCATCTGCAGAAATCAGGTAACATACGCTAAGGTAAGCATAGGTAACTTCAGCTAAGCCAAGGTCACATCAGGTAAGCAAAGGTAGCTTCAGGTAAACAAAGGTAAATTCAGGTAACCAAAGGTAACATCAGGTAACCTCAGGTAAGCAAAGGTAACATCAGGTAACCTCAGGTAAGCAAAGGTACCATCAGGTAAGCAAAGGTAACATCAGGTAACCAAAGGGAATATCAGGTAAACAAAGGCAAGATGAACTCATCAAGAAAGTCACTTCATGCAATTTTCAGTTGGCATGGATTTTTAGAAGTGCTTAATAAACGCATAATAATAATAATCATAGTTTCCATGCTGACCTTTCGTCCTGGCTTCTTGAGGTCGAGCCAGTGTTGGAGGTAGTGTCCGAAGTTGTATCCCATGAACGGACGCATTGCCATTGGGTCATGCATGATCTGCTTACCTGCGCAACGTAAGAAAATTGTAATACGTATGTATGTATGTATGTATGTATGTATGTACCTATTTACGACGATTTATATAGCGTTGTTGATAGCAAGCTACTTTCAACCAGTTGCAGCCATCAACAGGCGCCCAGCCCTCATGTAGGACAATGAGCAGCCCGGAGGCGCCAGCCGTCAGGTTGTGTGTTTGTATTGTATTGTATTGTAAGTTATATCCGAGCCACCCGCAGTAAAGGTCCGAGAAATTAATCTGGATAAACCATGCATGATCTGCTTACCTGCGCAAGAGCAGCACCAACCCACTCGGCCACTCAGACCCCGGTTTTTACAACAGGTAAAAAGAGAAGACAAATCAGATTCACTTCTAAAGCAATTCACTCAACCTTCTTCAAGTGTATTTGTACGTATTTATCTAAGTATGAATGTATGTAGGTATGTATATCGTGCCACACTTTAAGCAAAGTAACTTCAGGTAACGATTGATGATGATGATGGCCACCTGTGAACTCTGCTGCAGCTGTTGATTCCGATTTGACAGCAGCTCCAACCATCACTCCATGTTCCCAGGAGAACGTCTCAAAGACCAACGGAACACATGGAAAGATGGAATCAACAGCATATTAAGAGCACCAAACCCAGCAATCAAAATTATTACTACTGTTATGATTATTATTACTATTATTAGTATTATTACTATCACTACCTAATGACAAGGTAGCAATCGATGGCATTGACCAGCTGTTACAAGTACTTATTCAAAGTCCCTACACAGTAACCATCTCAGGGGAGGAGGATCAAACCCATACTCTCCGCATTACAAGGCAAACGCCTCAACCAATCGCCCACAAGAAGCATATCATAGCAAAAGTGAAATCAACCCATTAACTAATTATCAAATCACTGGAAAATTATTTTAAATGTCATTAAGTAAAAATGTCGTTAAGTAAACTGTCTCAAGTCAAATGTCATTAAGTAAAATGTCAAAGTCAAATGTCATTAGGTAAAATGTCAAAGTCAAATGTCATTAAGTAAAATGTCATTAAGTCAAATGTCATTAAGTAAAATGTCATTAAGTAAAATGTGTCTCAAGTCAAATGTCATCAAATGTCATTAAGTAAAATGTCATCCAGTTCCAAATAACATTTAAAATCACATGGTTGAGCGCAGCAAGTGTCTCTGATTAGTTTTCAACTACAATTACAAGACGAGAGGGGTAACTGACCCTGTGGGCGTCTTCCCCCAAAGACGATCGCATCGATTGGCACTCCCTCTGGATCTTCCCACTTGGGATGGATGATCGGACACTGGGAGGCAGGACAAGCAAAACGCGAATTGGGATGAGCGGACTTTCCAGGCATTCCGATCTTCCACTTCTGTCCAAGCCATGTCGTGATCTCCATGTTCTACAACAACGTAATCTTCATCATAATAGCACCACTTTAAGAGGTACTCATCAGAAACATTATCTTGCTTTATACTCCTTTCACATTACCTTTCTTCACATTAACTCTGTTTACATTACCTTGCTTCACACTGTCTCTGTTTACATAACCTTCATCAGGGACGTAGACCCTACCTTGTCCTCCACCTCATCTTCCAGTCCTTCCCAGTAGTATCCACCATCTGCAGTCTTTCCAACATTTGTGAAGATGGAGTTCTTCTGGAAAGATGCCATTGCATTTGGATTCGTCTTCCAGTTCGTTCCCGGAGCCACTCCGAAGAACCCGTACTCCGGGTTGATGCCACGCAACTCTCCACTCTCCGTAAACTTCATCCACGCTATGTCATCACCTGGAAAATAACTGTACACGTAAATGTAACTGTAACAGAACACTTGTTTAGTAACTTTACGTCTTACAATATTTATTAAGTGCCACTATCAGTCCCACTCTGGAGAAATGCGTCATTAACAAGCAACTAACCGACCAAACAGATGATTTCTTACCAACGCAGCGTACTTTCCATCCTGGCAGAGATGGACTCAACATCGCCATGTTCGTCTTTCCACAGGCGCTCGGAAAAGCAGCGGCTATGTAGAACTCCTTGCCGTTGGGTTCGTCACCCCCATGATCTGTACAAAACAACCTATGAGGTCTCAGGGAGCGGGCTCGTCTACCAAGCACCTACATAAATTCATTGTAACATTGTACACCAGAGACATCCACATTTACATTTATACTGCGCTCTTTTAAGGCACAAATTCTGATACAACAGATCCCATTATAGAGCGGCTCTTCTTAGGGCTCCAAAAGACTGCGTTGTAACAAGTTTCAGATGTAGAACAACTCACCAGTTCAACAATTCTCAATCTATTACTAGTCATTTGAGCAAAAACAGACATTTATTCATTATTTTAGAGTGAACTATAAATTTCACTATTAATTTACAAAAACATAACAAATTAATTTGCTAATTAGTGTAAATAACATGTGTTTATTTTAATGCAAAACAATTTTTTTTTAAACTTTTCCTGTATTAATTTTCATGTCTATTAACTCTATTATCTTCATTTTAGAATAATAAGCATTTACTTATTTATAACATAATATCTGCATTTAGTTTAGTTCTGTGAAATTTATAATATTCCTTTTAGAAAAATCTCTATTTATTTAGCAAAATTATTCATTTATTTAATTTTAGAGATATTTATTAATTTAATAGCTATTTGTTTAATATGGTTCCAAATTTACTTACTAAATAGAGTTATTTAAGTAATATATTCGTTCACTTTATATAATACTCATCCATTTAACAGTTTTTTTAGCATAATAATTTTGAAATACCGATCCTGCCCACCAGCATATGTTCTGCCATCCATCCCTCATCACGAGCAATGTTCGAGGCAATACGAAGAGCAAAGCACTTCTTGCCCAGCAGAGAATTGCCACCGTAGCCACTTCCGTAGGACTTCACCTTCCGCTCCTCTGGAAAATGTGCCAGCAACACTTTCTCCGGATTACACGGCCAGTGATTCACCACCTTCTCTGAAATTAAGGGAAATCACACGGTCGTGAAACCCGAGTTTTATTATAGAGTCTGAACTAAGAGAACCATTTACAAATTCCTTTCATTTATAGAGCATCTCTAACAGACAACTACTCGGAGGCACTCCCAGTCCAACCCTGGCAGAAAAGAATGGCTTTCGAGTGTTGTCAAAACAACGTAATGGAGGCGCTCATACCCTGTTCTTCTGCCCTCGTGTCCTTGACTCAGCAATGGCTGAAGCCCAAGGACTTGAAAAGGCTCAACCAAATTAGACAAGAAATTTGTCCACAGTCACTTCACGGAGTCCCTTCAGCACCTCTGAACCTACTAGTGTACGTGTCATGTGCACCACCACCACCACTACACTGTCTGAATTCTCCTCTGCCTTCCAAGCTCTCTCATCCTCATTCCTCAATGAAGCCCAACTGAACAGCTGCTCTGCCTCCTCTCTCTGGTCTCTATGGCAACCATACTAGGACCTCCCCTGGACAACCACTCTGACACAACGCACCGCTCATGAATAAGCTGGTGCCCTGTGCTTAGCTTTAGAGCAGCGCATTAGAAATCTGGAGTTTATGATTACGATTGTCAGATTCACCAAGAAGTAAAGAAATAAGAAAAGGCTCCTCATAAATCTAAACTGCCTGTTAGTATCGGGGCCCGATAGCGCATTGGATAGCACACTGGCATAGAGAGTGCGAGTTACCGAGATCGAGTCCCGTAGGCGGACATGCACTGTAGGCTGCTATTAGCGCCGTGTATTGCAGGCTGTCTGTTAAGATTTATGTCTTCTGTCATTTGTGTTCTTGTGAATTGTTTCAATTGCATTATCAGTTGCGTTCGTCGACCGGATTGTTTCAATAAAGAATATTATTATTAATTATTATTATTATTATTATTATCTACTCACTTCTCCATGGACGCGGACATCCCATGGAGTGAATGCACTTCACGAAGTCGTGGTCTCCGAGGACTTCCCAGACTTTTGGATTCACGCGAGTCATGATCCTCATGCTCAGCAGGACATAGTTTGAGTCGGTCAGCTGGACTCCAATCTTGCTCAGAGGCGATCCGATCGGACCCATGCTGAACGGAATCACGTACATCATACGACCTAAAATAAACAAAATTCAAAACAAATTAGATTAAAGATTACAGGCCATTCTAGATGTTACAAAACTCCCTATAACAAGATTACTAATCAAAAGACAATTCCTACACACACAAAATTTACCAATTATAGAACAAATTTACATAATGAAATTTACAGGTAAATTTCATTCAGAAAATTTATATAGCGCCCCTTCAAGGAACCTACTCAATTTGTACAAGATACAAGTAAACTACAAATTTACATACTGAAATTTACGTGAAACTATACAGTCTTCAAAATAGACTTAAAGATTCAACAGACGGTGTAATAGAAATTGGCCCATTTTGCACAACTGACCAAGTTGTATGGCACCGTCCATCACCACAAAGCATAAGGGTCATTTAGATTGAAATCACAGTTTTAAAAAATCAATCCGACGGAGGTTTCAAAACGTTAAAACAAGCTGCCAGAAGAAATTACTTCAAGTTCGAAATTTCGTGGTGCTATAGAAGTCAAATGAGTTTTCCTAGAAAATGCGCTATATAAATTACAATTACAGGAGGAGGAGGAGAGACTGACCGGCCATGCAATCTCTGAATCTCTCGTCCATTTCTTTCTTCATTTCATCCGGATGCATCCACAGACCCATTCCTCCCTTGGCGCCTGCCTCCGATCGTGGAACCGTGTCGTTCTTGTCACGCGTCACGATGAACGTCTTGCTCTCGACACGTGCCACGTCCGCTGGGTCAGTGCGACAGACAGATGTAGCTACGGAGATAACGCAACAAATGCTCTTAAGAGGTTTCAGCACTTTTAGTAGGGACTTCTGAGTAGGTCTCTTGAAGAGGCACTATATAAATTCTCAGAATGAATGTTTGAATGAATGAATAATAATAAATAATACAGGTACTAATTACAACTGTGACGATGATTATCATGCCCTGATAAAGCTGAGCATGACAACTATGAGTTTAAGAGCACCGTCAAGGCAAGAGCACAACTTGCTACAAACATTTCCAACTACATTAATGTTACCGTACAAAAAATTTTCCTACCAGTTTTCCAGCTTTTCCAGTCTCTCCAGCGTTCCCCTTTCCAGCAGCTTCTGAATGATTTCGTGTGCCTCCTCCTCCGATCCATCACATATGTAAATCCCGCGTGGTGTCAGATAATCCACCTGGAAAAAACAAACAAAACGTACTTTATGCAAATTTGTATGTTTCTGGTTTTTATATATGGCACCTTTTCTGAACATACACAATAGGGTGGAGTGAAAGTTATAGGAAAATATTTTTTTGGAGAATTTTCAATTGGCTGGGGGTGCAAAACTTGTGTATGGATACTAGTAGTACTAGCGTAAAATATCTTGCCTCTGGTATTATGTTTTGAGGTGCCCCAACTGTAAAAACCAATCTCATTATAGGCCTAACCGAAAAATTGAGATCTTTCGTAATGTGTTAAATTGTCTAATGTGCATACTATAAATGCTGTAACCTCACTGATATGAACGGAATAAACTATGCAAAATTAATTTCACATGAACACTAAATAATGCAAATTCTTAGACTGAAATTGGTTTGATTAGAATTATTTGTTGAAAAATTGTTTCTGTGAAGTTTCCTCGAATCACCCTTCTTTGCTCAAAAATCAGATTTTGAAGCAAACGTCTTAATAAAGCTTCTTGATTCCGTTACTATGGCCCGTATAAATCCCATCACTTTGATCTTCATTTTACACAGACAGTCAAACAAACGGTTACTCTTCTGTTGCAAGTCTGATACATCTTTAACTTGCTTGGGTAAGACAAGGAGACTTTGGAAATTCAATAATGGTTTCGTTTCTTTCGCATTCTTTGTTCTTGACAAGTTCCTGAATTTCTTCTTATAACAGCAGCCTTTTACGAGGAGGTTCACAAGTTCCAGACATCTGCTGGTTTCTTTCCAACTTATTAAGTTGGAATTAATCTGTAGCAGCAAAGTTAAAAGTTGGCACATGGAACTGTCTGACTGTAGTGGATCTGCCCTGTCGTCCGGATGCCAGTTCTCTTATATAACCTCTGTCATCGGTTAATGTCGCAAGCATAAGATTCTCAGCATGTCCATAGAAGACATTCCTTTGTACTACTGGAGCCACAATCTCCAGGATACCTTCGGACAAGTATCTTGATAAAGCAATCATTCGATGACGATGACGATGGCGATAACCTTCTGTGATGGTTCTGCAGACTCAGCATGGAAACGCAGAATTCTGTTAGCAGTTGTAAGCCATCTTGAGTGAACTACTGGACCTGGTTTTCGATTATCAACTTCATCAGGGCATTTCCAAGCAGCTTTATACCACAGTTCTTCAACAGCATGCGCCACCTATTCCGCTATATCAGTACTGCTGGATCCTCTCATTCATTCATTCATTCATTCATTCAATTCAGTCATTCATTCATTTTAAAGACTTAACGCCCATCCAAGCCGCTCCTTTATTGTTTCCTCTTGTTTGTTATCATCACGAACGAACAGGGAGAATTTCATCATGGCATTACATGTCGGAAGCACCATTTGAAACTATTCTGAAGGAAAGCCAAATACTAGACAACTACTAGTTTGTCTTGTTTTCGGCTTCTCGGTTGCCATTCTTGCAGGCGACCTTCTATTCATTTATTCATTCATTCATTACAGAGATTTACATAGCACCCATTCGTGTCTACTACTCAGAAGTGCTCCCGACCCCAACACGGCTAAAAAAGACAGTTTTGAGGTTAGAATAGAACGTATCAGAACTGACTTCGGAGAGCAAACGCAGCACCAAGAGGAGCCCGTTCCAGACCAATGGGCAATCGATTGAGAAGGTGCGATTCTGCCCGTTAGATGTACTGGCAAAAGGGACAAGGAGCCCACTCAGCTCAGTTGAGCGGAGGCAGCAACGGCCAGACAAACTCAAGGTAGGGCAGCAGAGCTCGCGAAGACAGAGGCAAGGCCCGGCAAACACCGCCATACCAAAGCAGCTATCCTGTACGTCATTCGTTGCCGGAGGGGGTGCCAGTGCAGCATGTCCAGCATATAGCCAGAGAGGTTACCGAATCTAGGGATGCGTTTCAGTCTTCAATGTACTAACAAAAGACAAAGCCATAATAAAATAACATTAGTGACAACATAACAAAGTAAGTTTAACTAAATTCAAGACGTCTATCGAAAATTTAGGCATTTTTGGTTTTTTGGGTGGCCTTGGGGCACCTCAAGATGTGCATCAAATTCAATATTATTTTACCCCCAGGCTACTGTGCACAGTACACAACTTTTGCACACCCAGCCGATTCTAAAATGTTAACTTCATTTTTTCACTCCACCCTAATACACAAGGTACCGGTTGTTATAGAGCATTACAAAATAAAGTAACTCTCCATAATTTGCGAGTTCTACGCTCGGCTGCTCGGCTTATTGGACGGCTTCCTAAGTACTCTCCTGTCTCTGCATACATGCGTGATGTGTTGCATTGGCTGCCTGTGTCTGTATCTCATATCGCATTGCTGCTCTGGTTTCTCGTTGTGTTCTTGGCTGCGCTCCATCTTACTTGCGTGATCTTTGCCGCCCAGTGTCTGATGTTCCAGCGCGTCGGGTGCTTCGCTCTGCGACGAGGGGCGAGTTCCTTGTTCCACGGACTCGCTTGGCTATTAGGCAGCGCCGTGCTTTCTCGGTTGTTGGCCCTTCCATCTGGAATGACCGACCACTTAAGCTCCGTTTTTTACTTGTAAGCAATCTGACAGGGTTCTACAAAAAATCCCTCAAGTCTTTTTCTTTAGTCGTGGCTGGGCCGGGAGCGGTCCTGAGTAGTTTCTTGAAGGGGCGCTATATAAATGCTCTGAATGAATGAATGAATAATATAATGTGATGGTTACAATGTACACTGTTATATTGCTTGTACTGCTTTTATCCTGATGAATGGACAAAATAAGCAATATTCCATTTCTAATAAGAAGTTCTTCCCAATATCCAAATCATTAATATATCTAGTGGGGTGCATGACAGTGCCATAATTAGGGTGCTGTACTGTCAACCGAGATTGGGATTCAAATCCTCGCAAGGGCACTAACATTTCTGTTCCACCTGCGCCCCCAGCCAACTAAGCTACAATGAGTGCACTGACTGTACACTGTGGGTGGTAAAATGAGAATGACGAGGGAGAAGACTAGCCACCTGACTTCATACATCGAGGCTAAGAAAATCAAGTCGCTAACATTTCATACCTATGGCTACCTCAGGGCCTGCTTTTAGGACTGTTCTTCTTCTACTATAATTATCAGTTTCTTAAATAAAGCGTTGGCTGCAATTCCGTACAAAGAAAGCGATGAACTTTTGAACTTTGACAGGCAGACGACTGAAGTTGCCCTTGGCGATTGGCACGTGGCCAAGATGAGGAACAACGACCTCGTGCACTTCAAAGAACGGAATATCCGGCTCAAAGTCCAGCGGCTTCGACGACATCTTTCCAGTTTTCAGAAATCAACCTATAAAGCACAAATAAGAACTGCGATGTTGGCACTATATGCAAACATTTAAGCATATCACTTGATATTCATTTAGCGCCTTTTAATTACAAGATGTCAGTAACATAACAGAATATTCTAAGACTGAAAATTCTCACCCTGCATATAATACATACGCAAACACGCAAAAAATTTCATACAGACGCCACATAAATGTAACGACAACTTAAAATGCGAAAGTACAAAGCTGGAAAATAACATCCCTCGGAAAACACGACATTCGCGAACCTAAATTGTTAATTTGGCAAAAATTAACGCCAAAATATTACGACAGCGACTAAAAAGGAACTGAAACAGTACAGCGCTACAAAACCGCACGTGCCAGTCTGCACCAGACCCTCTCTCGTATTAAGGGCAGTGCGGCTTTTACCGAAAAAATCCCGGCACCCAATCTAATCTAAGGACTTCTATAGCACCAAAGTTATAAGTTTTTAGACACACAATTCGCTGTTATACACTGAATTTGCAGAATAAACCGAAAGTTGAGCAGCGACCTCCGCAGCACGACAGACGAACGACCTTCACTGACCTACGTGACCTCTCTGTCACGTGATCAAGCTACGCAGTCCAGAGCTATCTGACGGGCGCAACAGTATCTAGGTCGGGTCATCTGAATAGGATTCGACCTTATTCAGGCCAATCAAAATTATCAGATTCTTTTGTTTTATCTAGAAAACAATCCGACAAAAATGCAGAAATGCTAACATGAGTGATAATGGATAATAAAAGTTAATTAGAAAATTTTAAAATAAACTAGTAAATATCATTATATAAGGATATGGGAATAAACTGAGAGTTGTCTTGGGGTGGGAGAGTATGGTTGTGTCACTTGTGTGCTTTAGGTGAGAGGAGAGGGGTGGAGGTTCAAGCTTTGGCACAAACGGACTAAGTAAGCAAGCTAGTAAGTAAGTATGTTCTATAATAACCCTTTGCAGAAGATAAACGTGTTCACTAGGCGTCTGCACTTTATTGTATTTTCGTTCATAATTTTATTGACCACCACTTCAAACCTCTCAACCATCCAATCTCCGTCAGTTGTTCAGGATCTTGGCGTTTGGCGCTGCCTCGCGGGTGTGGCCCCTGTTTACTTACAGGAGCTCTGCTGCTCCACCCTGAGCGTCCAGCGCCGTGGTTCTCTCCGCTCCTCTAAGCAGGCTGAGCTTCTTGTTCCCCGGTCACGGACCTCTATTATGCAGCGCCGTGCCTTTTCTGTTGCTGGCCCTGCAATCTGGAATGAGCTCCCTGTGGATCTACGCCTAATGCATAGAGCCCTTGCGGCCACATTCTTCTCTAACCTGAAGACTGTTCTCTTTAGCCGGGGTTGAGTCGGGAGCGCTTCTGAGTAGATAATCTTGAAGGGGCGCTATATAAATCTCTTAAATGAATGAATGAATGAATGAATGATCCAGCCACTTCGTCCAACCCGCTCCGCCTCCTCCCTAACACAGCCTCCGCCCTTCCATCACCTCATCACTAAAATTTGCAAATCGCTCCATAGCCATAGCTTTGGAACAAACTTCCGCCAGTAGGCCTACTACGACAAATATCTGATCCATCCTATGAAGTTACCAAAACTCCATCTCTCGCTATCTCTCCACAGGTCTTTCACCCGAAACTGAAAACACGTACTGCTGTTTGACAAATCTTCATTCATTCATTCATTCACTTCAGATATTTATATAGCGCCCCTTCAAGGTTTCTACTCAGAGGCGCTCCCGACTACAGCGCGGACACTGAATCGGAGTTTCACGCAGAAGCGCATGAACAATTGCGAGTGAAGGACTTGCTCAAGGTCCATGCGCGGCAGCTTGAGGTGGATTCGAACCCGCAACCCTCCAACTGCAAGGCACCGAACATACCCCTACACCACCGCGCCCCACAATCTTATCCTGAATCCAACACTTCTCCCTGTCTACCTCGTCGTCTCAACACCAAACACCATCCACCTTAGCCGACTGACTGTCTGCCTGCCTGACTCTCTGGGTTTTGACCCTCGATCTGTCTATCAATTTTGTTTTGATTGAGCGCCTGTGAATAAGCTGGTTCCCGCGACTTCGCTTTTTTGGGCGCTGTAGAAGTGTCGAGTTTACGATTACGATTACTCTGTAATTGTGTTGCGGCTTGTCAACTTATCTAAATTAAACGAATGTATATAATTATAGACACGTAGACAACGATATACTGATGATAATGACGACAACGATAGGCCTAATGATGATGAAACATTTTGTAAATGACCGGAACTGAAAAATATCTGCAAATATAATTAACTGGGGCGCGGTGGTATAGGGGTATGTTCGGTGCCTTGCAGCCGGAGGGTTGCGGGTTCGAATCCACCTCAAAGCCGCCGCGTAGGGTCCTAGGGACCCTGGGCAAGTCCTTCACTCGCAATTGCTCATGCGCTTCGGCGTGAAACTCCGATTCAGCGTCCGCGCAGTAGTCGGGAGCACCTCTGAATGGGCAATCTGGTAGGGGCGCTGGTGCACGCGGTATCCGAATGGTTAGATCGCTTGCTCTAAACGCGGAGAGTACGGGTTCGATATCATCCTCCTCCCCGAGGCAGTTAGGCCTACTGTTTATTGACTTTGAGCAAGTCCTTCACTCACAATTTGTCTGGTTATAGGCCTACATATAATTTTTCTGTATACATGTACACACACACACACACACACACACACACACACACACACACACACACACACACACACACACACACATATATATATATATATATATAATTATATATATAGTAGCGCTTAATAAATGCATAAAACTAATTTATGATTCGTATCGATTTGCCGTCTAGAACTGTTTAGCATCATATAGATTTAGAAGATAACTTGGTGTTGTCCGTACAAGGGGGAGGGGCAATTAGTAATCGGAGATTCTGACACCTGTTTCAGCTGAGCAGAGAGACACAGGTTTGAACCGGACTGGGTCGGTTGAAGGTGAAATGGCAAATGAATAAAGTGCCAGTCTGTCTGTCTGTCTGTCCATCCGCCCGTGTGTGTGTGTGTGTGTGTGTGTGTGTGTGTGTCTCTATGTGTGTGTGTGTGGTGTCTGTCTGTCTGTCTGTCTGTCTGTCTGTCTGTCTGTCTGTCTGTCTGTCTGTCTGTCTGTCTGTCTGTCTGTCTGTCTGTCTGTCTGTCTGTCTGTCTGTCTGTCTGTCTGTCTGTCTGTCTGTCTGTCTGTCTGTCTGTCTGTCTGTCTGTCTGTCTGTCTCAGTGTGATTCTCCTTACAGATTTTATTTTAGTTATAGTTACAGTTATAGTTAATGTTTTTTATTTTAGTTATAGTTATAGTTATAGTTAGTATTATTTTTTAGTTATAGTTATAGTTATAGTTAATGGATTTTTATTTTAGTTAATTTTAGTTACTACTTAGTTACAATAATTAAGGCTAAAAAGCAAAATTGTGCATATTAACACGCTGTTTCACAATTTGCTCAGAGCTTTGAAAGCCTTTGAAGCATGGCTGCATTCAGCTTGATGAATACACGAGTTTCCAAAGTAACTGACAAATTGCATAATAAAAATATCGCATTTTTCGTTCTCGTTTATGTCGAATCGTCCATGTTGCACTTCCTATTTTTATTTTTTGTATTAACGAAAATAAAGATGAATTTTCGTTATTGTTATTTTCGTTATAGTTATAGTTATAGTTAATGATATTTTTAGTTATAGTTATAGTTATCGTTAACGAAATCATTTTATTTTCGTTAACGAACATTTTCGTTATCGTTATCGTTAACGAGAATCACACTGGTCTGTCTGTCTGTCTGTCTGTCTGTCTGTCTGTCTGTCTGTCTATAAAGCACAGTAATGCCATTCATAGAGTGTTCAAAATGCAGTTACATGTATCAAAATATGTACAGAAGCGGTGCATCGTAATCGTAATCGTAATCTCCAAACTTCTAAAGCGCCACTCGAAAGCCAAGCGCAGGGCACCAGCTTATTCACGAGCGCTGCGTCTAGTCAGAAGGGTTATCCGAGAGAGTAGTCCGAAGGAGGTCCGAGTCCGGTTTCCAGAGGATCAGAGGGGTCAGAGTAGCTGCTAAGGTAGGTGTCGTTTGGGGGGGGAACGGACATTGTCCCCTCTGGACATTGTCCCCCTGGACATTGTCCCCCCGGACATTGTCCCCCCTGGACATTGTCCCCTCATCCCCGATTTTGCGTAGGACATTATCCCCCGGACATTGCCCCCCCCCTCTGTGTAAATAGCCTATAGTCTGCATGTCATTGATAAACCATAGTTGCTGTTTTTGTTGGCTATTTCATTCAGGTGTAGGCCTAAACTTAAGACTTGTTAATGTCACTCAGTTCATAAGCAGTACGAAAGTTAAGACTTGTTAGTGTCAGTCGGTGAATCAGTTATAAAGTGAAGACTATAGTTAGTTACAGGTGTGCAAAGATCGGCTAGATGGGGCTAAATTCATAGAGGAAACGCTGCGCGGACTTGGACATAGCATCCGATTTTAGAATTGTTGGCAATTTTTCAGCTAATTCAGCTAATTTATACTAACAAGTCTTTGGTTCAATTAAATAAAAACTTAATTTAATCAATGCAGCTTCTATTTACGGAAACACTTATACATCTTATAAATCAAACTTCCATTTAGGCCAACAATTATTTTCATCATTTTCCTGCATTTCCGCAAGAATATTATACGATTATATCTTAGACTGGGGGGATAATGTCCTACCCTGGGAGGGAACAATGTCCAGGGGGGACAATGTCGATGGGGGACAATGTCCTACACTCCGTTTGGGTCGAGAGTTGGAAGGTAGATGATCAGAGGTTGAATCTGGGTACGAGTTCTTGAAGAGGAGAGACTTTAGTTTCGAGTGGAAAGTCTTGGTGGTGATGGATAGAGGAGCCTGATGCGGATAATGGTAGCTACGCTAGTTGATTGGCAATGATGGTGGAGGAACCGAAAAAGTGAGGAATTCAGGAGGTAGATCGTTCCAGAGACGTGGTGCAGTGTTGGTAATGGCTCGGTTGGAGAACCTGAGATGAGTAATAATACTAATAAATAATATCTTTTCTTTAATTTAGCGCCTGACAAACGCACTGCGCTGTACATTTACATGTTATGCAATCTAAATCTTAACTACTAACAGAACAGACAGCCTGCAAATGCTGCAATACACGGCGCTAATAGCAGCCTACAAAGCATATCCGCCCTACGGGGCTCGAACTCGGTACCTCTCGCTCTCTACGCCAGATGTTATCCAATGCGCTATCGGGGCCCAAGAAAGAGTGAGAACGGAGGACGATCGGGTAGAACGGGTTGGCTGGATGTAAACAAAGTCATTTTCCGTCCTGAATTAACGCGATATATTTATAGCGATCATTCGTAAACAGCGGTTACGTCACGTGTCTATTTTTAGCCTTAGCTTTCTAATGCAGAGGAAATGCAGAAGAGAAAGAAATTTAGCGTTTTCAGTCGAAATAATAAATAAATAGATATTAAATGTCTTCAGAACCATTTTAAATTTATATTTCCTGCATTCAAAGTTTAGGCCTAGGTTAAAAAATAGACACGGTATCGGATTGTTTTATTTGTTTAGAACGCTCTCTTTAGACACCTTTAAAACAGAGGCGGCGCCACACTTTTGTAACCAGGGCATAGTCATACAAGCAACCACCGCAGGGTGCGATTTATGCCTCAAATAAATTCTCGGCAGGGCAAAAACTCTGGCAGGGCAACGACCAGGGCAAAGGGTTTTTACCAGGGCATTTTCCCTGGTGTAGTGCCGCCACTGCCTTAAAACGTTGTCAACCGGTTGTATAAAAGCTTGGGTCACGGTAGAGCTGTAATTTGCCAAAAATAATCTTTGTCGGCGGCAACGGCCTATGTTGTCATAAGCTGCCGTTTAACTATGGACTCACCACGAACGACTGCTACTATCCAGGAGATGCGGAGATCGTCGTGCTTAATAAATGCATAATGATAATTAACAGAATAAGAGAACAGAAATGTCCTCACGTCACGGAGTGCACTGTGTAAGTAAGTTTGTTATGCACGCGGTTGCATGAGTACCATCTCGTAAAAGACTCGTATGCCCTGCACCTCCTAGCCAACTCATCTATAATGAGCCTACTATAACTGACCGAATACGCTGTCGGTGGGAAGATGAGACGGCGAGAGTCAAGGGCCGAGATATAGTAATGTAAATCTTCGAAAATTTCTCAGCGCCCACAAAAGCCACGTCAGGGTGACCAGCTTATTCACCGGCGCAATATCAAATAAAGTCCGCAATAGCCAAACAATAGCAATAGATGATGGAAATTAACGACTACCGTGTATACTTTCATTATGGGAGTTCGCAAACATTGTAGGCATGTAACCAAAGCAATACAATATAGTATACAACTGCGTATTGATATTGCTGTCCTTTCAAAGTTCAAAAGTGCACACACGACCATACGACAGAACATCGATGGCGCAGAGCAATTATTGTGAGTGAAGGACGTTTTAAGGTGCATACGCAGTAACCGTCTCCAGTGGCGTAACGAGGGGCAGGGGGCGGCCGCCCCGGGCGCAGGACGGGGGGGGCGCAAAATCGGGTTTTTGACAATGGTTTTGTGAAAGAAATTGGGCCATGAATAGAAAAAAATGCATGTAATTATACACATTCTTGTATATGGGGGGCGCAAAATGACAAAATGAGGGGCGCCTCTGACGATTTGAACAATTTTCTGTTCGAAAAAGACGGAAAAGCAAAAAAAAAAGGTCATCAGAAATTTTGGCGGAAGTAAGAAACAATTCTTGCCCCCGGGCGCCGGACCCCCTAGTTACGCCACTGACCGTCTCAGAGCCTCAGAGGAGGAGGATCGAACCAGTACTATTTTTAATCATCATTTATTTATTTATTATTATTATTAGGCTATTATTATTATTTTATTTTATTTTTTTTATTTTTTTACAGTAAAATTCGTCTGGAACGGCGCCTATTCGAGCTAAGGTCCAGTGTGGCAAAAGTACCGCGGAAAACCACCGCATCGAACCGCTGGATCATTACAGATATGCGCTGAAATAGGTAGGAGGTCTCGCGTGCATCTCCAGACATCGTGCTGAGGTTCTGAGGTTATTACTATTATTATTATTATTATTATTATTATTATTATTATTATTATTATTATTATTATTATTATTATTATTATTATTATTATTATTATTATTATTATTATTATTATTATTATTATTATTTTACCCGAGGTATCTATAATCCCTCAGGTGTCAGATATTAATAAGCAATGTTTACTCTGGAGTGGCCATCCTTGTGTGACGAAAATCAGGTTTTCGTCTTGATTTATTGTGCGCCAATCTTACTTTAATCTATGTCGCCCTGTATTAAGTATTACGTGGTATCTATTGATTATATTGTCCTACTAGTATTCAAATTAATTCGCTAGATGGCAACAGTGAGTGGTAACTTAACATTTGTAATTGCGCTATATAAACCTGTAGTTCGACAGAGGGAGCGAAGGTGATACCTGGCGCCCTCTGGTCAGGCGTCAGTGGAGTTGAAGAAGAAAATGGCGATGTTGAAGGAGATCGCTACAAAGAGTTTCTAAGTCGTATCTATCTCTGGTTTTGGTGAAATAGAACGATAAGAGATACTAAGTTGTTTTCCGGTGGTAATGTATGGTTTCTTCTTACCGAACGGAGAGCCAATTCGATGAGTTTAAGTGGAATCTCGGGCAAGGTTTCCAGACGTAATAAATCTAAGCGTGGTCCGCCATTTTGAGTATTGCCAAGAGGGAAAGATTAGGCCCTTGGAATTAGCAGAAATTAATACTAGGAGTTAATTTGGTAATATAGACCCTGGTAAAACGTGGTATAGAGTTGGGGAATACTGGCCTTAACTTTGATTAAGCTGAGATTCGCTTTAGAAGTGATAATTGAGATAAACTAGGTTTAGGCCATCGATAGGCTAGACTAACTGGCCTAAAACTGTCATTGCATTGATTCTGAGCTGCTATTGATTGACAATTAAAGCTTTAGATAAGATTTTATTTGTGGGCTAAAGAAGTGTCCTTTTTATGTTCTGTTACTTGATTATTGAAGCTATAATTGCATTTAATACAATATGGAAAGACAAATCAGCAAACCGTTTTATTCAATTAATTATTCATCTGATACAAGTCAAGTAAGTAAGCCAAGAGCCTGGGATTCGTTACCTGATCGGGAGGGGTTAACAGAAAGTCCCAGCAGCCTAGTTGAGAGGGAGCAAGGGAGGCCAGTCCAAATAGAGAGGGAGATAGATCCATTTAATGTTCCTTTTAAGTCTGTGCAAAGGGTAAAACAGAATCCAGATGGGTCGTTGAGCACGACCGTCGGCTCCCTCCCCGGAGCTCCGGGCACCACTCGAGGCTTCCTGGTAGATGAAGTGGTCCCTTTGGAGGATAAGCAGGTGGCCTCGCTCCTCCTTGAACTAGGTCGTGACGTCATGCACACTAGAAAAACCCCTCCCCATGGAAGGATTGAACCCTCTGTCCCTAGAGGTGGACCAGCCTCTCATGAAGGTTTCCCTGCACAGCTGGCGACCCCCGACGCTGGGGGAGCGTCCGCCACACTTGTCAAGATCTGGAAGAACAAAAGTGCTGCGGAACGCAACAGCGTTGAAACGTTGGATTACAACGCACAGGCGCTGGAACAAGAAACTGGTTTCTCTTGGGTCGCCCGAAATTTGGCCCAAGAGACGAGCCAGGTCGGCAAGAAAGGCCAGTCCCTTGGCGTTAATTGGTCCCATGGTTTCAAAAGCCAATGGGACAAAGTGGTAGGATTGCATCAGTTGGATGTATTTAGCATTTTTTCTGGCTTCAGTCAGTTCAGCAGCTCCTCCCGGCTGGTTGGAGGTTGTGGACAGGTAAGAAGGGGCCACTGCGTCCGCAACTGTGACGTCCCAGGTCAAGCACCGACCCGAGCGCCACGGAATCAGTGTTAGGCCGTCTGGTCTTTCACCATCGGACCTTGACAAACCCGGAGGTTCTTTAACCGCCGGGATGCCCGCTTGAATGAGACCTCTGCAGATTAGGTCATTCAGGACCGCGTGTCGGGCTTGTCGGCCCGGACCGAGACGGCACGATAGGCCGTGCGAGCCTTCGGCGGTCACCAGAGTGCCACATGGGCAGCTGTGTGGGTGACATTATGACCGTGCGTAGACGGAGGCCGACCACCATTCTAACACCTCGTCATCTAATCTGAGACTGCATGTACTATAGGTAAAGCAAACAACCAGTCACCTGCATGAGGTGCTGAGACTGCTTTCAGACGTGTTTGATGGTAATCACTAGTGTGAAAGTGGTCAAGCTCGGTTATTGTCTCTGCAAGGATAGGTTTGTCCCAAAATGACTGCTTATGAGGAAGCTCTCCATCTGGACAAGAGGTGGGGTATTTTAGGCACCAATGTTCAAATGAGGCGTCAAATTGTGTGTCAAAAGCAATGGGCACAAATGTGTGTGATGAAGGTAGGCCTGAATATTTTGCCTCTTTACGAACAGCGGCCAGCTCAGCCGCACCCCCAGCAATTGTTGATGTCCGATGGAGATAAGATACTGCACATGTATGGACATTGGTCACATCCCAGATGATGTATTTGCCTGCTGCCCATGGGACCAGTGTGGTTCCATCCGGACGTTTGCCATCGCTACGAAGAAGTCCGGAGGGCTCCTTCGAGCAAGGAATGTCCGCCTTTATTATTATTATTATTATTATTATTATTATTATCATCATCATCATCATCATCATCATCATCATAATCATCATCATCATCATCATCATCTTTTTCAGCCTCGATTGGGTTGGGAGCGCTTCTGAGTAGTAACATAGAAAGGGCGCTATATAAATCTTCGGAATGAATCAATCAATTAATTAATTAATTTTTTTTCGCCCGAGGTAGAAAAGATCCCTCAGGCTCTAAGAAACTAAACTACTGTGTCAAAGGTTCTCGTCCCCATCGTGCTGATCAAAAGTGCCTCTGAATGCCACTGCATTAAAGCGCTGTGTGCAAACATACAGACGCTGAAAAAGGTGACTTGTCTCGCGTGGGTTTCCCGTCGCCTCAGTGATACGGCGGCCCAGCTCCTGTAAGAATTCTAGTCCGGTGCGGTTTATGGGGCCCAATGATTCGATGATATTATTATTATTATTATTAATTTATTAAGCACCACTATCTAACGACCGAGCATCAATCAATGGCGCTGAGCAATTGTGAGCGAAGGACTTGCTCAATGTGCCAATACAGTAACCGTCTCAGAGGAGAAGGAGGATCGAACCCGTACTCTCCACGCTACAAGGCGAACGCTCCATTCATTCAGCTACGTGCTACTCTGCTATAACTGTGTTCAATTATTGCTAATTGGTTTTGTAAATTCTCCGACCCGGCCAATGTTTTGGGAATTTCCACAGCTACTCATGTGGCAATCCCTCCATTGTCAGAGTCACAGCCACGCGACATTGGCCACGTGGGGCGTTCCAAAGACTGACATTTATTCATCTGAAATGTTGTTAGTCAACTTCATTTCATTGTCGCATGTGAGCGTTTAGCAAACACGCAACAGTCGGTTTAGTCGGTGAGTTGTAAACTTATATGTTCGATTGAGTTGGTTTGATGGTGGTGGTGGTGATGCTGATGATGATGACGATGACGACGACGACGACGACGATGATGATGATGATGGTGGTGGTGATATATTCTTTTTATTGTTGTATAAATCATGCCACAGATAACAAACCACATCGTAACCTACAGTTGTCGATTATAAATAAACAGTTTTTCAGTGAAGTGTTAAGAATGTTTGGTTTTAAAGTTGTTATTGGCGTGGATTGATACGCTTGTATACATTAAACCAGTGCTTCCCAAAGTGGTGGTCCGCGGACCGGTGCCGGTCCGCGAGCCCTCAGTTGCCGGTCCGCAAAGTCGGGCAAGAAACTGGTGAAATGGTCTCCGAATCAGGAAATGGCTATTATATTCTTAAAAGTTATAACAAAAGCACTTATTAGGCTAGCATTTAAAGAGCAGCAGAGTCATAGAATTGGCTAAACATGCATTTAACTCAATTTTAATACATATTTGAGGAATCTAGGTGATTGAAAACGAAAAGGGGAAATGATTAATAAATTGGGCACTGGTCCTCTTGCAGTGGGAAAATCCCTGCCGGTCCGTGACGCTAAAAGTTAATTCCTGCCGGACCGTTACACTGAAAAGTTTGGGAAGCACTGCATTAAAAGCCTTGGTATATTTTTTACCGTCCTTGCAAGGCAATTTATGGCACGGTTTGAATCGACAAGATATTTATGGGACACGGTAGGGCCTATAGCCAATTGGTTAGAGCACTCGCCTTGTAGCGCAGAGAGCATGGGTTCGATCCCCCTAAGATGGTTACTGTGTAGGGATCTTAAGCAAGTCCTTCACTCACAATTGCTCAGCACCATCGATGTTCTGTTATGCGTGCAATTCGGAACGAGGGCAATATGAAATAGGCCTAGGTACAGTTGTATTGTATTCTAAAGCAGAGGATACGAAGAAGAGAAAGAAATTGAGGAGTTTCAGTCGAAATAGATATAAATGGATGTTAAATGTCTTCAGAATCACTTGAAATTCATCTTTTCTGCATTAAAACTTGATGCCTAGTCTAAAAATAGACGCGGTTTCGGATTAGTTAGAGCGCTCAGTTTGGACCGTTTAGACACCTTTAAAACATTATCAACAGATTGCATATAAGCCTGGGCATATAACGGAATTAAATGAAATATTTGCGTTTAGAGGCATCTTGGTATGGTTGAGAATTCGCGTCGTTTCTAACAAATACTTAGATTTAATACTTGAATTAAATACTTTTGAACCACGAAAAACACAATGTTCTGTCTTGTTATGCTTAATGCACAATATTGTATTGTGTTGTATCTATCAATTTGTATAGCGCCTCTCGCAGTGCACACCAATCAGAGGCGCTCCCAGTGCGAAAGACCCAGAGAAAAGAAAGAAGTCTTGAGACAACGAAAAGAGGCACTTGGCCCACCAGTTAATAAACAAGAACGAGTCAAAGGAGGAAGCTGGTTTCATAGTGCAGGGCCAATGAAGGCTAATATGAGCTAAGTTTACAGAACTCAATCGATTAAAGTGAATTTATTATCTACTAATTATTTGTAAAGACCCAATGTTTTAAGTGAATTTAATTTCTGTGGTCAGCCACATTTTATATCGCAAAGCAAACGAGACAGTGGCGATGCCTATCGAATATGGCAACTTCTCTACGGTGGCTCCATCTGGTGAATCCAGATGATTTCGTAATTGTAATCTCAAAATTCAAAAGCGCTGCTTAACTCTATTCTAAGCGCAGGGCACCGTCTCATTCACGAGCGCTGGGTCAAGTCAGAGGGGTTGCTTTTGTCATTACCAAGTGAATCTTCTGCGCTTCTGTGAAAGAGAGCGTGCGGATCGCGGTTCGCTTCCCGATGCTGGCTTATTTCATAGATTTAAATCTCGGGCTAACACGGTCCGTGCACGGACCTTAAATGGCGTGGGGCCCAATCAAACGGGAAAGTGCTTCTGAATCGTGGCTTCGAGTCATCAACTACATGCGAATTACGGCACTCTAATCTCTACTATTTATTTATAATTTTATTTATCTAATTCGCTCCAGCTACTGTGCTGCCACCTAGCGAATGTCCAACAACCTAACGTTTCTCTGCACACGTTGCCGAAGCCAGCCAAGCGTTGCCTACGCATCAATGACGCTCTCGTTACCTGACC
The DNA here is from genome assembly GCA_020284085.1 of Aporrectodea caliginosa. Taxonomy (NCBI): domain Eukaryota; kingdom Metazoa; phylum Annelida; class Clitellata; order Crassiclitellata; family Lumbricidae; genus Aporrectodea; species Aporrectodea caliginosa. The sequence continues at coordinate 894,273 of JACEVL010000188.1, forward strand.
TACCTACCTGTGACGACGGCGACTCCAGTCCAATCTAGCTCACCTGTACCTTCGGGCAAACGCACACAGATCGGGTTGTATAGCCTTATCACCTAGGGAGCGCTTATAGATCGCCGCCTATCTCGATACGTACCAGGCCGAGAGAGCTCGCTAGCTATACGCGCTGAATCATTTACAGCTCATGGGCTGGCGTTATCAAAAGCAGCCTTACCTTCGTAGCTACCTCAGCCTACCTGTACAACATACCTGTGTCTCATCACGTACGGGTGATAGCCTTTATATATATAGACGGCGGCGGTGGCCAGTTGGCAGCACGTAATGTCTTTGGCCTAGTGTCGACCGATTTATCTATCGTCTTGAGCAACGTATCAATCTACTAAAAGGGGACTAGGCATTTCTTCGTCTCTGGCAGGATTCGAACCTCACATTAGAAAACAACTTAACTGCTGAGGTGAAGAAAGAAATCGGTAAGAACTGCGACGATTATTACAATTCACGGTAAACGATTAAACGTCGAATTAATGTCGGTGATAGAGCTATCGTGTAAAGGTCAAATTGACGTCATTCGACAAACAGGGTGAATTTCAGAAGTTTTATTTGTATAATCGATACGCGGTGGTGTAGGCCTAGTGGTTAGCGAATTGGACTGTCAATCGAGAGGTCAGAGGTTCAAATCCCCGCAAGGGCCGAAATTCGGTCCCAAGATTTCTGCTCCACCTTCGTCCGCTAGCCGAGTCAGATAGAACAGTAAACTGGCCGTACACTGTCGGTGGGAAGATGAGACGGCGAGGGAGAGGACTAGTCACCCGTCCTCGCATGACGAAGCTGAGAAAATGAAGTGGCTAGAACTTCATACCCATGGCTGCCTCAGGGCAAGCTTAACGGACTGCTTGCTCTTTTTCTTCGTCAATGCTGCTATGGTCCAAATTGATCGCTATCTGCTTTGAAAGTGGGCGTTTCATAGCGAAGCCTTCAAAAGATGTCGCTTCAGTATATTGTCTCATTGGTTTAGTAATGATCACTCGATTCTGAGTCATTGCGATCCAACGAGTTAATGGTGTTTTTCACAGATCGGTAATTACATAGCGCGACTCTAGGAAACTAACCAGGCTCTATGTACTTCTGTCTGTCTGTCTGTTGTCTCTGTCTGTCTCTGTCTGTCTCTGTATGTCTGTTGTCTCTCTGTCTCTGTCTGTGTCTCTGTGTGTCTGTCTCTGTCTCTCTGTCTACAGGGTAATGAACGGCAGATAGTGTAGACTCTAGACCATCTGCCATGCATAATTACCCCAGCATGGCCTACTCTCATCATGCCCACACCCTACTTTCCCCAACTGCTCCCCAGTAGTGTAGTCCTAAAAAATGAAGTGGGGGAACGCCTGGATATTGAAGTAAGCAAAAAGTGCCATCTTGCAAGAATTTTGCATAGTGTGAGAAAAAAAGTGGGGGAACGGCGTTCCCCCACGTTTCCCCCCACACCACTGCTGCTCCCTTATTATACCAAATCCTACCCTTTCCTGTCTTAATTCACCCTCTCCTAAGCTACCATCGCTTAACCTACCCTTCTCCACCGACCACCGCATCGTGGTCTCCTACCGTAAACACCCTACAAGGGGTGATAAAGGAAGTGACTCTAGCTGGCGTGAAGGTTCGAACGTTACAGAAGTTAATTGTATGCAAACGACCCGAACAGATGTCGTAGCACATGCGCAAACAGACTTGGGGTGAATGCAGGTCATGCCCCAGTCCACCCCACGCCACCCTTGGACCCGGGCAGAATGCATGATAGTAACAGCTGGAGGGTTACAAACCACAAGGGTTACGAAGTAAACTGAGGACAAAACAAAAGAGGTAATTAAACGTTCATTATTTAAGTCTCGATTGTTACAATATATAATTATCTTTGTTTATTGATTATTCGGGATGTCACACCGCATCCAGGTACAAGTTAAATTAGAAGTTAGAAAGTAAGTTCGTTGCTATCGTTGTTCTCATACGAAAGGTTTATTTGCTACTTTCTATATAAAACTCTTGGTATAGGCCTATAGATAAAGGTCGCCAACGTTGTTTGATTGATGAGCTCTCGACAATGTCACATGATTACTACGTGTCGAAAAGTGTTTTATTAGTGATGATGATAATAATGATAATTACAACGATGACGATGATGATGATAGTAAGGAGAAGGAAGAGGAGGAGTAGGACGAAGATGATGACGACGATGATAATTACGATGAAGACGATGATGATGATGATGATGATGATGATGATGATGATGATGATGATGATGATGATGATGATGATGATGATGATAGCGTCGCACCAACCCCAAGCGGGTAATGAGGTCACGTAGAGTTCACGGTCGTTGATTTGTGAGTTTGAAGTGTGCTTGTTTGACGCTGCAACTGACGTCTGAGATATTATTTAAAGGTCGCCGTCGTTGTTTGATTGATGAGCTCTCGATAATTAGCTCTTGATAGGCTGTGAATACCTGATTAGGCTACTGTAGAGGCCTAAAGGTCTAAATATAGGCCTACTCAATCAGTGAATGCCTTCGCGAGAGATCTCCACAGTTTAGACGAGAGGTTCAAGAGACGTTGAGTTTCCCCTTTTCTTCTGCTGTGAGTTATAGTCTGTGAATTGAAGCAAAGATATATCATGGAGTCTCAATTTAGGTTGTATGTATATATATATATATATATATATATATATATATATATATATATTTGACTGTCTGTCTTTCTCAGTGGTTAAAGTGGTTTGGTTGAGCAGTGGGAACTCCGAAGAAGAGTCTTATTAGAAACATGCGTTACCAAGGTTCCTTTTGCATGGTGACCAGTGGGAACAACGCAAGCAACGAATTTCGAGATCACTCGTTCCCATCCACTTTAAACGCTGGTCACAGTCTGTCTTTATACACGTGTTTACCTGTGTCATCTATACGTAGCGACCTATATCGGTTACACGGCGTTCCAATTATCGAAGTCTGCAAATGTATTTCAATTGCGAGCATCACACAATCACACAGACCACAGATCAGCAGCGGCTCCTGATTAAAAGTCACCTGACTACAGATAAGCATTCGTCGTATTACTCGTAATCGTATAGACCTCTCTTTCATCCTGCTGTGTGAAATTACCTCTCATGCTGTTTGCGTTGGCATTTGCGTCACCTTAGCAATTATCATTGAGGATCAAACAGTTTTCCTAAATGCAATGCAAATGTTATGTAATGTAATGTAAATATCCGAGCTTAATGACAGGCGCTGTATATCAAATCAGGTTCCAATAGCCCGGGTGTTCGGTCCGTTTAGGTGCCAGGTCAGAATCCGGGGAGGTCAAGCCGAGGCGACCGCATGGTAGGCTACTATATCTATATGGCGAAAGTCGTGAAGAGGAGTGGGAGGAGGAGGAGGAATAAGAGAAGACAACGAGGAAGAGAGAGCGCGAGACAGACAGACAGAGGCGGCTTAATAGAAAACGAAGAAAAAGACAGACAAACTATAGAGAGCATTACAGCGATTGAGGAGGTATCTCTACGACGGTGCTATATGGAAACATCAGTCGGTCTTAATTTGGGGGACGTGAAAACAATCTTCACAAGATCCTTGAAATAGACGTTGAATGACTTGAATCTATCGATACTATACGCTAAAATGTAGTTTGCAACTGGCATTCCAATAAAGAACATCCTATTCTATTCTATTCTATTCTATTCTATTCTATTCTATTCTATTCTATTCTATTCTATTCATCCATAGTAGATCTATGATAATTTTACGGTTTTCATTATGCAAATGCTCTGACGTCACCTGTCGAACTAAAAGTGAATTAGAGATTAGAAATCGTAATTTATGTAGCGTCAGTCTGAAGAAGGCCTAATAAAATTATTATTCTAGAACATAATATGATCTCAATATATCTAGAACGCGTGTGGCTCTGTCATGCAAAGCCCGTAATACATGAAGTGCTAAATATGTTTGTTGTCTTCGGTCCTCATTTCAAAGTCTCTTCTTATCGACCTAGACCGGCGGACGACGTGTTTACTAAGGGATCGGCACATGTGCTACAGGACCCTCCCTCCGACCGTCCATCTGTCGCTCTGTGTGTGCATGTGTGTCTGTCTGTCTCTGTCTGTTTCTTTCTCTATGTATCAGTGTGTGAATGATACTAGGGACATAGACAGGTAGACAGAGAGAGACAGACAGAGAGAAGCATAACGAGGCATAAAGAGACACAGAGAAAGAGAGACAGACAGAGAGAGACAAAGACAGAAAGAGACATACACATAAAGACAGACAAAGAGAGAATGGGAGACAAAGAGAGAGATATAGACTACCTTATCGGCTTTATCGCTTATAATCGACCTATATATAGGCTATGACTAAATGTCCCCACAGAGATCCTGAGTGGCCGAGTGGGTTGGTTGCTCGCTCGTCACGTCGGCGCCCCGGGTTCGCTTCCCGGTCGGGTCGGTTTATCAGAGGTTAATTTCTCGGATCTTTACTGCGGGTGGCTCGGTCGCAATTTAAACGTGGAGTACGAGGTTGCTTTCTGCCTCCGACACTAATCATCTTCGATATGAAAAAGTGTCGTTAAGCCGAAACAATTTATTTGTCCCCACTGACAATATACAGTGAGGACAAAAAATAAGATCTAATCAGTTGCGAAAGTCGTTTTTCTTGGGAAGAGCAAAAGCGGATTTCTACTTTTCGATATCAACGTAGTATTTGTTTAGTTTTCATTTGATAATTATAAGAAATTAAACATTGTAGTTTTCGTTTCAGTTTAAGGCGACAAAGATCGTTGTATCATTAATAAGATTAATCATTACTAATTATACTGAGGACAATCGTTTCTTGGTCTCTCTCTCGTACAGTTGATAACAGTAGACACCATTGTTCAGTTAGACTGATTGATTGAATCAGGGTTGATTGAGAATTCGGTTGACTGATTGGTTCGTCTATTCTCTTGTTTATCGATTGATCTATTGATTGATTTATTGATTTTTAGTATGAGAGAGATAATACGTTTATTTAACGACGCCGTCATAACGACGATGATTGGCGTCATTTCTCAAGACATTTGTATACATTTATATACAGGATATATGCATAATTGTTCGTAAGTGTTCGCAATTGTTCGTGCTTTTAGCTAATGTTTCGCTGTCGTTTGAGAAATTTTAATAATAATAATAATAATAATAATAATAAAGTAATACTGATAGTTAGGGTCGCTAATAGTTGGCAGCGTTCTGCCTCGTTATTGTTCTTGCTTTTAAATAATTTTATAATTAAATGTTAATGTTCTTCTTCTTGGTCTTCCTCTTTGGCTTCTTCTTTGACTTCGTCTTTGTCTTCTTTCTTGGTCGTCTTCTTCTTGGTCGTCTTCTTCCCGGTGAGGGGGCCGCCTTCAGATCTTCCGACCGGAAACCTCCAGCCACTTGTAGATGGTGTCTAAGCAGCTGGATTGACTGAGCACGGTGTACAGGTCGAAAGGCCAGTTTTTCCGTGCGCACTCTCGGAGGAGCTGGTCTTGGAGACCAGCCTGAGTAGGACACTCCAAGAGGAAGTGACGCACGGTTTCCTGGGCGTCACCGCACTCGTCACAGTTTCCGGTTTCGTGGCGACCCCACATCTTCAACTGCGTCTTTAGGAGACAGTGGCCCAATCGCAGTCTGGTGATGGTGACTTCCTTCCTCCGGTTTGGGTCGGTGTATTTGCGGACCAGGCTGACGTCTGGCTCGACGACCCTGTAGTCGGAGCCGGTGTCTGAGGTGGTCCACTCTGCTTGCCACTTCCGGAGGAAGTGGTCGCGGTAGATGCGTCGGGCTTCTGGATACTCCAGCGTCATCGGGGTGTCTACGGCGGTGTTGTGAAGAGCCTGTTTGCACAGGGCATCTGCCGTCTCGTTGCCTGGGATGCCGAGATGACCAGGGATCCAAACGATCTTCGGTGGCGACTCTGCGTGTTGCCCGTAGTCATCTATGGCGATCATCAGGTCGACGAGTTGATGTTGTCTTGTCCCGGACTGCTGTTTCTCCAGACTCTGCAGGACACCGAAAGAATCTGAAAAGATAACAACATTTGGTATGTTAGCGCTGGTGGCCCATTCTATCGCCCTGCTTATGGCCTCCATTTCTGCTGCCAGGACTGACGACCCGTCGCTCATCCTGTAGCTTCCATGGTGGTCACAAGAGGGCACGTAGAATGAGCATGATGCATGACCTGCGGTGTTCTTTGAGCCGTCGGTGTAGACAGCCACATGGTCCTCGTAGGTGCGGATATGGTCTTCGACCATGGTCTTCTTTCTTCTGATGGAATCTGAAAAAGCAACAACATTAGCAGTATTAGTTAGGTCTCTGATCTTATCACTGAGTGTGGTGTCTATGATCGGTTGGCGGAGTCGCCACATCGGTCTTGTCGTGCAGGCGAGTGGCTGGATCGTAGGCTTTTCGATCTCGCTGTTGATGTTTCTCGCCTTCACACGGATCGGGTCCATATCGTCTTTGGCCGCCTTCGTCTTCCGACCGCTGGTGATGGTCTGCGTCGGATGGTCCGGGATGGCGTCTATCTTCATGATGAACTCCATCATCTGCTGCTTCCGTCGTAGGTGGAGTGGCATCTCCCCGCAGTCTACCTGCAGAGCGGAGAGGCTGGTTCCTCGAAGCGCTCCAGAAGCGATGGTAAGCGCCTTACACTGGATTGTGTTTAGCACTTTCTTCTGGTTCGCCGAGGCACTCTCGTACGCGATGCAGCCGTAGTCGATGACAGAGCGGATGAGAGCTCGGTAGACGCTTTATATAGGGTCTGTTTCTCCACGCCTATCAAACTCCCTGCCAGCGTATAGACGGTCTTAGAGTTCGTTAATCTTCTGGATGAGTTGCCACTGGTGGGCCCACGGCCCCACGCACAGACTTAGAACCCATTGCGACCAGTGGAGTCCCATCCAAAGTTGACGGTTGACAACGCGTTCATTGATGGAACACGGTAGCCGATTCGTTGAGCGTTTGCCTTGTAACGAAGAGAGTATGGGTCTGAGACGGTCACTGTGTAAGGACCTTGAGCAAGTCTTTCACTCGCAATTGCTCAGCGCCTTTCATCGTTAGATAGTGGCGCTTAATAAATGCATAATGATGATGATGATGATGATGATGATGATGATGATGATGATGATGATGATGATGATGATGATGATGATGATGATGATGATGATGATGATGATGATGATGATGATGATGATGATGATGATGATGACGATAACAATACCGTGATACTGTGATAATGGTCGTTGTCGTCGTCGTTGATTTTAAGGAACAAATTTGTTTTCCCTGTTTTAGTTCTGAATTCGTTTTCCTCCATCGGTCGATTCATCCGCTAACGAAGAAGATGCGTGAACGAGTGAAGGAGAAGTTCGGTGAACTGTTCCAGCGCTTCGTTCCACTCGGCTTCAAACTGGAACACCTGGACGAACCATGGGACTATTCGGAGGAACCTCACGTGATCCGGCGCCAGGCGATCCTCAAGAAGTACCCGGAAGTGAAGAAACTGATGGGCTACGACCCGACAACAGCGGTCATCGTCACGTTTGAGGTCATCCTCCAAATCGTCATGTGCTATCTCATCCGTGACGCGTCCCTCCCGACGATCCTCATCTCGGCCTACGTCATCAGCGCCACGATCAACCACTCCCTAGGGAGTGCCATCCACGAGATCGGGCACAACCTGGCCTTCGGTCACAAGTACCCGCTGGCCAACCGCGCCCTCGGCATGCTGGCCAATCTCCCGATGGCCATCCCTATGTCGGTGACCTACAAGAAGTACCACGCCGATCACCATCGCTACCTAGGACATGACACCATCGATGTCGACATCCCGACGGTCGTCGAGTCCTACCTGTTCCGCCATCCTCTGACGAAGATGCTCTGGCTGCTGATGCACCCCATCATCCACGGCCTTCGACCCTACTTCAAGAACCCCATCCCCGTTGTCCAGCTGGAGGTCGTCAACTTCATCTGCCAGCTGTCCTTCGACGCAGCCATATTCTACGTATTCGGAGGTCGCTCTCTGGGGTACCTCATCCTCGGTACGTTCTTCGGACTTGGCTTCCACCCTCTGGCGGGGCATTTCATCTCGGAGCACTATCTCTTCACGAAGGGTCAAGCAACGCACAGCTACTACGGTCCCCTCAACCCCATCCTCTTCAACGTCGGATACCACGTCGAGCACCACGACTTCCCGTACATACCCTTCACCAAGCTACCGGAACTGAAACGCATCGCGGCGGAATTCTACGACCCTCTGCCCTACCACACGTCCTGGGTCAAGGTTCTCTGGGACTTCATCTTCGACCGAGACCTCGGGCCGCACGCAAGGGGCATCGGGTACCTACCCCAGGGCATGAACGAGGAAGACATCCTGATGAAGACGACGAACAAGGAACCAGTCGATGCGTTTAAAGACGCAAAGGAAGAATAGTGAACACTTAGCAATGGATTGGACGAATCTGGCCTTGCATTCGCTAGATGGCGCAAGCGCGTGGTGCGGGACTTGGGCTTGTGGCGTTACTGCGTTTTGTGCGGTCTCTCTTTGTTCTCTACGTCAACTTGTAATGGCGTCGGCGGAATTTTTATGATATTTTAAGCGAAATGAGACGCAAAAGCACAGAATGTTTGATGACATCGGTTTAAATATTGACTTTTATAAATTATTATACAGAAACAACGATTTATTTGGTTTCTAGAATTCGCAAATGACCTTGCTTTTCAGGACGAGCGAAGCGAAAAACTAGGCGGAGGGTGTTTTAAATTTTATTATTTTGTGTGATCAGTTTGCAGTTTACAGTTTATTTGTGTCTATATGGACGCCTGTCAGTCTGTCAGGTAGACAGACAGACAGACTCCTATATGCCCACAAATAAAATGTAAACTGTAGGTCCTATCTGTCTGTCTGTCTCTGTCTGTCTGTCTGTCTGTCTGTCTGTCAGTCAGTCTGTAAGCCTATGCCTGACGCTGATAGTGTACAACATGAAGATCTATTTATAGGCCTATACGTAATGAAGGCCTAAGTCTATTCTAGGTCTCTTCTGTTTTATATAATTGTTGGTTAGTGCGTTTTTACCGAAATAATTGTGTAAATAATTTCTCATCAATAATGAGTTAATTAAAGTTCTCTAACCAGATTTGAGTAGTTTTGTGCCTAGTCTACTTGGCCAACTAAAATTTAAGATATTCTCCTGAAAGCTTTGATGCATACTAGGCCTATAGGAGTAAAGATATCCCACTTACGAGGAGCCATCACTTGAATATTACACACACACACACACGCACGCGCGCACGCACACGTTTCAGAGGGAGCTGGGCATCTGCCACCTGTAGATCTTCCCGTGTTGATGTACAGATATATACTCCCTGTCTGCCTTTTGGCAGTGCCAGTCCTAAATCTGATGACGCTAATCATCTTTGTTATGACACAGCATCGTTTAACTAACCGCAGATACAATCACGATGCAATATGGTGGTTTCGGGCACAAGTGAGATTATATAGGCCTATTAGCGCCTGGAACCGAACCTCGGGTGAACGGAGTGTATTGATTGAAACTATTTATTGTTGTCATAAGCTGCCGTTAAACTCGATCCATCCAGTCATTGCAATCACTAAAGGGTCTTGTAAAGTTCTGTTCTGAATCTGGGTAACAGAAAGCTGTTGTATTTAAAGGACCAACAGTTGAAAAGAAGCTATATAATAATCGTTTATACTTCTTTGGCCAATTAGCCTATTAAGATTAAAATAAAAAGAACCAATAGTAAAAACAAAGTTTTTTACTATATCCATCTAGTATCCTATAATCCGTCATATTAAGCAGTTACCTCTACAAATATATAGCATTTTACAACATAGCGTCCGCTTAATCAAGCACCGCACCCGTTTCTGTTGCAGCCAATGGCAACGCTGGCCAATCACAACGCTCCGTGTCGGAAAAGGGGATTCCCCGATTCGAAAAGTTTAGTCCCCGATTCTATAAGCTAGCCTTTTTTGGGGAGCTGAAATTTTGATAGAATGAAGTGTGTGCGAGGGCGAGTCTGTCTGCCAAGTTTCACGACGATTGAATGATTGTAAGTGATCGAACTAGTCGTCGCAAGATTTGACTTTTTAGCCTGTGGCTCAATCAATCAAGCAAGCAATCAAGATTCCCGCAAGTTAAACTAGATGGATAAAAACTGTGAAAATAACCTGAGATTCTTATTGTAAGAAATTAATTAGGCCTATGGCCAGGGCTGCCGACAGAAATTCCGGGCCCCTAGGGCCTAGGCAGAGCAGTCACGGGCCCCTAACTATCCTTAGACTTTATGAGAATTTTTTTAAACAAACTGAAATAATAATAGTGCGGGTACAACCTTACAAAATTATATTTATATATGCAATTATTGTAGTTAAGTGTCCGTAATATTATATTTTAAAAGGCATAAATCATAATCTTTGTATAACTGGTTATAATATTTTTGATAAGTTGATTGCCGGGCCCCTAAAAGTCGCCGGGCCCCTGGGTTTTTGCCCCCCCCCCTCTGCCCCTCTCGGCGGGCCTGCCTATGGCAGTTGGTTTGGTAACTGCTGTTTAACGAATAACGGCACTGTCATAAAACAAAATTATTAGCTTTTCCTTCCTATATACTTTCTCCAGGCTTGGGACTGGCACTACCAGATTGAGTACGAGTAGTGGTGGAGTTTAAATTATGATGCGCTAGAGTATAACAGAAGTATGGTATGGTTCCTTTCAGGGGCGTCTATCCCCCCCCCCAAAGTCATTGGAGCAACTTTCCCCCCCCGCTTCCCTTCCTGCAGCCACTGTATATTATGTGTTGATTATGTGATAGCCTAGGCGTAAACTGAATAAACTGATTTAAAATTTAAAGAAACTTTTTACTTAGCAATAAGTGATTGAAAATGAAAACTGCGAGCACAATATATTATATTACCACTGTGCAAACAACATCTGCTACAGACAGTTATAATTATTGTCAATGTAATAGTAATTCGCACATAAATTCACATCAGCACTCAGCGGTACATGCCATTACACCAAAGAGACTTGGCCAAAACAATTAATTGACTGGATTCCGGGGAAAAGATTGGATGACCATAACCCTCACACGACATACAATAATAGAACAAAAACAAGGAGAAACGACCCGTAGGCCTAAGTGAACAGTGAGTCATGTCTATTTTGGCACCTTGTATTAAGCTGAATAATACAATAGGCTGCCTACCTTTTGTATTTGAAACCATGGTTTTCCTTGCAGTGGTTCTTCCATTTGTCCCCACACACCAACATGTTGCAGCAAACTTATAAGCATTGCAACTTCGCAATTCGCTTTTCTCGTGGCATTTCACTAGAATACTGTAATTATCTACCAACAGGCTATTGACGGTAACGATGACTTAGACCAGTGATGGCCAACCTGTGGCACACGTGCCATTTGTGGCACGCCAGCCTATGACGAGTGGTACGGAGGACCTTGGCATTTTCTGAAAAATTATGCTGGGTTCATTAGTTTAGAATTTTATCTCTATATAGAATCGTAGGCGCCTCCGTAGCTCCGTAGCTGCAGCGACCGAGGGCTGGGTCGGTCTGACTCTACAGACAGATGCAGCACAGGGGCTCGAAGTCGGCAGGGAAGAGGTCAGCGGCAGGGTCATCAGTCGGCAGGATGTCAAACTCCAATTTCTCCACAGCATATTTCTACTATGCAGAGATAAGAAGCCCAACTTGTTCCCAGTGAACGATCGTAGGACCCAGACCCACCAAATGGGGGGGGGGGAGAGGGCAAATGCCCAGGAGCCTAATGCCTTTTAAAATATTACTGACACTTAACCACAATAAGTTTAAACTTCAAGCATCTTAATAATTATTTAATTATTACCTTACTGCATGGTACGATATTTTATAAATTTAAACTTCACCCCTAATTTCTCAATGAGGTCTTCCCCCCTATTTCTTGGGTGGAGCATTTGCTCCAAGGTTTACATGGTGTAGACGCCTCTGGTTCCTTTTAAGCAATTCGCCAAATTTTGCATCAATTGAATCTGTAGTTACGATCGTCAAAGGTGTTTAAACGTAAATTCGATTTTTTCCCAATATTCATGACTTCTTTCATCATTTAAATTTCACCAGGTCCGTGTAAGAACCGTCTGGATTTTTAAAACGTGTTTGTAGAAAACGAAAAATCATTTTAATGGCTGATTGTTCTGTTATACAAATAAGTAAAAACACTGTTTTTCAGTTGTATAAGAATCTGTTAGCAAACACCTTCCACCGTATACAGGACCTAAGTCCACGTGCTAGTCCAAAGAATCTGTAGAATGGAATTGAAAGAATTACAATTGTCTCTCCGGTTGAATCCTTGGTCATAGATGTCTACAATTAAATTTTTACATCGGGTATTAAAATAATCAGATTAGCGCTATATAACATTCCAGAAACGATGGCGTTGTTGTGGTAGCTTCCTATAAATAGAAACGCAGATAGTAAATTTCAGGAGATCACAGTCAATGGTTTTTTTATAGTTTTTGTTTTTTACTCTTCGCGTAATATTTAAAAACTGATAATTACGCAGTATGATTACAAATCAATATGAACGGATGATCACAGGTTATTACCATAGAGATGTATAATATATAAATATATCACTAGAGCCCCGCATCTACCATCTATGGTGAGGCTGTGACCCTTAAGCTAGGCATAGAGACGTATCTAAGGTCGTTGAGACGTATAATATAAACCGACGTCATCATCGACGTGAAATGCGTGGACACGTCACCAGTTATGTTAATGAGCGCTGGCTAAATTGTGTAGTGTGTGGATGTAGCAACTTATTAAAGCCCGAAAACGTGGCAGCTGGAATATTATTTAATGGATAAGTTGTTATTTTGTGTCTTTTGAACTTTTTTAAGGCGTAAGCTTCGAAAAGAAATTAAAGTCTCGCTTAAGCTTGACTGCGTCCATGAATTTCAACCAATCAAAACGCGTCATTTCAATTTCCATTAACTGCGGAACTCTCTTTAAGGTTTTATTATATCTATGATTGTGGCTTCTAATATGTGCAAAGGGAATATGCGTCATGTTCCCTCTAGCGATGATAATAATACCTCATTGGTTATTACAGACATCGAAATCGAATTTAACTGTATACGGCAGCCATGCAAGGCACCCATCACGTCCTACATCTAATTTTTACGAACGCGCCATCTCGCGAATGCTGGGCTGAGTGGACCTTTGGGAGGGTACGGGAATCGATACCGCTACCTACTGCTCTTCACGCCAGTGATGTTACCACTACACTATGGACCCCCCCTCCCTCGCTCATCGTGAGTTAACCATCATATTAGTCCTACTGAGTAGACTGTCTTAATTGAAGGGGCGCTATATAAAACTACTGTAATAATACTGGCGAGGAATTATTTATTTCCACCGGCATCAGATTACGACATTGACGATGCTACTACCTACAGTCCCAGATAACCGACCACGTCTGACCGACGTCGGTAACACGTCAAGAAACCCATCAGTTTCCGACGTCGGATCGACGTCTTGCCGCTCATCGGGTGCTCATTGAACCGGCCTGTTTTTCCGACGTCGGCCCGTCGTGGGTTTCCGACGTCAATCCGACGTCTCTAACTCACGTCGGCCCGTCGTGGGTTCCCGACGTCAATCCGACGTCTCTAACTCACGTCGGCCCGTCGTGGGTTTCCGACGTCAATCCGACGTCTCTAACTCACGTCGGTCCGACGTCGGAAAAACAGGCCGGTTCAATGAGCACCCGATGAGCGGCAAGACGTCGATCCGACGTCGGAAACTGATGGGTTTCTTGACGTGTTACCGACGTCGGTCCAACGTGTCTAATTCACGTCGGCCCGACGTCTCTAACTCCCGTCGGTTCCACAATCAGTTAACCTGCCCATGCATGGTAACCAATTGTTTTATTAGTCACTCTTTGTCCATTGTCACAAATTAGAGAGTCTGCATTGGTTTCGTCATTGATATTCCCTTAAGTGGGTCAGCCTGCACTGGCCTACGATTCTGAGGGCCTACTCTCCCTGATACAGGCAAAGGGGAAACAGATCCGAATAAAACAACTGTTCTCAGAATAAAATAACTGCTTTGTTACTGGTAAATTGTAATTACATCATATTCGTATACGCTATATAAAGTACAAGTATATTATATAAAGAAATCATATGTAGATAGCAGTGATCGATAACCAAACAACTTAATGAGTAGATTGAAATTAATGGGGCCTACATTTCCCATCTGGCCTCGGCCTATTACCAGTTTTGCACAGACCTGAGGATATCTTAAGCAAGTGGCTAAGCTCAGATGAAGACTTTCGTGAAAAGGTATAGATTTAAGCGCTCATTCACATACGAATTATAAACAGCCGGTCACTTTTATTCAGTTTCAGTTTGACAAATACAACCTATAGGATACATAATATGCACTTTTTGGGGTTAAAGACAGGCACATGTCAGCCAGCTACCTAACCAGAAAACCCCAAAGGGGAAACTGGAGGTAGGATTGTTCCATTGCTCATTCAGCAGAGTTGGGATTATATAATGAATGATAAAACATCAAAGTAATAATATTGATAATAATAACAACATGAAAATAATCTGACCCTAAACGACCCTCACGAAGTCTACCTGACTTGAATCGATTCTCAAGATGTCCGCCATTTCGAAATTCCAAGGGAAAACAACAAGTTCACATGACAGGATTTAGCCAATAACGCGACGGGTGTGAATCTAGTACTGAGATTCCGCTAACGCCCTGAGCGTTAACAGATCCACTACGAAATAGTAATTATGTTTGTGAACCATGTATAGTAATTGTACAACAACGAGTGATAATCCCTTGCTAGTAAGGGGGTCAGAATGCAGAATATTACAGTTGCATAAACAAGGTTTAAGGGACTATCCAGTTTCACGGTTGTGAGTTTGTAGCGTTCTTGTTCTTGACTCGTTCGCTGATCATGAACTGTTCCAAGTAGAAATTCTACGAGGATCGCTTTGCCACAGTACTTTCGGCACGAGTACTGCAGTTGAAGGCAGGGTTGGCTTTAGTCACAAGTGTCTCAATTGGGATGCTGAAGTTCCAGTGGATGGTCCTCAGAAACAACTCCAGTACTTTATCCGCAGACATGAAGGAGTTGCTGGAGCTTTTGACCGCAGCGCTGATGGAAAGGCTTTCCTGACACACAGCGTTAAGTACGGTTGTTTAGAGGTGTAGACTCAGAGGCCATTTTCATTCTGGTCCCTTGGGCGCACTGTTGGCTTCTTGCTTGTCAGCGCCTCCTTGTAAGCCATGCTCCGGCAGTACTTTGCTATACAGCCAAAAGAGTAACAAAGAAAACAGCTTGTAAGAAGTTGCACAAAGTCTTAAAAATTATACATGGCAGAACCCGTGGTTTGGAACAATGGCATGGAACATATTTACCATGTGCTCACTCATGTTTGGGTGCATGTGACCTGTATGCTCTTGCAGCAACACGTGGCCCTGCATTTCTCAACTAGGAGAATCTCCATTAGTGGTGTGCCTTTCCTTACCCTTTAACCATGCTTGGGCTATTTTTATGGAATTTTTAATCTCAAGTACTCGTTCCGAGAGAACACGGATTCAACTGCAAATGTTAGCCTGTAGCATGCAAAATCATAATTATTAGCTATTAATTTTAATAGAGCAAAAGTGCACATCTGTCCAAGACCAACATTGTAAGATGGATGGAAATAATACCCCCGAACATCCCTGGCAATCGCCCAGGCTAGGACATAATCCCCCAGGCTAGGATATTGGCCTAATCACCCCAACCTCAGCCAAGTAAGGTGTAGAAACCTATACATCATATCCAATAACATCTACAAGAATATTTGATGATTTCACTTGAAAAGTTTATTATACTAGTCGTCCCAAAGTTGTCCAAATAGTTACCGGTACAAGCAATGGCAAATTAACAATTGGCCTAAAAGTACATCAAGTGCATGTGTCTCATAGCTGTAGTACCCAATTGGGCAAAACATTCTAAAAATGAATGTTGTGTCTAAGTCTGCGCAGCATATCCTCGATGATTTTCTTCGATACCAAACTTGGCACAGTTGCAGCAAACAAATTTTAGAAGTGAACGACATTAACAAGATGTAAGTTAAAACCTAAATGACATGAACAATTCTGAACTTTAAATGCAAATGACACTAACAAGTTTTAACTTTAAAATGGAACGACAACAAGTCTTAAGTTTAGATCTGAATGACATTAACAAGACTTAAAGTCTATACCTTAAAGTCTATACCTTAACAAGCTGACACAACGAACAAAAACTGGGCAAGTAACGTTTATCAATTAAATGCAAAAAAGGCTAATTGCACAGAGGGGGGATTATGTCCTATGCAAAATCGGGGGATTATGTCCAGAAGGATTATGTCCTACAACCAGATTGTAATGGGTTGCTACCACCTTGTGAACTGACAACAATACATGAACACTGGTGTGGCGCGGTGGCAGATTGGTTAGAGCGGTTGACCTGTAACGCAGAGTATGGGTTCGATCCTTGTCCGGAGCGGTTACTGTGTAGGGACCACGAGCAAGTCCTTCGCATGCATCTGCTCCGCCGAGGCGTGTGTGCTTCTGAGCTTTGGGCCACCTTTGGAAGAAGGGCAATATCAAATGCAGTTGTATATTGTTATTAATAGTTACGTTTGAGCTTCAGATGTCAGAATTATTAACATCTTCTGTGTCACTGAAATTCAACGAGTTCTGGTCTCTTGAGTTGGACCCCGGCTTTGGCATCCACCACCACGGTAACTTGAAGTGTGCAGCCATTCCACGGTGACATTATCAATGTCTGTATCACACTATCACTGCATTGCGAGTCAGTCGGTTTGCCTTGACAGCATCTGTGCACAACATAATTATTTAAATGCAATGTTAATGAATAGGCATAGCAACTAACATCAGTTCCTACTATCCCCAATGTAAGCTGGAAGCAATCCCTTTACTGTAAACCCCTTCCCAGGCTTTCGGGCCCCTACCTGCCGTTGTACTCTGCTCCTTCTTAAACATGCAGTGCATATTTTAACGGAGTTGGACTACTGGGACAAAGTCTGCAGTGACTAGGAGGTCTGGTGTAGCGTTGTAAGCGCTCAAGTGGGGTCTGGCGCAGCCCAGCCGACAATTCATTTTAGAGCATTTGCTGCCATATGGAGCCCGTTTTAGCATCTTTAATTTACCAAATTTGGTTTTTATTTTTATACATATCTCTATTTAAGTCATGCATAGAAGTTTGAAAACATGACAAAATTAGTTCAACCATACCACCAAAATAATTCATATAAATAAGTCAGTGACAGGCCGAGTGACTGTCACGCAGTGGAGGAGCTGCAGCTAGAACCAACAGTGATAGCTTTAACTTCAGCAAACACGACCAACTTCATTTTCCAATGTGAATGGCTGAGATTTTGAAAAGCCAAACCCAAAGTCGAATAACAATTCATGTAGCCTTTTATATGTGATCCACTAGTCATGATCCTGGCAACTGAACAAAAATGGTAAAAATAATGTCACATGCATTGCTTGGCAGGGCAGTGTAGGCTAATGAATCTGAAATTGATGTTGATTTCACAGAATCACTCACAATATGAGTGCAGAATAATTATACTATGGAAATCTAAGTCAATAGACTACATTGCCCTGTCACGCTATGCATGTCACATTATCTTAAAAGACACTAAATCTAACATTTGGACGTTTTTATGGACGTAAAAACAGCCATTTGTGCGTTTAATAACGGAAACACTGACTGGAATTGATGAACGTCTTCATTAAGTTCATTTTCAAACCTATTAGGCTACAATTAGGGAAGAATTTAGAAGGTTACTATTTTAATATTGTAAACTAGCATTAAAGAGTAGAGTATTACCTGGGACAAATCACCAAAACTACTGGGACAACTCTTAAAACTAATGGGACAAATCCTAAAACACATAAAATGGGACAACTCCTAAAACAGATAAAATATGCACTCTTATGTCCACACATGAAAACGTACAACTCCTCTAAAAGTTCAAAAGTTTTTTTGACATCATGACTGCACACCCCTACAGCATTAACCACTAGGTTGAGTCTGTGTAAATGACACCATATGTAGACTGCTTTGCTGCAGCGAACCTTTATGTGTCTGGCCATACCGCTGTATTTGCCATCCATGTGTCCCAGCTCCATTGTAACATTGACCCATGATCCATCCAAGGTCTACTTTCACTCTCTGCAGGTCTTGCAGAACGTGTTCTGTCAAAACAGTCCTACTTATTTCACCTGCAGTGAAACCTCCAGAAATCTTTCTCTTAAACTATTCTCATCCCCCCCTCCCCCCATTGTTGTCTATTTCCATACACTTGCTTCACTCCTGTTTGAGCCTGTCAAAAATTAGGCAAGCCTTTCGATACCGTTCACAATCTTCTCAACAACCATGCACTTCATGACTTTGAGAACAGCGCTTACATTTCCAGGACTAATAAAATGCACTGCCATCTTCATTCTTGCCTTATGTGTCTGATCAATTTTTAGCAAATATGCCGCTTTGAGTCAGTACTGCCAGTTGTACAGCAACATCCATTTCATTATGGGGTGGGGAGACCCCCAGAACAAATTGGAAGCCTCCCCCCCTTACGTAGTAGGCCTTTACAAACATTACAATACAATACAACTGTACTTTGATATTGTCCTCCTTCCAAGTTCAGAAGTGCACACAACGATATCGCAGATACAATCATTTTGCAGAGCAGTTGTGAGCGAAGGACTTGCTCAAGGTCCCTACATAGTAACTGCTTCAGGCAAAGCCCGGACCCATACTGTCCACGTTACAATACAAAACAACTGTAATTCGATAATGCCCTCCTTACGAAGTTCAGAAGTGCACATTGAAGCCGTGTACGTAACCATTAAGCGCCATAAATAGACTGAAAGAGGTAAGTTTTCAGTTTAGAGCAAAAGACAGTCTTGCTACAGGAGTTGTGAACATTAGGTAGAGAGTTCCAGATGGAGGGACCAGCACTGTTACAGTCCAAGCATTCTAGCCAATCGGCCACCATGCCCCACATTATCACACTCATCGCATCATAATTATATCAGGTCATCATCATATTCCTGATGGCATGCATTTGGCCAGGATGGGTGCCAATACAATGATCTTTATGATATAAATTACATTAATACTAAAAATCAAACGTTGTTAGCACCGTCACCACTAAACAGAATTTTCACATTTTATCTGAGTTTGGTGCGTGCAATACTGCATTTGTGACAAATTTGGAGTACGAATTTCTTTACAAATCATCACAGCAAGTCAAAACAAAAAGATTTTCTTGCTGCACTGCCCATAATATTAAAATATTGGAAGGCCTCATTCTAAACATTTCTAAAGCATAATTTGCCAATATAACATCTCATATTGCCACGTGACCCACAAAAGTTTAATTGCCTTGCAAATCAAATGTTCATCAGCAGGGAAAACGTGCTGCATAATCATTTAACAAATAAAATATTTATGAATACAATAGGCCTAGAATACATACTAAGTTTATATGAAAATTTTTGTAATAATAATCTTGTACTCAAGTACGATTCAGTGTTGGCCGATGTCAGCGGAGGTCATAAACAATCTAGCGTATGTATCACACGTGCACGTGGCCTACAGACAGGCTAATATCGTTACCGATAACTACCCGATGTGATTGGTAAAAATGTCTGGGAATATAACGCAAAGGATTATTATTATGCAACCTACAAAAAGAACGTTAGGCTTCATGTAACGCTACTAATTATAGTTGTAACTTTTAGTAACAAAATATAAGACCAGATCGAACATGCCTACCTAACTCGGCATTCGATTCGGAAAGACCCGCCATGAGCCGCAGATTATTGGCTATCGCTCAGCCCACGTGATCTAACTTCACGCTGACAAGATGAATATAAGAGGTCGTTGCAGCTAACTCATCGGTAGCTCGTCATAATTAAGGCGAACTCCGATCACCGATGAGATACCGATGTAGATAGAACACGTCGGGCCTTCGGCGGGCGGAGGTGGTATTAAAATAATCAGATTAGCGCTATATAACATTCCAGAAACGATGGCGTTGTTGTGGTAGCTTCCTATAAATAGAAACGCAGATAGTAAATTTCAGGAGATCACAGTCAATGGTTTTTTTATAGTTTTTGTTTTTTACTCTTCGCGTAATATTTAAAAACTGATAATTACGCAGTATGATTACAAATCAATATGAACGGATGATCACAGGTTATTACCATAGAGATGTATAATATATAAATATATCACTAGAGCCCCGCATCTACCATCTATGGTGAGGCTGTGACCCTTAAGCTAGGCATAGAGACGTATCTAAGGTCGTTGAGACGTATAATATAAACCGACGTCATCATCGACGTGAAATGCGTGGACACGTCACCAGTTATGTTAATGAGCGCTGGCTAAATTGTGTAGTGTGTGGATGTAGCAACTTATTAAAGCCCGAAAACGTGGCAGCTGGAATATTATTTAATGGATAAGTTGTTATTTTGTGTCTTTTGAACTTTTTTAAGGCGTAAGCTTCGAAAAGAAATTAAAGTCTCGCTTAAGCTTGACTGCGTCCATGAATTTCAACCAATCAAAACGCGTCATTTCAATTTCCATTAACTGCGGAACTCTCTTTAAGGTTTTATTATATCTATGATTGTGGCTTCTAATATGTGCAAAGGGAATATGCGTCATGTTCCCTCTAGCGATGATAATAATACCTCATTGGTTATTACAGACATCGAATTTAACTGTATACGGCAGCCATGCAAGGCACCCATCACGTCCTACATCTAATTTTTACGAACGCGCCATCTCGCGAATGCTGGGCTGAGTGGACCTTTGGGAGGGTACGGGAATCGATACCGCTACCTACTGCTCTTCACGCCAGTGATGTTACCACTACACTATGGACCCCCCCTCCCTCGCTCATCGTGAGTTAACCATCATATTAGTCCTACTGAGTAGACTGTCTTAATTGAAGGGGCGCTATATAAAACTACTGTAATAATACTGGCGAGGAATTATTTATTTCCACCGGCATCAGATTACGACATTGACGATGCTACTACCTACAGTGTATACTTTTGAGAATCTGATAACTAGCAACGAATATGAAATAGGCTAATACGTAGGCCCTATGTTAAATATGTTTTAAAGCGATGACCGCATTGTTGAAATGGTCTGGCTAAATATGCCAGATAGTTCGATTTAGTGCTGTAAAACGCAGCCCACAGAGCAATAGATGCAGGCGCTGTAGACGCTCACGTGTATGTTATGGTTATACCAGATTCTGCATAATATTATGTGCTTAGGGGCCGTCCATAAGTGCGTTTGCAGGCGGTTCAATAAAGCACGTACTTACTTATAAATGACGTCACGCACCTACGTCTCTAAACTTGTCAGTATACCGATACGAAATTCCTTTTCTCCATATTACACAACCCCAAGCATGTACTTCACCAACTTCTACCTCCACTCCGACCCCTCTCCTCTCACCAATTAAGACTAGAGCACACAACCATACTCTCCCACCCAAACACAACTCTCAATTTATTCCCGATCCTTAGGCCAACCGGGTGGGCCATAAACATGGGATCATGGCGTTCAGTCGTGTTTAATACAATTAATACCGGATTGTATTTTGAGTGAATCTCAAACACGTAAATTATTCTGTGCTGTAGGCTACTTACTTACCAAATCAAGCCAGTTCGACGTATTGTGAAGAAAGATTTACAACTTAAAGCGTACAATCGTGTGATGGGGCAGGTGATAACGAAGGCTGTAAATTAAAACGACTGCAACGAAGTCAGCAGCTATTTGAAATGTTTCCTAACGAATGAAGAGCACAATTAAAGCATTCGGGTTCACACATAAAAAAGACATTTACAGTTGCCACACCAGTTAATTCTCAAGGTCATAGTGTTTATTCCGATGTAAGAAAGACAGGCAAATTCCAGCAACAAGACTCGTATGCGAACGTGAACATTTCAGTCGCAGCATCATGGTTTTGGCAATTGGCAGTCGAAGACTCCAAGATCTTTGGTTTCGATCGGTGTGTCTCTATAGTGTTTGTTGGACCCGAAGTCAAAGTAAACAGTAAATACTACTGTGATCACGTACTATAGAAAGAGGTTTACTTCCTGAACAAGATGTAATCGTCACAATTGGACGTTGCAGTAGGGCGGAACTCCTTACACACAGCAAGAAACACTCAACTTCTATCATCAAGGAACATTCTTCGAATCCGATATGTGGCCCCAATTAGCCCAGTCCGAAACCCGGTAGACTATGCTGTTTGGGATGCCCTTAAACAAAACTCTGCCTTCGTCGTAAATTTATAACAATAGAACAACTGAAGTTGGCCATTCATGTTGAGGAGTGGCGAAAAAGCCACAGAGATTTATAGACAGGAGCATCATATAACGGTCGCGTGGCACAGACTTTAAGGATAAATTGTTGAAAACCGAGGCGGACACACGGAATATAACATTATTTTAGCAACAAATCACTTGCATTTTTAAAAGAGAATTAATTAAATAGGCCTAAATAATTCAGATTGAACGAGATGTTCTTATTTTTATTGGCCCACCCTGTATATACAGGTTTACGTTCAAAACCGCGATCACAAAACAGCGATCGTCAAAACCGCGATCACAAATAGCGATACACAAAACAGCGACTGCATAAAACAGCGATCATCAAAACAGCGATTTCACCGATTTATTATAGAAAGTTTTAAATGTATCCCGAAGTATACAAACTATACATAAATTATTAAAAATGAGTAAAGTTAAATTTGAAGGCTTAAATTATGTCCAATTCCACGAGGGCAGTCCAATATAGGTCGATTAGTGTAGGCTACTCGCCGACGATGCTTTTTATTTTGTCTGCAGTTTCTCTGTAGATTCTTCGAGATGGATTTGGTATTTGTCCTGCGAAGTACTTAACTACAACATTTTAAGTTTAATTAAGTTCGCAATCAAGACCAATCAACGCTGTCATTTCCGCTCTCATTCCAACAACTTCAAATGATTTAGTAAAATAATTACCGCTAATTATGTTCGCAAACAGGACCAATCCACGTAGGCTATATTACATAAGTCAATCTTCGAATTTAATCGCTGTTTTGATGATCGCTATTTTATGCAGTCGCTGTTTTGTGCATCGCTATTTTGTGATCGCGGTTTTGACGATCGCTATTTTGTGATCGCGGTTTTGAACGTAGACCTATATACAAATATTTACTAGTTTATTTTAAAATTGTCTAATTACTTTTAATTTTCCATTATCACTCATATTAGCATTTATGCGTTTTTGTCAGATTGTTTTTCTCAACAAACGAATATAATATGTATTCATATGGTATTCAAACTTGATTTAAAGTTTTTCAGCCGAATGTTTAATGTTTTGATTTAAAGTTTTTCAGCGGGAGCTAGTGGACGTGCAGAGCGCTCTTCTCATCATCTTTCCTAAATCTCGTCGTCTCCTTTGACATGGCAAAGTCAAACTTTTTCTGGTCTACTCTTCTCAACAACGTGAGTCCGTTCCATTATTTTTCGCCACATTTAAACTAATATCCTGCACAATATTCGTCCAGCATCATGCACCCTTTGTTTAACTTTTCATCCCAGCCAGCCATCATCCTCTCCATATTCAAGCGCCTAACATGATTCTGTCAATCATCCTCCTCCTCATCAGCCTTAGGTGCCAAACTGCATACCATATCCAGTTTCACCCCTCCAATCCCTCCATGACCTACATACCGTTCACACCCAGCCATCAAAACCCCGCCTCTTTTGATACCGCAACACGACAAAATGGCCACATGTCCTACACCCCGCTACCGTTTTTCTTAACAGTCGGTCGCAAAAGACCATTCCAGCACCTGATCCACAATAGGTTTTTCATCATGTTAATCCTACTTTCTGGTGACACACACGTAAATCCTGGACCAATTAATAAGTATTCCGCTTCTCTTCCTCCTCCTCCTCCTCCTCCTCCTCCTCCTCCTCCTTCTGTTGCAACTGCTGCTGCTGCTGCTCCTCCTCCTTTGCCTCATTCTGCCGCTACTGTTGCTGCTGCCCCTACACCGCCTCCTCCTCCTCTTCCTCCTCCCCTTCCTCCTCCTCATCCTACTCTTCCGCTTCATACACCATCTCAGAAAATAAACAAAACCAGCTTTGTACTCTGCAGCTTAAACGTTCGATCATTACTTCACCCGACACACTCAGCAGAAATTAAAGATTTGGCAACCTCCACTCACCCTCCAGACTTATTTGCCTTGACTGAAACATGGTTTAACTCAAGCACCACCAATGCCCAATATCAAGACTGTTTACCTTCTGGCTATCATCTCCATAGCACACCTCGTCCCTCAAAATTGACAACCGGTACGAACACCACTGGTGGAGGCATCGCTTTTTTGACCCGAGAACCTTCCACCGTCCTTGACTCACCTGGCTACTGTTTTCGTTCTTTTGAATGCGCCTCAATCACCCTAAAACTCCCGAACACAATCCTAACCATTTTCAATGTCTACCGCCCTCCTTCCTCCTCCTCATACTCAAGTCCTGCATCCGTCTTCTTGCAAGAATTCACAACTTTACTCTCCATCGCTGCCACAACCCCTCATGAATTTCTTATCACAGGGGACTTTAACATACATGTCGACAATCCATCTGACTCATTTGCATCCGAATTCCTCACGCTCTTGTCATCTACTAACTTGATCCAACATGTCAACTTCCCCACCCACTGTCACAACCACACACTCGACCTCATCATCACTTCATCTCTCTCTAAGTTATCGCCAGACATCTCTTTCTCTTTTGATACACCTTCCGATCATTACCCCATTTTTACACGTCTCAACATACTTCCTACTCCACATCCAGAACCCATCCCTCATTCATTTCGCCGCATCAACTCCATAAACATTGAAACCTTCTTGCAAGATCTCTCCTCTTCAGACCTCGTTCTAAATCCTCCATCCACTCTTGATGACCTACTGTCTTCCTACAACACCACCCTCTCCATGCTCCTTGACAAGCACGCTCCTATTATCACCAAATCAGGCTCCCACTCTAACAACCCTTGGTATAATTCCTACCTCCAGGCCTTCAAATCTTTCCGTCGACGCCTTGAGCGCACTTACCAACGAACCCGTGATCCTCAAGTGCTCTCTTCCCTAAAAACTGCAACAAATAAATATCACCTTCTGGCTGCGGCTAAAAGGAAGTTTTACTCCTCACTAGTTCACTCCCGATCCTCCAATCCTCGCCTTCTTTGGAAAACCATAAACCAACTGCTACATCGGAACTCCGCCAGCCCACTTCCAAACTCTCTACCATCTTCTTCAATAGCCGAGTCATTCTGTTCCTTCTTCTCAGGAAAAGTTGCTACTCTCCGTCTCTCTCTCCAATCACTCCTTTCTAAAACCACCATCGACTCACCTGCAGGTACATCTTCGTCTACTCATGACTCTCCACCTTCCCCACCTCAATCGTCATTATCTGTCTTCCACCCAACATCAGAGACTGAAGTATCCAATTTACTACAATCTCTGCCTAACAAGCAGTGCGAACTTGACCCTATACCTACCTCCTTACTGAAAGACTGTGCATCTATCCTTGTTCCCATAATTACCAAAATAATCAACATCTCCCTATCTACTGGGAATTTCCCCCTCCTCTTCAAACACTCTTTAGTCACTCCACTCCTCAAGAAATCATCCCTTGACCAAGAAAACCTTTCTAACTACCGACCTGTTTCCAACCTGTCATTCATCTCTAAACTAACTGAGCGCATAGTCCTGTCTCGGATAAATAACTACCTGACTTCAAACTCACTCCTTAACCCACACCAGTCTGGTTTTACCAAGCGACACTCAACCGAAACCCTTCTCACCTCCCTCTACAATAAACTTGTCTCTGCCATCTCTCATCAACAAATCTCCTGTCTCTGCCTTCTTGACATTTCTGCAGCGTTTGACACCATCGACCACAACATATTACTCCAAAGACTGTCTTCCTGGTTCGGTTTTACTGACACTGCTCTCCTCTGGATTCAATCCTATCTGTCTTCCCGCTCTTTCTCCGTTAAAACATCCGAAACTTCATCCCAAGCATGTCCTCTCACCAGTGGTGTTCCGCAAGGTTCTGTTCTCGGGCCCCTATTGTTCATCCTTTACACTACTCCACTCAGCTCACTCATCAAAGCATCCTCGGTTGACCATCACCTATACGCTGACGACACCCAATTATTCATTTCATTCTCTCCAAGCAGCTTCTCCGACTCCATAGATCATCTTCTCCATGTAGTTACCCAAATCTCTTCCTGGATGACATCAAATCTCCTATGCCTGAACCCCTCTAAAACTGAATTTATCCTTATAGGCCTCCGTGAGCAACTTAAGAAAATCCCAGATCCATCTATTTCCATCAACCTTGACTCTGCACCTACCCACACATTCACTGCAAATTCTCCTGTCCGCAACCTTGGTGTGATTTTTGACCAAAACCTCAGCTTCGCCGATCACATCACCCATCTTTCTCGCTCTTGCTTCATGCATATCCGTGACCTCCGTAGAATCCGCCCTATGCTTGACTTCAAAACTGCATCCACAATAGCTACATCTATAGTTCACGCTAAATTAGACTACTGCAATTCTCTTTTCCTCAACATAGATATCACTCAAATAAACCGCCTCCAAGCAATTCAGAATGCCCTAGCCCGTGCTGTCACCAAAACCCCCAAATACCATCACATCACTCCTGTCCTCGAATCACTCCACTGGCTCAAAATTCCTGAACGAATAGAATACAAAATCATCTCACTCACGTACAACACACTTCAAACCTCCCAGCCCTCCTATCTCCGTCAGTTGTTCACGATCCAGCCACTTCGTCCAACCCGCTCCTCCTCCTCCCTAACACTGCTCCGCCCTTCCGTCACATCATCATTAAAATTTTCCAATCGCTCCATAGCCATAGCTGTTCCACCTCTTTGGAACAAACTTCCGCCAGCACTACGACAAATATCTGACCCATCCTACGAAGTCACCAAAACTCCACCTCTCGCTATATCTCCACAGGTCTTTCACTCGAAACTGAAAACACTGCTTTTTGACAAATCCTATCCTGAATCCAACACTTCTCCCTGCCTACCTCGCCGTCTGAACACCAAACACCATCCACCTTAGCCGTCTGCCTGTCTGCCTGCCTGACTCTCTCTGGATTTTGACCCCTGCCTATCGATTTTGATTTTATTGAGCGCCTGTGAATAAGCTGGTTCCCGCGACTTCGCTTTTGTGGGCGCTGTAGAAGTTTCGAGTTTACGATTTACGATTTACGATTTACGATTAACCAGGGATCTCCTTGATTTGACTGTGGCTGGTGAAGGCGTCCGTCTCTCTTCATCACTCATCAGCCAACAAACATCATCTATGGCGGCGGCCATCTTGAATATTACGAGGACGACGAAGCAACAGTGATGAATGGGTAGGGAAGATCCAGCGATGATTTCATGAAATCCCGATCGTTTGGCCTTCAAACTGAACCGTTTGAATGGACAGATCGAGGAACAACATCGGCCCCGCGTCGACCGGTACGTTCTTCGGTTTTTATTTCATGTAAATTAAGCGAGAGTTCGGTATTTCTCTGGCATAGCAGACGGAGGACACGTTTTCTGCTGGTGCAGCAACACACATACTATAGCCGACCTCACTTCGTCCTTTATCTAGCGCCATTAAAGCGTCGAAAATCACATTTACCGGGTTCTGGTCATTCTCGCTATTTGGTTGTAACGTTGGACAAATCTTGTGTAGGTTTTCTTGGGTGAAGTTTGGTGAATTTTGATTTTCCTCGCAATGAAGTCCTTTGGGATGGATGTGTGATTCAACGAATTATGAGTAATGCATTTCGCAACCAGTTGTTGTTGCGCAACTGGGACCCAGTGACCAGTGGTGTATAAAGGACAACGTAGCAACAGACGATTATCTAGCGCCACTATATATTCGGCTTTCATCATTCACCGATCTCATAATTGTTCTGAATTGTAACAAAAGGTATGATTGTTTTTTGTTCTGTCTTGTTGCATTCTGGATATCATGTGTGTATAGGTTACCATGATTGGACACAGGGCTTCATATTATTAAATCATCTGGATGATTATTGTCATGCCATCAGGGTCTTGTCATCGATCCTATTCATGTTGATGACAGTTAAACGTCGTCATCAATTTGGTCATCATGACAGTGACCAGTGTTTGAAATGATGATCGTAAAGTGTAGTCATGGATGTCTTGTGCTATAGTCTAATGAACAGGAACAATACAACTGAACTCATTGTCTTGGTGGCTGACATGGCTGGTTAGTTTTCTAGTGACACTGTCATAGCAAAGATGATTTATCATCACCCTCCACCTTTCTCCAGGCTTGGGACTGGCACTGCCAGAGTATGGGCAGTGGCAGCATTTGACATGGCTGGACATTGAATTAGACCTTGACCTTGTATATCAGTTTCATGTTTTATATGTTTTGGTTGACCTTCGTAAATATCAGTTGCTTTGCACTAAGTTTAAAGTTTCCTTTAAGGGTCAGAATACCAGCCTTCCATTGTGTTTTAAATGGACACTGCTAACTGGATATCGCCCTTTTCTGACCTTCTGATACCAGATATTTGTTGCTAGAGCCTAGCTTCAGGACAACTTGATCATGTGCTTGATGTGCTTTTGGATACTGTGTCTCTTGTGTTTAGAATCATCAACCTCAAACACTCCCACTTGTCAACATCATTATTATTATTATGAATTTATTAAGTGCCATTATCTAATGAGCAGGCATCAATCGATGGTGCTGAGTAATTGTGAGTGAAGGACTTGCTCAAGATCCCTACACAGTAACCGTCTCAAAGGAGGAGGATCGAACCCATACTATCCACGTTACAAGGCAACCGCTCTAACCAATCGGATGGACTGTGTCCCAATAATCACTCATCAAGGCCCACTGGTCAAGGTTCTCCTTGTTGGTCGACACTTCACCAACATACATCAGGGAGCTTTATGCTCCAGTCTCTAATCAACTAGGTTGGAAATCGGAGTGCTCTTCTGCTCCTGGAGATGTGCAAGTGTCGTGCTTCTGTGCATCAACTCGATCCTATCACGCATTCTCATGTCTTGAACCTTTCGTCTTTAAACAGTCTTCTGCTCCACTTACATGATATTGCCTTTCACTCGTTCAGCAAAAGTTTCACACTGTCTTAAAACAACCTTGTTTAGAGATCAGTTAGTCATGTGTGCAACCCTTTGTAATTGTAATTGTAGTCTGATATTTATAAGGCACCACTTCAAGAATAAACTCATCAGTGGTGCTCCCTACCCGAACCAGTGAAATCACTGTTGAATAAAACAGACTTCAGGTGCTTGTGACAAACTGAGCAGTGTTGTATCAATTACATTGCAAATGTAATTCAATTATAATTGCAATTACATGCTTGTAAATGTAATTGAATTACAATTACAATTACTTGATTGTGAAAGTAATTGAATTACAATTACATTTTGATTGTAATTCAATTACCAATTACTTTTCAATTATTCCTTTAAAATTGGCACATGATTTAAGAAAATTTCGATAAGTTTTAATTTACTCTATTTTTAAACTAAAACATCCAATAGGCCACGACCTGAAAATTGTAATATATGCATTCAATTGTATTATAAGTTTGCGAGGTATCCAAAATACGATTTACAATTATGATCCATTAAAACAAGTCAGAGTTTATTTGATTTTTAGGGGTAGAAGTTTTTCAAAATGATAGCCTGTTAGAAAACTTAGTTGATTGCGCCTGGGTGAGTGATCGAGTCAATTCGTCCAGCAGTGCTAAAGAGATACTCAACAGGAGCTGAAGATGGAAGCTCTGATTTCTGTAGGCAGCTGCAGTAAACTAGCTAAGAATGAGTGCATGACTGCATGGATAGTCTGATAATGATGGTCAGCCCTTGCCCTTGGGGTCTATTAAAGTGTGCTGTAACTTGTAAGAGAGGTATAAGTATAGAATAATGTTGACAATTATGTTGCCATGCAAACATAATGCAGAGCAGTTTATTCAATTAAATGGGTGGCCCAGGTCAACCCGGCAAGCTGGCGTCTTTGCTGACTTTATGAAAGTAATTTGTAATTGACACTTCAGTCAATTACAAATTACATGCAAAATTGTAATTGAAATACAATTACAATTACTGGACTTAAAATGTAATTCAATTACAATTACAATTACATGGATTGTAATTCAATTACGTAATTCAATTACATGTATTTCAATTACTGAACAACACTGAAACTGAGGAGCTTGAGCCGTAGCTCTCGAGAAAAGCGATTCCATCTGGTGGGCCCAACATAGGCAAAGCTTCTGGACTGAGCTGTAGCAGTATGCATATGAGGGTCATTGAGGGACAGTCATTCTTCATCTCTGGACAGCCTCTCTGACTTGCTACACATTCATGAATAAGCTGACGTCCTGCACTTAGCTTTTGAGTAGTGCTTCAGAAATTCAGAGATTACGATTACAATTACCTGCCTGCATGCTGTACATTACTCTGGCCTATGGCATCTTCTCTCTAAGTCATGCGCACTGGGAGCATTTCTGAATGGTTCATCCTACAAGGGGCGCTTTATAAATGTTTAGATACAATACAATACAATAGCATTGACTGCATCCGATCTGAAGTGATCACAACTTCTGTTTCTGCTATTCAGATTTACAGTTTGAACTCGTTTACTTACTCCTGGCTTATGCGCCATTCCGTTTAACATGAAGTCATGAACTGGTGCTCTATGTTTGCAGCCAAAGCTATTCACTTAACGTGCCATACTGGTTAACATGCCATTCAAGAACTGCAGTGTAGGTATAAATATTGAAACTCCGCCACTACCATGCCTGTGGTAGTGCCAGTCCCAAGCCTGGAGAAAGGAGGAGGGCGATGTTAATTATCTTTCTTATGACACTGTGTCATTAAACAGCAACTAACCAATCAGTATTGACTCTCACCATTATCTTTTGTACACTTGGTCTGGTTAGCATGCTGTGTATCATAAGGGCTGTCCCCCAACGACCACTTCGTGTTAACAAGGCAACACTATACTGATTTTACATGTTTTTTACGTGTTTCAAATTAAGTAAAATGCAATAAAATCGATGAGGCGACTCAGTGAAGTTTAGAGTCACCTGTTATGGCTAAAGAGAACAAAATTCTGAACGGGTTCATTTGCAGTTTAACGTAACATAACACGGTCAGTGGTTCAGAAGTCTGTGTTAGAACCACTGCAAATGAACCTGGAAGCTTAATAGTCTATCTGTCCTAGCTTCCTCTTAAAAGCTGTGATATCGTCCACTGAGACATTCAAACCATTCGACAAGTCTACAACTCTTGCACTGGTTCAATACAAGTCAATACAGTTCTTTCAATAAGGGATGTGATCATACGGCCGCTGGTGTAATTATACAGATTGCGGTAGCCTTGTTTGCTAACAATCATTTTTAATTATGCACTATTTATTTATGCAGCCCATACAGAGGCAATTGCCTGTAGACTCTGTGGCCTACTTTACTGTTGTACAGTGAGATCTTCCTTCTGTGTCTAACCTGCTAAGCATTATGCATCTGGAACTGGTTATTGGCCTGTTTATCTGCAGTGGGAGTGCTCTTAGTGGAGTGGTTATAGCATGCGAGACTGTCAGTCGAGAGGTTGGGGTTCAAACCCCCTCCAGGGCAGACATTTGGTTTGAGATTTCTGCTTCATCTGTACCCCCTAGCCAACTCAGCTATAACCAGTGATCCCATCCTTAAACAAAAGGAATGGGAACGCCAGCTTCAGACGCCATGTTAATAGCTAAATACTGGATGAAAAAATGTAACGAAATGTTCCTGTCAAAAAAGAACCGGAATGCCGTTCTGGTGCGTTCTGGTCCCTGGCTATAATCAGTATACTGACCGTACGCTGTCGATGAGAAGATGAGACAGTGAGGGAGATGACCGGCCACCAGCCCTCGTTTACAGAGGCTAAGAAAATGAAGTCGCTAACGCTTCATACCTATGGCTGCCTCAGGGCTAGCTTAAGAGACTGCTCTTCTCAGAACTGGTACCACAATTGTGTGCGTTTTATGTGGGTTCTGCTGTACTTTTGATGGCTAAACTGTAGCGAGGTTTTGCTGTAGCTGGCGGTCGTCGTTGGGGGCGGCAGTGATGATGCCCTGTGGTGGAATTAATTATGAAACTGTTTTGTTGAATTTTTCTGACCTTTGGCCTTTGCAATGGTTTTTCCATGGATGGATACATGCAAGGACGTCTGCATTGAATGGTCTAATTTGTTAGTTCCGAGTCTTTAACTGACACTGGCTTAAGGTTTAAGACTACTCAAGTTATCTCAAGTTTATGCAACTGAGACTAGAACGTCTTATTCTTATCTTTACCTGGTTCTGCCTTACCTCACCTCACCTTACTACAACTTACCTTCAAGAAGAAGAAGAAGAGCAGTCCCTTAAGCTAGCCCTGAGGCAGCCATTGGTATGAATTGTGAGCGACTTCATTTTCTTAGCCTTGGCATATACATGAGGGTGGGTGGCCGGTTCTCTCCCTCGCCGTCTCATCTTCCCACTGACAGTGTACAGTCAATGTACTCATTATAGCTGAGTTGGCTAGGGGGCACAGGTGCGGCAGAAATGTCGAACCATATTTCTGCCCTGGCAGGGATTGGAACCTCGACCTCTCGACTGGCAATTCAATATGCTAACCACTACACTATCGAGCACCACCAAACTACGTTAATCACTTGATGTGCCTTCACTCATTTACCTTATTCGTAATTCGTTTGTCTATGTACTAATCTAGATGTTGACCTGATCACTCGACTTCTTTTCGTCATCTGTTGATGACGTCTGCATTAGATTCTGGCATGAAAAAGGTACTTGACCACAGTTTACAAATTGCCTGACTTTTTCTGGTCATGCCTAGCATACTTGTGTCAGATGTATCTTATCTCTGCAGACTTAAAGTGTGTAGAAGGAGCCTGTGTCGGCTTCAACCTGGAGTTTGTCCTGCTTGCAACAAGTGATTGACCCCGTTTGATGAGGGCAGGTCCAGTCATTGTCTCTCTTTAGAAGGCGAAAGCAGGTGGTTCAGAATTTGGCCCCAATGTCAGCAATCCACTTCTAATCAGTCTCTGCTCTAGATCTCTTAAAAGCATCTTCAACAACTGATCGATCTATCGATCTATCGCTCGATCGTGGTTACAACCGGTGTCACGAAGTCGTCTTCTCGAAGGGACTTTGACTCTCAGAAGGCAGTTTATACAGAGCTGATGTTGCCAAACTTTCTTAGTTACGTCGCTAAGAAGGTTTGTTTGCGTTTGTGACTTCTTTTGTGAATTGTTGAAACTTCTGTTCAGCAGAGCTGATAGTTAAGCCAAAGGTAAGAATTGGTTTCTAGGGAATTGTTGAAATGTATAGCAACACTGACCAGTAGATAAAGAGAGACAAGTTTCAAAGGAATTAGAAACAAAGGCAGACCATACTATACCCTAGATAGAATGTAAATGAAGACATATCACTTGGACTAACACTAAGGGGAGCAGTGGACTTGACAAATGACCGGGGACAATGGAGATCATTTATTCTTACCCATCGCCGACAAATACTTGGCATCAGAAACTTATTATGAAAAGGATGATAAAACAAATTTTTCTGAGGAATTATTGAAACTTAGGAATTATTGAAGGTTTAATTACCATGGCTGACTCTCCTGGTTCAATTGCATATTTGTATATTAATGCCATTCAAAGAGCAAAAAAATTCGATGGCTGACAGATGGCATGAAATCTGATGTTTTTTGTGGGTAATAATGGGTTTCCGAATTTGGTCGTGTGAACTTCTGTGATGTGTTTTCTAGGTCGGGTCACGCAGCAACGTCCTGCTGCTAAGTTCAGTCCACATTCCTTATCTGCATCTGTGAATATGGGTCAGGAGGATGAAATGGTAAGTAAGATGCATTGAGAGATGTTTAAAAGACACTTAAGCATCAATACTTCACTTCGTACATACATTGTAATGTAATTGTAAATACAACGATTTATATGGCATCGTCGGTAGCCAGCTAGTTGTAAGATACATGCTTGCATACTTTAATGTTAGTGATGTTGTAGTTGATAATAACTGCATTGTCACATTGGCCAAGACAGGAACAATGGATGGCACAATCACACAGTGGGACATGGTAACAGATTCGTTGAGCACTCGCCTTGTAATGTGGAGAGTATGGATTCGATCCTCCTCCTCTGAGACGGTTACTGTGTAGGGACGTTGAGCAAATCCTCCACTAACAATTTCTCAGCGCCGTCAATTGGTGCTTCGTCATTAGATAGTGGACCTTAATAAAAAATGAATAATAATAGTAGGATAGTAATGAATACTAAATATTAAATAAATAGTATTAATATATAGGCTACTTTTTTGGATCAGTGCGACATACTGATGATAATAGTAGTCGTTGTAATAATAATAATTTCAGTCATAATACGATTAACTGTATATTGATAATTATAATGATCAGCTTATAAATTACTAACTTCTATTGTGCTGGTGTCTAAAGCAAAAGGTGTCAACTGATGGTGCTCCAAAACCAAACCGTAATCCAACACATGACAATGTGTTGCATTCAGTCGTAATTATATTTACATTTACGATTACAATTGAAAGATTCGATCTGTTGTAGAAGATCATTGGTTACCGGGTGGTGCGACCGAAGCAGGTGATGATGTGGACGTTTATTGTGCTGACGATTGGTCTTCTGCGTCTCGTCTTCTACTGGAGACCAGACTGGATGGTCAAATGCATGTGTCACATCGTCCATCTGGACCTCGCCGAGTATGTTATACTCGAGGTAGGTGGCACAGGGAATGAACGGGAGCAAACGAATGAGTGAGTGACTCGATGGATGAATTAATTGAGAAATGAGTGAACGAATGATTGAAGGAATAAATGAAACAATGATCTAATGAGCAAACCAGTGATTTATGAGCAAATGATTGAATAAACCAGCAAATGATCAAATGAATGAACCAATGGTTAATGATTCGAATGAATGATCGAGTGATCGAGTCAATGAACCAATGGGTTAAAGATCGAATGAATGAACGAATGATGTTGCAGTTGTGTATATCCTGCATCAAGCGATAGAATAAACTAATGATGAACAAACAAAAGACCTATCGTCGAACAATTGATTTCTTTATCAATATGAACGAAATTCATCGGTTTTCAAAACAGAACAAGTCTCAGTTTTTGTTCGGTTCAAGTAAGATTGTATTGTATTGTATTGTATTTGAACACTTGTTATAGCGCCCCTACCAGATTGATGTTGGCTTTTAGAAATTATCCTGTCGATTGTTTTTAGGATCAATACGATCAGATCTTTGTTGAGAAAGTGAAACTGATGACGGTTGACAACAGGTTAGGAGACACTGCATTTCACATTTCACATAATTTTAACATTATTTAGCACGTTTTGCTTTAGTTTAACATTAGTTATTGTTTCACATCATTTTACATATTTTTGTCTATTTTGATTCATTCTAACATTATTCAACCTATTTCACATCATTTTAACATTATTTAACACATATTGTTTATTAGTTTAGCATTAATCGCACATCATTTTAGCATTGTTCTACCTACTTTGCGTCTTCTGAACATCATTTGCCTTTTTTCACATTATTCAAACGTTTTTTATGTGAATCCAATTATGCTAACTCTGTTTTTATATTTCATGCTCTTCTAAGTGTAACATTATTTACCGGTAAAACTTACTTAACATCATTTATCTTAACACCACATTAATTTAACATACTCAAGTGTTACATGTAATCTATTACACGTAATTAGTTACATGTAATCTATTACACGTAATTAGTTACATGTAATCTGTTACACTTAATTAGTTACATGTAATCTGTTACACGTAATTAGTTTAATACATGTAATCTGTTACATGTAATAAGTTACATGTAATTGGCTGTGTGTGTTAGCGTTGTAATGGTGAAGCCGTCGTCGTCAT
Organism: Aporrectodea caliginosa; assembly: GCA_020284085.1. Classification (NCBI taxonomy): domain Eukaryota; kingdom Metazoa; phylum Annelida; class Clitellata; order Crassiclitellata; family Lumbricidae; genus Aporrectodea; species Aporrectodea caliginosa. The sequence goes on from JACEVL010000188.1 coordinate 930,494, forward strand.
CTTCCTGGTCGAAGAACCATAGCCACTCGGAGATCATGCTACGAGTTCCATCCTGCGACGAGGTAACATATTTCATCCATCCACCCTTCTTTGACCTACTTCATCCACGATGGATGCCTTGATTGGCTGGCGTATTTCGAGTTTGACCCGTCCTGACCCGACCCAGTCTACTTTTCTAATCGGTTTACCTTCCCCCAATCCGCAGTACGATGTTGGTTGGGGTCCCACCCTCATCCCTCCTACTTTAGGCTGTTAGCCTGTCAGGCAGAGATGCGCCTCTGAATAGCCTTTAGCAGTTTAATTAACGACACTGTGTGATAACAAAGATCATTACCGTCGCCCTCCTACTCCGTCCAGGCTTGGGACTGGCACTGTCAGATTGCAAACAGTGGCGGAGTTTGAATGGCCTGTACTGTAAGAGGTGCTTTAGAAAGTCTCATAGACCCCATACGATACGATTGTTGATTTGCCTCAGTAGGTAAGATACTATGTTGAAGTGCCTCTCGTATTGGGCGTTTTTATCTGCGCTTGACCCTCGCTTTGATGTTGTCTCTCGGGGCTCTATATCAAGAAACGCAGTCCATACAATACGGATGAGTTTTGTAGAGGTGCAAAGTAATTCTGGGATCCATGTTCCCGAAATTGTTATATATCAGGATTTGCTTTATTACAGGAAGTGTTATAAGTGCTCTCTGGTGTATAGGTACTAGACGGTGTATGTATCCAAACCATTCCACAAGTGGCCCACAGTGGCCGGTTGGCTAGAGCACAGGCCTTGTAACGTGGAGAGTATAGGTTCGATCTTCCTCCTCTGAAACAGTTACTGTGTGAGGTCCTTGAACAAGTCCTTCACTCACAATTGCTCAGCGCCATCGATTGATGCTTCATCAATAGATAGTGGTGCTTTATAAATGCATAATAATAAATGATTAATACTGATAAATGCAATATAAACAGTCTACAAAGAATTCTGCCCAGATGATGTTTTTGGGATTCTATTGAATGACTTAAGGTTGGCCATAGTTAAAAGCATTGGGGTATTTGAACTTTACAGTTATCAGGCAGGAAGCTTTTGGATGACACTGCGTCTCCATTGTTGAAAGTTAGTGAGTCAGTCGGCTCTGCTTTGGCATGTTCTGTGTTTTGTGTGCCGTCGGGATTTTCTGGTTTTTCATTTTATTTTCCACCTTTTCTGTTGCTTTGAGACGTCGACTGGGTTTGTCACAGACGATTTTTTGGCGAATACCAATGATGGGTGTGAAGTGTTAACGACGTCATTTTCTTAACCCTGAGCAGCATATGAAGGCGGGTGGGAAGTCCCATCCCTCGCCATCTCATCTTCCCAATGACAGTGTGTGGTCAGTGTACTCTTAGTGGTTGAGTTTTCTAGGGGACGCAGGTGGAGCGGAAATCTAGAAACAAATTTCTTCCCTGGTGGGGATTTGAACATCTGAACTTTGTGGTGACTTTCCCACATGCTGACCACTGCACTATTTAGGCTACTCTTTATGGGATGTACCTATCGACAGAGGTCAGTGATGGGTAAGGTAAAAGATTGCAAGTGCACCATACAACGAAACACCCTGTCCCTTGTGATCTTGATTTCATATAGCGCCAGTGATTAAGCGCGTCTCTCTGACGTGGCTTTTGTGTGACGCTGAGATATTTCAGAGACTGGCGTTGGATCTACACGAATCCAAAGGGTGATGGTTTTGGCCTCAGAGGGTTTCAGATCCAGGACTCCAGTTGATGGGTTCTAATCACAGTTGATGTGACCTGCAGTCAGACATTACTATTGCCTTTTGAGGTATTGAGCAGAATTGTCTGGCAGTTTGATAGATGTTGATGGTGATCGGACACCAACGCTACCTAATACATTTGATAGGAACATTCATATGGTACCTTTTGAAACGCACAAATAATAATAATTATCTGCTAGCGTTC